>OZ007598.1:9543910-10143910 GCA_963931845.1 Maratus michaelseni
GTTGTTGGTAGTTCTTTGTATTAAAAGAAATGATTGTCCATTTATTAAATTTTGAATAAAATTTTCTCTTTGGATAGAAATATTGGATCTGCTCTATCAATAAAGCTAAAAGGGTTTAAAAGGATAAATTTAAGAATTTTCGCCTAAAAAAAATATGTATTATATATTTTATGTCAAATAGATTACTCTGAAAATATTGTCATATAATTGCATTAATAATTAAATATATATATTAAGTCAGATATAACATTAAACTATTGATTACACATTTTATTACTTACCCATCATACGTAAGTATAGGGTAAGTCTTGTAATCTTTTTGAAAATCGAAACAAAAAATTTTTTTTGACGGATTTACACGTTTCAGACACTGGAGATTCCGAAAAACATATTTTTAGTTTTTTTTTGCCGTCCGCATGTCTGTGTGTGTGTCTGTAAACGTTCTATCTCCCGAACAAATTGAGATAGAGACTTGAAATTTGGTATGTACTTAGTATGTAATAATAGGAAGAAGCTTATTGAACTTCAGTAACCTCGATTATCCGGAACTATTTTTTTCGGACTCTCGAAATATTCGTTCTGAGAAAAGGTATATATAAAAATTTTCGAAATTGTTTCTTTTAAGGAGAGAATGTAAAAGACAATAAAAAATCACAGATTTTGCATAAAGAATGTAGTCGATCGGATAATGAGTTGCCAAGATATTAGTAATCAAATTTCCAAAACTCTTCGATTTTTCATGACCCTGTATATCCTCCAAATTTCAATTCAAAGATATATTTTAATTGGAAATGAGACGCTTAATCCGACGCAATAAACCGTTAGGTAATATGATTAACATTTTCGGAGTTATAAGGATGTTTTTTTTACGCGATTTACTAATAGAGCATTTAAAGTTTAGGACTTCATCAAGCCACGATTTTATTCGAATTGCAATGCATTTTATAAGTGTTACACATGTTTTATTTTCATATTTCATATTATGCATATCCATGATGGGTAAGTATTACGGTGGCCCCCAACGACTAGTTACATATAGTTTCAAGAATAATAATTTTGTACATAAAATGAAAGTTTGTTTATTTCATAAATAAAGCTTTTAACAATGAATTTATTAATTTAAATTCTATAAATTGTAATTAAAAAATTATCAAAATTTTTATTTCGTTTAATATTTTAAAATTATATTATTTTTTAAATATTTATGTTTATACATAAACATACTTTACAAATTTGATAAAATCTGGTAGCCAGGAAAGAAATAGTAGTCGCCCCCCCCCCCCCTCTTTCCCGTCATTGATTTAAAATAAAACAAGAGTTTTTTTATGAATTAATTGAGAAAAAATAATAAAAAACATAGATTAGAATTGTTAGTTACATAGTTTAAAATAGTACATAATTTAGAAAATTAATATAAACTATATTTTCTAATGAAACTTATAAAACGTATAACCACTTATATTATGTTGACAACTTATATAAGTACAAAAATTAAATTTGAAACTTTACAAGAAAAAAAAAAAAAAAAAAAAAAAAAAAAACTCGAGCATTTTTTAGCATTGTATCCAATTTTAGATACCACAGAGGCTGGATTGACACTATTTCTTACGGTTTATTGAAATAAACCTCTCCCCCCCACACACATTATAATCACGTGACATATGCTAGCTGGCTATAACTGAAAAGAATGGTGTTTTCTGTGCATGAGTTGATATTTTTTTGACGCAGTTTGAAATTGAATTGTGTTTTCCATTTTTTGATAAATAAATTACTTATCGAGATATAAGCGATTCGTATTACGTGACGACAAGTTTTTCCCCTTTATCGGGTTATCGCGTCAAGATTTCGGTTCAAAACGCCAATTTTGACATTTTCTGAAGGATTTTCTGTCTTTACCAAACTTTAAAAAATTTATTTTACCACTAAATTTCAATATTTTTTCGCGAAATTTTCATTAAAAAATATAAATTTATACAAAATAGGGTTAAAGATATAAAATCATATAAATTTGAGGGGTTTTTAGCCTATTATAACGGGCCCGGGCAGCGTCGGGCCCGTCAGCTAGTAAATAAACAAAACGAATAATTTTCCACGCGTGCGATAATATCTACCAAAAAAGAAAGAAAGGAAAAAGATTGAGTAAATCGAGTGGAATTCTATGAAAATGTTTGATAATTGACACACGAAGTCAAATCCATTGCACCTTACGTAAAATCTCGTTAACAAAGCTTATGATGCGATGACACCTGGGCGGTGTCGAATGAACAGCGCGGAGCAATTCCAATAAGTAAAAGCATGCCAGGTGAAGGATGTTTGTGCCATCACGTGCGGATAACGTTCACGTGTGCCTCGCTCTCTTGAAATCCGAGGCGCGGAATGTTTTTGTGAGGTAATAGGGAGTTTGTTTATTTTTAATTCATCTGAGAGAGAATGTTGAAAGAGAAAGAAAACAGTTAAATTGGGAGTAATTCGATTCTTTAATATCCGGCGAAAGATTTCTCCCCATTTGGGCGGAATTATTATTGCACACATTCAATATCATCGTGTGATGAATTCAGGGGCAGTGACGTCATTCAGGGATCATGACGATCCGGGGCCCTTGTGCAGAAAAACAATAATCTCCCCCCCCCCCCCTCCCGCCTACTCCCAACACAAATGACATTGTTGCCGAGTTACAAATTTCAGATACTGAATTTGGGAGCTTCTCTAATTTGGTGGCCCTGGACAAGTGCCTGGTTTTCTCATGTGGTAATATATGTCTTTGTGTAGGAGGTAACCATATGAGAAAAGGTTTGAACGAGAATTTAATTTTATTCACCTGCAGAACAAAAATATAACATTATTATTAGTCATTTATTATTAATTTTTTTAAAAATAGATATTAACCACAGAAAATATGCCATATTTAGCGGCATAATTTTTTTTTATGCTATTTCTTCCTTTCCCTACTTTTGAAATAAAACATTTTGGGTAATTTTCGAATCATGGATGCGGGCCCACCATGGCTGAGTGGTCAAGGCATTACACCGCTAATCGCTTGCGAGTGTAGGTGGGAGCGGGTTCGAATCCCGCTGGCTCCGTTGCACACTTTTTGTGCAGCTGTATTTCTGTGTGTTGTAAATTTCCTTGTGTGTGCTATCTCGTCCCTGTATATATTGACGATGACTTATAAGCGGGCGCTTGACGCCAAGCATACAGGTCAGATGTATGTTAATAAAATGTCAAATGAATCATGGATACGGGATGGTTTTTAAATCTAAAACCAGAATTTCTAACCCTCTAAACATAAACGGCGTAGCAGGAATTTCGAAGATGTTTTGCCATCTTTCTTATCATAAACGAACCCTCGAAATTAACTCTTAACTGCTGTGACAAAAAATGTCGCATAGCTATACTGATCGAAAGATGAATAAAAGACTCAATTACCTGATAGAGTACTGTTTCTGTGTACAAATATTTATGTACAGGATTACTATTGTTAAAATGCACCCATTCAGAAGTCTCCAGCTATAATACTTAGGGCTCCCAACGAATCGAAATGAGTTTTCCATTTTCTTTATAAATAAATTACTTACAGAGTTATAAGCGATTCGTTCACGTGGCGACACGATTTTCCCATTTTCGCTCTGAAAAATCAGGAATTCCGTTCAAAACCCCGATTTTGACAGTGTTTTCGGAAAGATCTTCTACCTTTAACAAAAAATGGAAAACGTATTTCGATTACGTAGTTTCTGAATAACAACACCTGCTCATTTCATGCCTTTCCGATCAAAAATGAATTAAAAAATGTGTCTGAAAATAGACCCTTTCGATTTGAGAACAGCCTTAAACTGGGAATTACAAGTTAAACTGTGAAAAATGAAAGAAAAAAAATCCCTGACTGCTCGGCCTACAGGCACAGGTAGATTTCGAAGACGCAGACCGTGGGGCGCCTGTTTGTTGGGAATTGCGGAAGAAACGATCTTTTTGCCATGATGCGGTAGTTGGAACCGCCCACTTCGAAACCTAACTTGTTTGCAGCCGGAACCGGCAGGGATTTTTATTTATTTATTTATTTATTTATTGCTATAAGGGTTGGTCCTATAAAAAACTTGTCAATATAAAAGTTTTAGATAATATTAATAGGATTTATAATAAATTTAAGCGGATTTGATATCTTTTGAATGGACGAAGTTATGATTTTTTTTCTTCCAAACTCCCCCCTATTGGGGCCATTTTTAATGATATCAAAAATCTGTCCTACATATATATTTTCGGCCCTTTTCCTAGAAGTAATACTAACTTTAAACGGATTCGATACGTATCATAATTAAGAAATTATGTTTTTTTTTTTCTGTTTTCACAAAAAGCCCCCCCCCCCCCCATTTCCCCCCCTTGGTTCGATTTTGCCCATTAACGAACTTGACCGAGATTTTATGCCCTTTGATTTTATGTATCAGTTTGGAAGAGATTTGTGCAGAAGTATTGCAGTTGTCGTGTCCGTAAAAAAGTTACATAGATATAGATAAATAGATAAAGTCTTGAACTGGGGGGTAGTTTTGGATTCTGGAAGTCATGATCGGCGTAGATCGGCAAAAAATTTTCAGAAGATTTCAGGAAATTTTCAAAACTGAAGATTCTAAAACTGAAGATTAAAACTGAAGATTTAAAACTGAAGATTCAGAAAATTTTCAAAATTTTCTACTTAGGGGAGAATGTAATAGGTAGTATTTCTTACGAAATGTACCTAAAAGCTGTATGTGAGACTGCTAAGTTAAGGGTTAACACTTAAGTGTTGTGACAAAAATTATCGCATAGCTATAGCTATACTGTGAGCGGCCTCAGAGACCGCTCGATCGAAAGATGGATAAGAGTTCTCCCGGCAAGTACCGGGAGGAAAAGGTACACTGCAAAAAATAATTGTTGATTTTACAGTATAAAACTGGCACCCCAGCTGCCAGTATTATACCGTAAAATTAACAGTATTAAACAGTAAAATAAGCAGTAATACGCTGCCGTGCAAGCAGTAATACGCTACCGCGCATGCGCGGTAGCGTATTACTGCTTGCACGGCAGCGTATTACTGCTTATTTTACTGTTTAATACTGTTAATTTTACGGTATAATACTGGCAGCTGGGGTGCCAGTTTTATACTGTAAAATCAACAATTATTTTTTGCAGTGTAGGTTCCATATTCCGTGTTTTTAAAAATTGAACTCAATTTACTCAAACACCCGAAGCTAAAATACTTGGAACCCGATTTGATTATAGAAGATTCAATCCTGGTTTTCGTTAAAACTGAATTTGAATGCAAATTTCAACTTGTGAGTTACACAGCATATGAAAAATCTGATTGTTTCAAAATATCAGCCAACCTAGAACTTCAAACAGCTATACCTCAGCCATTTTGTAAGATAAAGCGAAAACAAAAAATGCCCCGGAATCCTTGTATCCCGATCTAACACTTAACGGAAACAACTTTTAGGTAGATTTCGTAAGAAATACTACCTATTGCATTCTCACCTAAGTTGGAAATTTTCAAAATTTTTTTCAGATCTACGCCGATCATGACTCCCAGAACCCAAAAACACCCCCAGTTCAAAACTTTATCTATCTATCTATCTATCTATCTATCTATCTATCTATCTAATGTCACTTTTTTCTGACCACGATAACTGGAAAAATTCTGCATAAATCTCTTCCAAACTGATACATAAAATCAAGGGTCATAAAATCTCGGTCAAGTTCGTTAATGGGCAAAATCGAACCAAGGGGGGGGGAAATGGGGGGGGGCTTTTTGTGAAAACAGAAAAACCCCCATAATTTCTTAATTATGATACGTATCGAATCCGTTTGAAGTTATTATTACTTCTAGGAGAAGGGCCGAAAATTTATGTATGACAGATTTTTGATATAATTAAAAATTGCCTTAAGGGGGGGGAAAGGGGGTTTTAGAAGAAAAAAATTCAGAACTTCGTCAATTCCCAAGATTTCAAATCCGCTTAAATTTATTATAAATCCTCTTAATATTATCTAAAACTTCTTTGGAGACATGTTTTTTATAGGACCAACTCTTATAGCCAAAAAAAAAAAAAAAAAAAAATCCTTGCTGGCTCCGCCTGCAAATAAGTTTGGTTTCGAAATAGGCGGTTCCAACTGCAGCATCATCGCAAAAAGGTCATTTCTTCTGCAATTCCCGACAAACAGGCGCCCCACGGGCTGCGTCTTCGAAATCTACCTGTGCCTGTAGGCCGAGCCGTCAGGAATTTTTCAATTTATAATTTATTATACATTTTTTTGAATTTTTAAAAAATTTAAACTGGCCGCCATTTTTAAACAAGATGGAGCATGAAGCTGGCCAACGAATTCAGTCGAGACCTTGGTATGTCCTATACACATACTCTGTCACATCCGGATTGGTTGATAAATAAGAAAGTTACAGCATGACATACGTCAGATATATATATATATATATATATACATATCAACATTTGAACGGGGGGTTTTAGGGGTCTAGGGGGTCATGATCGGTGAAAATATATCAAAATATTCTGGAATTGCTTTCTTCCGAATCGCTGCAATAGGTAGCTTTGTAATGAAAGCTACCTAAAAGGCTCGATTAACTCTCGATTAAGAATACTGTTTCTGTACTAAACTTTTATGTGGTCAAAATTCACCTATTCAGAAGTCACTAGCGAAAGTAGCTCCAAAGGAAACAAAATTTCACTAGTATCTGTAATTAAACTTAGAAATTACAAGTTAAAGGTTCGCGTTCACAGACCGAACCCCGAGTTGTATTAGGATAACACATGGGTAACCAGAAGCGTTCAGAGACCGATATCACGTGACTTTTTACGGGTTTCTCGTAGCGTTCAGAGAAAAAATTACAAGTTAAAATCTGAAAATCGAAAAAAGCAGCAGTCTGTGAGACCGCTAACAACATTTAAGAATTAAGTACATGAATCGGAATATAATCGATGTGCATCAAATGTCAAAATGTTGATACTGCGAAAAATAAGCAAGTGATGAGCATATTACAAAATGTTGTTGTAGGAAAGAATTCACATTTTGCGAAAATTGCGTGGGCAAACCATCTGCCTTGATTTTGAACACCAGTCAATATCCCCGAAAAATGGCGTTGGTTATCGATCACACAAAGAAAAATATATTATTGTCACGAAAGCCTGTCCCCAATATCGAATATGTCGATAGAATTCAGAATCAGAACCATTTTCTAATGCAAACATAAGGAAGATCCGAGAAGTGAGTATTAAGATCTTACAATTTTCTGAATTTATATTCATAAGATATTTAATTGATCAGCACACGTGGAATATTTTTTCTTGTTTAACGTTGGAGAAGCAAGCCAATTAAAACATACACATGTGCAGGGCTTTACAAATTTGATAAAATCTAGTAGCCAGAAAAAAATTCTAGTAGCCAGTAAAAAATATTGACCACCCCCTCCTTCCTCGTCATTCATTTTCAAAAAGCACAAAAGTTTTTATCAATTAATTGAGGAAAAATAACAACAGGCATTGTTTAGAATTATTAGATATACAGTTTAGAAAGATAATATAAACTAAGTTTTCTAATGAAACTTATCAAAATCATATATATCTTTCAAAAAAAAAAAAAAAAAAAAAAAAAACTGTAAAGAGATAATTAATCGGCATGTTCGGAAAATGGTGATTGCCGAATGCTTCCAATGTCCGGATAGTTGAATGCTACAAAATCTATATCTGCTGAAATAGTGAAGCAAGTTTTCGCCTATTTTTCTGTCGAGGTCTCAAATAATTCTGATTTGATTATTTTAAAATTTACATTGGATGAACTTATTTTTGCCAAATTAAAAACAAAAGTTTAAAATATTTTTTGTGGGAATATAGTTTCAAAGTTTATTTTTTAATATTGGGAAAGGGGGGGGGGGGTTGCATTTGTGCTCATTTCAAGAAAGCTAAGGTCAAATTTTGTACAAACAAGCTGGAAATTGTACGTCAAACGTGACAAATGAGGTGCGTTCGTACTGTAGCTAGCTATATAAATATTTAGATCTTGATGATTTTTAATTCTGTGAAAGGAATGATATCGTCTGCAGATTCATTTCTGTCATAAAATAAGTATCTCGGTCGCTTGACGATTAAACTTCGGAAGCTCCTATAACAAGAAAGCACCGATTAAAAAAAAAAAAAATTCAAATTTCTTAATAAATATTTTTATGAATATCTCCTAAAGTTTTGATTCGATTTTAATAAAATTTGAAATGTCTCGACAAAATTCTGCAAAGATAATATATCTTAAATTTCAAACCATTCGGTTGGGTAGTTTTTGCGTTGTTATATGCGGACGGACAGACAGACAGACGGACAGACAAAACGACGACAATAGGTGCTACGTATTTATATAATTACGAACGCACCTAAAAAGAAACAACATCAAAAACCCCCATTAGATTAAATAACTGGGTCGCCAGATAAAAATATTTGGTCGCCAGTGGTGACTGTATTTGTCAAGCCCTGCATATGTGGCTGAACTTTTTTTAGGTGCGTTCGTAATTATATAAATACAGTAGAACTCCAATTATCCGAACTCCAACTATCCGAATCGCTGATTATACGAATCGCTTTCAGAATTTTAGAAAAAAACAAATGAAGACGGAAACGTACTGCGATTCCCAAAATAATGATTCTGTCTACGCGCGCTACTGTCTTTCCGCAGCGAAGACCCTGGGTTTCAAATTCTAAATGATGATGAACTCATTGAAAGTGTGAGAGAATAAAGTGTCGAGGAAGAAGATGACCTTAATGTCGAAGTTGAAGTATACACGGGACCATCAGCTTAGTGGAGAATTTGCCGGCCTTGAAACTGCGTTGAAGTGGATGGAGCGTCAGCCCGAGTGTGACCACATGCAACTTCTGACTGTCAAGCCGACGAGCGACTTGGCTCCCCGAAAGCAGATGAAGACTGTCTAACAGCTTACTTTGACCGAGATGTTTAGCAAGTAATGACTTTCATTTACAGTAAGGTACGTACTGTACTAATATACAGCACTTGTAAATACGCTTAACATGTGATAGTGTTGCCTTTTCATTTAATTAAATGAAAGCTCTTTATCTTTAAAAATAATTTTTTTCTCCCATTTTCAACATACATACAGTAATTAATTAAAATATACCCCTTTTTTTGGAAAAAATCCAATTATCCGAATTTTTGATTATCCGAATAGGATCCGGTCCCAATTGATTCGGATAATTGGAGTTCTACTGTACGTATAGCACCTATAGTCGTCGTCTGGTCCGTCCGTCTCTATATCCGCATATAATAGCGCAAAAACTTCCCAACCGAACGGTTTGAAATTTAATATACATGATCGTTGCAAAATTTTGTCCGAGTTATTTCAAATTTCATGAAAATCGAATCAAAACTTAAAAAGATAATTGATAAAAGTTTTCTTCATTCTATTAAAATCATACGTAATTAATTCAATGATATCCACGATAAGGTAATGATTCTATGTTGCTATGGTGATTACGTCCTCTTCAAGATGAAGTCCTGTTATTTTCGTATGACTAAATTTAAAAACCGAATTTGTACACTAAAATTGTTTACTTATAGCAATCCTATAATCTACCGACAGTTTATGGATAGGATGTTTCCGGAGAAGATATTTAATGGAAATAAAGGTTAGTGGTCTCAAGAAGACATTTTTTTTTTGTTCTTTCACGTAAAATCGTTTCATAGGGTTTTTTTTCTAAGAACTAGTAATTTTCATCCGAACTCTTTGAAATTTTTGTCGTTTATAAATATAACGGTGTTGCAGCCCGTCTTAAAATTTCTTAAAAAATATAATTGATATTTAGTTGTAAAAAAAAAAAAAAAAATGTTTTCTTCTAGTTTTTTTTTTTTTTTTTTCCTGTTTTCAGATTTAAACTGACTACTTTCTAACATACTTTTTAATTAATTTTTGTTCGGAAACGCATGAAATTGGCAGGTGTTCTTATTCAGAAACTATGTAATCGAAAGACGTTTTCATTTTTTTTGGTAAAGGCAGAAAATACTGTAAAAATTGGCGTTTTGAACCGAAATCTTGACGCGGTAGCCCGCTTGTCGTCACGTGATACGAATCGCTTATAACTCGTTAAGTAATTTATCTATCAAAAAATGGAAAACACAATTCAATTTCAAACTGCGTCAATAGTTAAGCTTGCCAATTTTATGACTCTACGTTTAAAAATGAGTCAGAAAAATTCGCATTGTTGAACAGGAAGTTTGAGGTTGAGACCCACCTGAAGACAAATTTTACACATATGGACGTAAAAGGAAAGACAACTGAAAATTGACTTTCACAGGGGTGGGGGGAGAGGGGGGGGGGGAGTTTGGGGTCGCAATTGATTGCAGATATTTGTCAAAATCAATATTCAAGAAATAACAAGAGAAAACTGTATACATAGGAATCAAAAACTTAATTGAATGTATGTAAGTCACTGAGCTTATATAGCTTAAAAATTAAACCAGAATCAAAGTAATAATAAAAAAAGAAAAACTAGTCGCTGGGGGCCAACGTAATACTTACCTATCATGGATATGCATAATATAAAATATGAAAATAAAACATGTGTAAACTATTTGTAAAATGCATTGTAATTCGAATAATATCCTGGCTTGATGACGTCATAAGCTTTAAATGTTCTATTACTGAATTGCTTAAAAGAAACATCTTTATAACTCCAAAAATGATAATCCTATTAACTAACGGTTTACTGCGTCGGATTAAGCGTCTCATTTCCAATTAAAATCTTTGAATTGAAATTTGGGTGAAATACAGGGTCATGAAAAATCGAAGAGTGTGGGAAATAAGGATTACAAATATCTCGGCAACTCATTATCCGATCGACTTCATTCTTTGTGCAAAATTTATGTTATTTTATTGTCTTTTATACTCACTCCTTAAAATAAACAATTTCGAAAATTTTTATATACCTTTTATCAGAACGAATAGTTCGAGAGTCCGAAAAAGTAGTTCCGGATAATCGAGGTTACTAAAATTCAATAAGCTTTTTCTCATTATTACATACTAAGTACATACCAAAATTTGAAGTCTCTATCGCAATTTTTCCGGGAGATAGAGCGTTTACAGACACACACACACAGACAGACGGACGACCAATTTTTTTTTTTTTTTTTTTTTTTTTTTCTAAAAATATGTTTTTCGGAATCTTCAGTGTCTGAAACGTGTAAATCCGTCATTTTTTTTTTCTTTTCGATTTTTAAAACGATTACAAGATTTACCCTATAATGATGGGTAAGTAAAAAGTAAACGTATGAGTAAACTATACTACGTATGATGGGTAAGTAATAAAGTAAAAGCAAAATTAGAAAATTTGCAAAGTTTGGCACCCTTTAAAATTTATATTAGAAGAAAGTGCTCGATTATTTTAAACTGAGTTGTATTTGAAAATTTTATGCACGTTGGGATGAAAATTATTTTGTGATTGTTTATAGCCATGTATGGATAGATAGTAAATAACATTGATGGAAAGAAAAACTATGCAGAAAGCATTAAAATGTAATTTTCGTCCTCAGATGTTGATTTGATTTAACAGATGAAGGTAATTTTAATCAAAACAAATCTCTAAAAATAAAATAATAATAATAGCATTATTATTTATTTCATTATAACGAACAAATATTTATAAACACTTGAAAACTAATAATTAAAAGTCGAAAATTTATTTAAAATAGTAAAAATTATATTATTATAAAAAATTCACGATACAATAAATTTTGAAAGCGCAAAATCTAGATTGTCTTTTTTCTGACACTGTTAATTCATTTTTGTTCATAAACGCATGAAATTGGCAGTGGCTCTTTATACTTACCAATCATACGTAGTATAGGGTAAGTTTTGTAAACGTTTCGAAAATCGAAAATTTTATTTTGTCGGTTTTACAAGTTTCAGACACTGGAGGCTCCGAAAATCATATTTTTAGAAAAAAAAAAAAATATGCGGTCCACCTGTCTCTCTGTGTGTCTGTGTGTGTATCTGTAAACGCTCTATCTCCCGAACAAATTGAGTCAGAGACTTGAAATTTGGTATGTACTTTGTATGTAATAATGGAAAAAAGCTTATTGAATTTCAATAACCTCGATTATCCGGAACTATTTTTTTCGGACTCTCGAAATATTCGTTCTGATAAAAGGTATATAAAAATGTTCGAAATTGTTTATTTTAAGGAGTGAATACAAAAGACAATAAAAAAACATAAATTTTGCATAAAGAATGAAGTCGATCGGGTAATGAGTTGCCGAGATATTTGTAATCCTATTTCCCACACTCTTCGATTTTTCGTGACCCTGTATTTCATTCAAATTTCAATTCAAAGATATATTTTAACTGGAAATGAGACGCTTAATCCGACACACTAAGCCGTTAGTTAATAGGATTATCAATTTTGGAGTTATAAGGATGTTTTTTTACGCAATTTAGTAATAGAGCATTTAAAGTTTATGACGTCTCAAGCCACGATTTTATTCGAATTGCAATGCATTTTATAAATAGTTTACACATGTTTTACTTTCATATTTTATATTATGCATATCCATGATGGGTAAGTATTACGGTGGCCCCCAACGACTAGTTTATCAAAAAACTATGCAATGAACAATTTTTAGACATACGATCTCTCAAAAAATGCAGGCAAAGTTGACGTTTTGAACCTAATTTCAGGACGCGACAGTAAAAGAGAAAAAAAAACTGTATTCATAAGAAAACAATCGCTTATGACTCAAGATGTAATTTATTTATTAAACAAGAACGAAAAATCGTGCGCCAAGCATAGATTATGAAACACTTTCCAACGTATCCAGAAAACTGTAACGAAACTTCACCGTTAAATAAGGTGAATGAAGATATGTAAGTAAATAGTTTAGAAAACTTACAATGCATTTAAAAATCCAGTTTTAGCAATTACCTTCCACAGTAAAAAAAATGGTCGAAATATTTTGTGCAGCTTTGCTTATCTATAAAGACTTTCGTACGCGCCAGATTTTAAGCTAAAATTTAATTCAGTTAAAAAAACCCATAAGGCAACTTAACTCATTTCTAGCAACTACCAACCGAAAACAGCTGTAGCAGAATTCTTTTGTGTGACCCTGTAAATGAATAATAAGTGCTTTGAAGCCCATATTCTACACAAAGAATGTTTGGTATTTTTCCGTTATACGGAGATCATGCCAAAATGTATGCTAATGCATAAGGTATGTAAATGTACTTATGTATGTAAACGTATGTAAATGTATGTATGTAAATGTATGTATGTAAAATGTAAATGTATGTAAATGTATTATTAAATGTATGTAAATGTATGTATGTAAAATGTAAATGTATGTAAATGTATTATTAAATGTATGTAAATGTATGTATTAAATGTATGTAAATGTATGCTTGGCGACAATGGTATCCGTATAACGGAAAATACCGAATGCTTTAGTGCGCTTCATAATTATATATCAATTTCATCATGTTTCAAATAGCATAACATAGTCAAAATGCACTTCAAACGGTTTTTCCTATTGATTGTAATGTAACGGAATATTTTTGACTATCCCTGTAAACAGACTTTACACACTTCCTTTTCAATAGAGGCGAAGTCATAGTAAATGTCAATAACATACAAAAATTTCGGGGTAATCGGAGTACATTTACGAGAGTTAGAACACGGACAGACGGACAGACAAACCGAAGTCATAAACACTTTTCAACTAAGTTGGAAAGTGTTACAAATGAAAAAAAAAAGTTTAAATTTTATTAGTTGTGAATCTACTTTATTACGAATGATAAAAGACAAATTCTATATCGCGCTGTCGCTTCCAGAAATTTGGATTAAAATGCCCTCTTTGAAAGCAGTTTCTGGATAATCTTCTGCCTTTACCGAAAAATTGCAAAAATGTTCGATTACATAGTAACAGCACCTGTAAATATCATGTGTTTGCGAAAAAAAATGTGTCAGAAAATATCCAGTTTGCATTTTAAAACAGTTTTCACTATAACTGCTCTATTCTTTCAGCATCGTATCATTTTGGTGCTGCCATCTATGAAAAGCGAACGCATGTAATATTATTCATCTACTATTGATGTACTATTATAGACATCCTAATAGACCTTCTATCTTTGCTCTGGGTGTACTATTGATGTTTTTCTTTTTGTTGACGAAAGAAATTTGAAGATTTAACTTCTTTTACAAACTTAAAATCATTCTAGTGGTTTCTTAATTTTTTTAAATTGGAAATCTATAAACTAATAAAGCAGTGTTGAATTCAGACACTTTTCTCTGGGAGGGATTTCTGTGGCTCCGGGGGGTGGGGTGGGGGAGAAATTGCCCTTTTTTACCATTAAAAGCATAAAATCTTGGGACATTACAATGCTCCGGGGGGGAATGCTCCCCCGCAGGCCACCCCTGAATTCAACATTGTAATTTGTAATAAAGTGTTTTAATGTAGAATGCTTTATTTTAAGAATGGTTCTATATAGTTCTAATCAGGACACGACTTTGAGATTTGAGGGCTTTGGCACAGACTTGACAAGGGGGCTCTATGTACTATGCAGCCCAGTAAAATAAGTTTTATGGGTGTATCTGTTATATAACTTTTAAATGTAATTATAATTAGGCATTTTTAATGCTATTAATATTTAATTTTAAATAACAAAATATGAGAATTGTTGTAAAGGAATGCAGAGAAATAGAAGTTATATTCCATGC
This sequence comes from Maratus michaelseni, assembly GCA_963931845.1. Lineage (NCBI taxonomy): Eukaryota > Metazoa > Arthropoda > Arachnida > Araneae > Salticidae > Maratus > Maratus michaelseni. The sequence continues at coordinate 9,558,649 of OZ007598.1, forward strand.
TTAGAGTAAAGAGTAGCGCTTAGGTCTGAATTGGTTTAAAAGTTTCCAAAAGAGATCACATTTTTAAAGAAGAAAAAAGTATCGTAATCTTAGTATTCACATCTTACTGTAGAACAACATAATGAATTTAGTAAATAATGAAATTATACGGCATTATTTTTTCTAACTTTGGTCCAACTAAACTCATTAATCCTGTGGCTTGCCCCATATGTCCAGGCCTTAGCTTAATCTGGATTTTGTTCTAAGTTCAAATTATGAGAAAAAATTGCCTTACATCAACAAGGAAGTTTGCTGAATTTACTTAGACTCATCTGGGATTTTTTACTCAAAAAGGATGTGAACGATTATCACTCAGAAAGATGCAAAGAAACGCACAAATTATCGTTTCTTTGGTGTTGTAAATGTTTCTTTTTTTTTTCGTAAATGTGAATGTAAGAACAGGGGTCGATCCAGGAAAAATTTGGAGCCTATTTAGGGCCCCCTTCACAAAAATCTATTTAATAAAATGGGCCCCTTCACAAAAATCAATTTGATAAAATGGGTCCCTTTCACAAAATTCCTTTTAATAAAATAGTCACTTTCACAAAATTCTATTTCATAAAAACTTACTATTTATTAATTATTTTGTGACTTTTTAAAATGTGTAATTTGTAAACAAACAAGTTCATCAGAGAGGAAAACTTCAGCAAAAGGATTTTAAAAAGTTTTTGTTTATAAATGCTTGGTTTGAATTTGATTAACTGGATATCAACGTTCGTTACAAAATGTTATTTTTCACAAAAATATAATAAATTTCACAAAAATAACCTTTACTTTTCACAAAATGGTTCCCAAGAAAAAAAACCTGCATCGACCCCTGAAGAACGAATTTAAAAAGAAGCATATGTAGTTGCAGCTGTAGTCCGTAACCAAATAGAGGCAGAAAAGCTGAGCCCTCTTCAAACCTTCATAACTTTTTTTTGATTCAAACACACTTTAAAATTGTCAAAATACAGAAACACCCTCTGTTGAATGCAACTATAAGAATTTGCATTGGTTTCCAATCTTTTCAGAATATGTGTAAGATTTTAGTAGATTGGCACAAGATGGCAGCACATGACAGGATCACATGATTTTATAAAGAAAAGATGATAAATAAAACAAACTACTGGCGTGGCCATGCGACATGAGTTTCCATCTTTTCTTTGTTTATACATAAAGATTTCATTTGCAGGTACATGTATATTTATTTTTGTTCATTAATTTCCATAAGTGTGATTTGAAATTTGTTAGAAGTTCAGTTTATTAGTTTCTATAATTTGTTTTTTGCAATGAAATACAATTATGATGTCAGCTTTTCCCGCCCAATTATCGTAAGTACCAAATTTTCACGTGTTTCTTTTCTTTCTTTTTTTAAATAGCAAAATGGTGTTATTAAGTATATAAAAAGCCTGAAACATTAGACATGTTATGAAGCAGTTATTGTGCATAGTTTTAAATTATCATAGAGGAAATGAAATTTATCGTACATATTGTTTACCTTTTTTAATGTATCGAATTTTATCGTAAGTGCCAGTGAAATTTAGCGCTAATAAGCAGCGTTGAATTCAGGGGGTGGCCCGGGGGGACATCCCTCAAGGAGCATTGAATTGTCCCCCTCTGAAAATTTGAGATTTTATGCTTTCAAGGGTTAAAAAGTGCAATTTCCCCCCCGGAGCCACAGAAATGAGAAATCCCTGCCGGAGAAAAGTGTCTGAATTCAACACTGCTGATAAGCATTGCGAAAAGGCAGTGATGAGTTCAATTTTGATTTTCTGGGGAAATGTCTAACGTAACATGGATATTTTTCAATTATTGTGGTTTTAAATATTTATTTTCAGCGCATTTATAATAATTAGAGCAGTTTTACAGTCATTTAATAATAAATACAGTTATTAGCATTACATTGAGGGAAAATGAATAATTTGAATTTCAACGCAGTTTAAGTTTATATTATTTTTAATTTTCTTCTAATGTTCGCTACTCCGAATGATTTTTGATAAAGAATGTAACTTTTTTCTTGCTTATCTCAATGGTTCGATTGTTCTGTTCTATGATCGTAATCAATTTATCCAGGGCTTAATTTCTAAGGAAAAAAAAGTACCGGAGCCCTAATATTCGGCAATACTAACACCCGTATCGTACCTCTCCGTCGTAATTATCCTCCGCCGTATCGTACCTCTCCGTCGGATTTCGTAAGAAATCCTACCTATTACATTCTCCCCTAAGTTGGAATTTTTGAAAAATTTTTGCAGATCTACGCCGATCATGATTCCCATAACCCAAAAACACCCCCAGTTCAAAACTTTATCTATCTATCTATCTATGTCACTTTTTTATGGACACGATAACTCCAATAATGCTGCACAAATCTTTTCCAAATTGATACATAAAATCTCGGTCAAGTTCGTTAATGGGCAAAATCGAACCAGGGGAGGGGGGGGCGGAATGGGGGGCTTTTAGTGAAAACAGAAAACCCCCCATAATTTCTTAGTTATGATACGTATCGAATCCGTTTAAAGTTATTATTACTTCTAGGAAAAGGGCCGAAAATTTATGTATGACAGATTTTTGATATCATTAAAAATGACCCCAAGGGGGAGGGTTGGGAAGGGGAGTTTTAGAAGAAAAAAAATCATAACGTCGTCAATTCCTAAGATCCGCTAAAATTTATTGTAAATCTCCTTAAAATTATCTACAACTTTTATACTGACAAGTTTTTATAGGACCAACTCTTATGGCAAAAAAAAAAAAAAAAAAAAAAAAAAATTCCTGCTGGCTCCGCCTACAAGCAGACGTGAAAACACATAACTTCTTAATTTTTATACATATCGAATCCGTTTAAAATGATTATTACTTCTAGGAAAAGGGCAAAAAATTTATGTATGATAGATTTTTGATTTCTTTAAAAATGCCTTCCAAGGAGGAGGGGAGGGGGGGGGGGTGGCATAGGGGTTTCAGAAGAAACAAATTCATAACTTCTTCAATTCCCAAGATATCAAAACCGCTTAAATTTATTGTAAATCTCCTTAAAATTATCTACAAATTTTATATTGACAAGTTTTTTATAGAACCAACTCTTACGGCAAAAAATAAATAAATAAAAAATTCTCTGCTGACTCCACCTATACAAGCAGACGTGAAAACAGAAATAAACCCATAATTTCTTAATTATGATACGTATCGAATCCGTTTAAAGTTATTATTACTTCTAGGAACAGGGCCAAAAACTTATGTATGACAGATTTTTGATTTAATTAAAACTGCCTCCAAAGAGTGGGGGGGGGGGGGATAGGGGTTTCAGAAGAAAAAATTTCATAACTTCGTCAATTCCCAAGATATCAAATCCGCTTAAATTTATCATAAATCTTCTTAATATTATATACAACTTTTATATTGGCAAGTTTTTTATAAGACCAACTTTTACGGTAAAAAAAAAAATAAAAAACAAAAAAATCCCTTCCTGGCTCCACCTACAGGCAGAGGTATATTTCGAAGTGGGTGGTCCCAACTGCCACATCGTGGCAAATAGGTCTTTCTTCTTCAATTCCCAATAAACAGGTGCCCCACGGTCTGCGTCTTCGAAATCTACCTGTGCCTGTAGGCCGAGCCGTCAGGGATTTTTTTATTTAGCAAAATAAAAATTTTAAATATACACCTATCTGCGTATACTTAGCTATCAATTATTCCCCATTTTAGTTATTACTATTTCCAAATATAAACCTTTGCCTAATCTTAATATTAAATAATAGCAGAATTCTGCGATTAAATAAGCTCAGAATTATGCTTCGAAAATAGTGTTAACACAGAAAATGAATAGTTCGTAGCTATGCAGAATAGAAAAAGACTATTTCTGTTTTCTCTTCATACAACTTAAAATTATAATTAATACATAAAATGAAAGAGCAACTGAAACAGTTTTACCTACAAGCTTACAAGTGTTCAATGTGAACGCATTTCGTCACACAGCACACATCAAGTCGATAGCTCAGTTCTTCCCAAACGTTAATTAGTGTTTGTAGGATAATTGTTGCAACAGCTGCCTCAATCCTGTTACTTAGGTTGGGTAGGTCAGCTGGTAGTGGAGGCACATATACTCGATCCTTTATGAACCCCAACAGGTAGAAATCACATGGCGTCAGATCGGGTGAGCGTAGAGTGGCGTTTGGGAAGACTTGGTGTGTGCCGTGTGACGAAAGGTGTTCACGTTGCACACTTGTAAGCTTGTTGATAAAACTGTTTGAGTTGCTCTTTCATTTTATGTATTAAGTATAATTTTAAGTTTCTTTATAACAGATACTACAAAGCGTTAAAACCCCGATATATTCATTTAGAAACACACTGTATTTTGCTTATTTTTAAGTGTAATTTTTAGCAATATATGCTTACATGGCCGAATAGTTCATTCGAATTCTTACAAATACTTTTACATTTCAGGTTATCAACCATCTTCACTTGTCAACCATAAAACCACCAGCAAGTCGTCCTGAAAATAGCTGTCAAATTCTTTCATTTGTTTATCTGTAAAAGAGGATTTCTATAATGAATTCCGTCGGAATGATTGGGGAGCTTGAATCTAAACAAGAATCAAGACATCTTGAGTGGGAAATTTTAAATTATTCGCTTTTGAGTCTTGGAACTTATAAAAGCTCATCCTTTACCTTCGTAAATCACTCTTGGTATTTAGGCATAAGCAAACAACTATTATCAGACCGTGTGTTTCTGGCCTGTGAAAATCAATGCCCTCATCGCGATGTAATTTTTTCTCTCAGTATAAAGAAATCGGACGGCAGTCTGACCAAAATTTGTACTAACAACAATTGCACAGCTCCTCGTCACTTTTGGAACGATTATATTTCTTCCGATCTTTTCGATATTTGTGGTATGCTGCTTCGATTCGAAATTGGTCTGACTATCATTTGTAGTCTTAAATACGGTCGAAATCTAAATGGAGAAGAAGCAAGCACACCTTCTCAAAGTGCAGCAAGTTTGAACGAGAATTCAGCAGTGGAGACCTTGGAGCATGTGATACTCGCAGGTATAATAACAGACAAATTAATTTCTAAATATTCCTATTCTATTTAAATTAGTATATTCCTGTATCGTGAGTAAAAATGATGCCCAAGGAAAACTTGTCTGATACAATCAATACTCCCCAATTAATGTTTTATTATAATTGTAAGCAAGAAATATCCGTTCACTTTTTAATCCTATTTTTTTTTTTTTTTTTTTTTAAAGAAACTAGTCGTTGGAGGCCACCGTAATACTTACCTATCATGGATATGCATAATGTAAAATATTAAAATTAAAATGTGTAAACTACTTATAAAATCCATTGCAATTCAAATAAAATTGTGGCTTGATGACGTCATAAACTTTAAAGCGAGGCTAACGAAACAGACAGGCTACTGCGGTGCATTCCACTTATCTTTTTTTACAGACCCCTAGAGTGACGTGATACTCTTTTCGTGCACCTGCATTGGTGGATTCGAGCAACACGTGACTCCCGCGGTCTGTAAAAAAAGATACGCGTAAAGCACCGCGGTAGACTTTCTTTTTCGTTAGCCTCGCTTTAAAGGCTCGATTACTGAATTGCTTGAAACAGGTTTTTCCTTATAACTCCAAGAATAATTATCTTATTAACTAGCGGTTTATTGCATCTGATTAAGCGTAAAATTTCCAATTAAAATATATTTTTGAAGTGAAATTTGGATGAAATACAGGGTCATGAAAAATCGAAGAGTGTGGTAAATAGAATTCCAAATATCTCGGCAACTCATTATCCGATCGACTTCATACTTTATGCAAAATTTATGTTTTTTTATTGTCTTTTATATTCATTTCTTAAAATAAACAATTTCGAAAATTTTTATATACCTTTTATCAGAACGAATATTTCGAGAGTCCGAAAAAAATAGTTTCGGTTAATCGAGGTTATTGAAATGAAATAGGTTTCTTCCCATTATTACATACTAAGTACATACCAAATTGCAAGTCTCTATCTCAATTTTTTCGGGAGATAGAGCGTTTACAGACACACAGACGGACGGCAAATTTTTTTTCTAAAAATATGTTTTTCGGAATCTCCAGTGTCTGAAACGTGTAAATCCGTCAAAAAAAATCGATTTTCAAAACGATTACAAGACTTATCCTATACTACGTATGATGGGTAAGTAAAATCTACTTTTAGGTTTAAAAGAATTAGAGTAGCAATTCAAATGACAAAAATTAAGCTTTACAAAACTGTAACATGTATATGTCATTTACTAAAGTCTAACGAAAATAATTATTTTTTTTTGCACTATGAATGTGTCAATAGCCTATGGAAGAATTTTTAAAGACGTTTGGAAAATATCGTATTGCAACACGATTAAATTGACATAACTTTCCTGTATTTTATTTTTATTAACTCTTATTGTTGAAAAGTGTTTATAAATTCGGTTCGTTGACTGTCTGATGTCCGTGTTTTAACTCGCGTAAATATACTCGGATTACTATCTAACGAGCAGGGAAGTTCAAATATCATGACCTATGACGAAACTGACCCACTAATCGAAATTTCTCGAACATGTGACCTAGCTCAATAGTCTTCTCGATTCCTAAAACTGTAGGATACAAAATTTAGTTCAAATCGTCTGAGCCGTTTTTAAGATAAAAATGGCTTGACCCATAATGACCCATGACTAAAATAACCCACTAATCGAATTTTCTCGTACGTGTGACCTAACCCAATAGTCTCGAATAGTCTTCTCGTTCCGGAAAACTGTGGGATACTAAATTTAGTTCAAATCGTCTGAGCCGTTTTTAAGATAAAAATAGCTTGACCCATAATGACTCATGACCAAAATGACCCACTAATCGAATTTTCTCGAACATGTGACCTAGCCCAACAGTATTCTCGTGCCCGAAAACCATAGGATGCAAAATTTAGTCTAAATAGTCTGAGCGGTTTTTTGGATAAAATTAGCTTGACCCACAGTGCCCCCAAAATGGCCCACTAATCGGATTTTCTCGAGCATGTGACGTAACCCAATGATTTTCTCGTGCCCCAAAACCGTAGGATACAAAATTTAGTTCTAATCATCTGAGCCGTTTTTAAGATAAAAATAGCTTGGCCCATAATGACCCATGACCAAAATGACCTACTAATCGAAATTTCTCTAACATGTAAACTAACCCAATAGTCTTCTCGTTCCCTAAATCTGTAGGATACTAAATTTACTTCAAATCCTGTGATCCGTTTTTATGATAAAAATAGCTTAACCCATAATGACCCATGACCAAAGTGATCCACTAATCGAATTTTCTCGAACATGTGACCTAGCCCAACAGTATTCTCGTGCCCGAAAACCATAGGATGCAAAATTTAGTCCATATAGTCTGAGCCTTTTTTAGTTAAAATTAGCTTGACCCACAGTGACCTAAAAATGACCAACTAATCGACAGTTCTGGAACATGTGACCCAGGCCAATAGTCTTCTTGTGCCCGAAAATGGTAAAATACGAAATTTAGTGAAAATCGTTTGAACCGTTTTTTGATACAATTGGCTTGACCAAGAGGTCCTCAAATCTGCTGGGCATGACCAACGAAAGGACACGGAAGTGGCGCTATGTCGGTACCGGCACACGTCGTAGACCCCGCTTTAGTCCAATCTCGAAATTGAAACCGGCCGCCATGGTGTCCTCTGCCAAGGCTTCCGGTCATCCTCCCGCACTTAAGCCGGGTAGATTCGGGATAACCTGGAAGGGCACCCTCTCGGTGAAACAATAAATCACCAATTTCGATAGACTTCACCAATGTCGAGAAATTAGCAGGTTATAATATTTTAAATTACACATTACTATGGGTGGCCTTATTAATTATCACAGCAAACTCTGAAATATACAATGATATGATACATGCTGAAATTGATAACAGATGGCGTTGCTTGTTAGGAATAGTATAGGAAGAAATGAGAATGTTAAAAGAAAATGAGAAGTTTAACGACAGTAAAAAGCGAGGAAGAAACGGAACAAAATGTTGTTCCGTTTCTTCCGTTCCAATGACTGGTGATGCCTCACGAGTCACGACAGAAGGTGAAAATATTTCTTTTAACTTTTATACATTTGCACTGTCTTTTAGGGTGTTTGAAAGTATTTTTAAAAACATTTAGACATATGCACTATATTTTAGTGTGTTTAACAACAATGTAATCTCTGAATAAATAGGTAAAGCAAGTAGTTATACACTATATTTCCAACGATGACCGGTCACTTGCGATTTTAGACGTTTTGTTAAATATCTGGAAAGATACATGAGGAATTATCCTGCAACTTCAGGAGTGTAAACAACATGATAGACGTCATAACTTCTGCTAAGATTTTTTCCGGAAACCCCATAAGGGGCCGTCAACAAATTGAAGAAAAACGAATATATTTTGGATAACCCTGTAAAAACTAATATTGCAAAAGCATTAAAACTGTAGATTATGATTAAGTGGATTATTGTAATAATTTGGGTTCATTTTTATGAAGATAGCATGTATCCTCGAAGAGAAATTCAGGTTTTTATAAAAACAGTCCCAAATTTTATCAAGTTTTTTGCTTATAATTTGCAGAGTTTTTAATATAAAAACAAGTTATTTTCAGAAAATATGACAAATAAAATTGTACACAACACCCTGTAATCAGAATTAAAAAATAATAAAAATTGTATGAAAAATGAGCAGGTTTACTAAATATTGTTTCACTGCGCATGCGCGAATTCAATCAAAATGTACTGTGCATAATATATTAGCTAAATATATAGACCAACTTTTAGGAAAGTCTCAAAAACGTAGCTTGAAAATTCTGATATAGTAATCGTTGATAGAATAAGCTCGAAATTCGCTGTTTCCAAAAGGAAGCAAAAAGATGAGGGGCTGTATCAAATATAGAAGGAAAGACACTTCATTCTTATTATGTCAACTTTCATAAGCTAATATATTTGGATACAACGCCTCATCTTTTTGCTTCCTTTTGGGAACAGCGAAATTCGAGCTTATTCTATCGACGATTTACTATCAGAATTTTCAAGCTATGTTTTTGAGACTTTCATTAAAGTTGGTCTATAAATTTAGCTAATACTAGCTGTTACCCGTGACTTCGTTCACGTATCATTAAAATAAGAATCAATTCATTAATTAAGCAAAATATTTCATTCCTGATAATTAGAAACGTAAATAATTAACTAACTCTTGATCACATTCCATAGGAGACAATACAGTATTTCTATGTTATAGAGGCCTTGAAATAACTAAGTTTTAAAAAAGTGAAATTTTGTGACAAATAATCATGAAAAGAAACTGCAACCAATAAAAAAGGCGGGCTAAATAAAATCGTGGAAATCGGCGAATTGTGTAAAAACATATGTCAAGTTTACCTGGTAAACCATTTTACTTTTAACGCTTTTGTGAAACGTTTCAATAGCCATCCTTCAAAGATAATGGAAATAGTCTATTCTTTTTCATTAAATTCAATTCTTGTGAATAGGGAGCAATAATTGTAGACCAAAATGCATGGAGCTTAAATTTGCCTCCTTGATTTAATCTATAACTACAGCGCCTATATTCTAGGCGTTGTACTACAACTGAAAAAAAAAAAAAAATCTTTATTTCTAAATGAAAATATGTTGACAGACGATATTTGTTCTCCAGAATAAATTGACTCATGAAGTTTGAATATGTGAAAATACGTTTTTATTTTTAAAAATTTTTACTGTAATCACGATTTTTTTTTTCTTTCACCATCTATTCAAATTGAAAATAAATTCTTTTTTTCAGTTTTAATGAGAAAAAATATATTATTCCGTTTCATTTCATTTCTTCTTTTTTATCCACAAAATTGGAATAATTTAGTTGCCATTTTTAGAGCAACTTCGTTAAATTTATATAAAAAAAAATAATAATAATCATATCTCGGAATTTAAATCATTTTTTTAAATTCTGAGAGTTTATGACATCCTCTGCGAAATACAAACAGGCGGTCAGATTTTAATATAATAGGTTCGTAATTATTTTTATTTTCCTAATAATCATGGTGTGGTTTTTGGCAAAAAACTCTCATCTGTATGTAACTGATATTCATGCATAATAATCGCTAGCTAAAAAAAAAGCTAAAAAAAATATTTAAATTTTTCGTTTTAAATATGACGTGAAACTCATCTACATTCTAAACTTACCGATTCTTGTATTATTAATGTAAGGAATTGATTCACGCTCCTTCTAAAACACATTTGAAAATTCCCATTTTATTTCAAATATGACGTCACTTTTTCCTCAGAGAAATATCTTTTAAATGGCACAATTCTTGTTAATTTTGTTTTTCTGGCAATCAGGACGTAAATTTTAGCGGAAAACTCACATTTGTGTGTAACTGGTATTCAAGCTAATTATTAATCAGTATCGATAAAGAATATTTCAGTTTTTCATCTTAAATATTACGTCCATTATCTATTTACTTTCATTATACATTGATGTTCATGCTCCTTGTATTATTACGAATATTTGAAAATATATGTTTTATTTATGACGTCATATTTGTCCAAGCCGAGGAGGATCCTTTTCATAGTTCCATGGTCCAAGCGAAATCTATTTTTTAATAATATAATTATTGTTGCACTTTTCCTTCTAATTATAACGCAGTTTTTGACAGAAAAATATCTTTTTATTTTAACCGATATTCATACTTCATGTATAATAACAAATACTCCATATTTTTGTTTCAAATATCACGGAAATTCACCTTCTTTTGAATTTTTTTAATTTTCAGTTTTCACGTGAAAATCGTTCAATTGAAAATTAGTTGTTGGGGAAAAATTATTTTTCCGTGTTTTTATTTTTGTGGCAACGATCAAAACCCTAGCAACGATAAAGTAAAATGGTTAAATTGTATGGAAAAATGTCCATTTATTCTCTATGAAAATAATGAAATTTTTAATTATTAAAGAAAATATTTGAATAAAATAAACAAAAACCAGCCTATGTTAATTTGAGGATTATAATCAACCTATATGCAAAAATACAGGATCATTAAATGCTCCATTTTGACGCTGGCTTCAGCCTAACATTTGCGCACAATGAGATTTATAATATTATTAGGATATTATGCACAGTATATTTTGATTGAATTCGCGCATGCGCAGTGAAATAATATTTAGTAAACCTGCTCATTTTTCATACAATTTTTATTATTCTTTAATTGCAGGGTATTGTGTACAATTTTGTTTGTCATATTTTCTGAAAATAACTTGTTTTTATATTAAAAACTCTGCAAATTATAAGCAAAAAACTTGGTAAAATTTGGACTGTTTTTATAAAAACCTGCATTTCTCTTCGAGTATACATGCTATCTTCATAAAAATGAACCCAAATTATTACAATAAGCCACTTAATCATAATCTACAGTTTGAATGCTTTTGCAATATTAGTTTTTACAGGGTTATCCAAAAGATATTCGTTTTTCTTCAATTTGTTGACGGCCCCTTATGGGGTTTCGGGAAAAAATCTTCGCGGAAATGTATGACGTTTATCATGTTGTTTACACTCCTGAAATTTCAGGATAATTCCTCATGTATCTTTCCAGATATTTAACAAAACGTCTAAAATCGCAAGTGACCGGTCATCATTGGAAATATAGTGTAATAAATGCATATAAATTTCATAATGTTCGAAATATAATGTGAATTTGAAATTGTAACATCATTAAAAAAAATGAAAACGATATTTCTCCATAGATCATTATGTTACAGAATTATTTTGACAGTCCCTGTAAATGAACGATAAATGCAATGCACACCATACTTTTCAGTAAGAAACTTATAGTTGCACCTCAGTAATGCATATAAATCTCATTATGTTTATGTTTGAAATAGTTTAACAAAATTAAAATACACTAGAAACGATTTTTTCCGTAGACCATTATGTAAAAGAATTCTTTTGTGCGACTGTGTAAATGAATAACACATACTTTGTACTCCATATTCTACAGAAAGCATGTTTTAGTGCACTTCATAAATGCATATTAATTTCATTATGTTTGTGATAGTGTAATAATATTAAAATGTACCGTAAACGATATGTTCCCATAGACCATAATGTAACGGATCATTTTTGACCGTCTCTGTAAATGAACTATACATTGAAAAAAATGGGTTCTCAAAATTGAGTAAAAAGTACTCAATTTAAATACGTCACATACACAAAATAGCTCCGATCCAAATGTTCTCAAAATTGCGATACTCGTTTACTCATTTTTGATTCCATAGTTGTGTTCAAATATGAACCGTTATGTACTTATTTTTGATCTTATATATGTATTCCACTATCAACTGTGATGTATTAATTTTTGATCCTATGGATGTATTCAAATATGTACCCTGTGTGTTCTCTGTAAATATCCAATGCATTTTTTTCTTATTTTATATAATCAGTAGTACTTTCTGTAAATATTAAATTTATGTAAATATTAAACTATGCGCAGTATTTTAAAATAATTTAAAAGTGCTTGAAAACAACGCTCTAGGTCATAAAAATATGAAGGCATATATACAAGATGCGGCGTCCAAGATGGCCGATTAGTAACACGTGGAAAACCAAAATGTAGGTAAAAACATGGGCTAAAAGACATTTAATAAAACACTTTCAAAACAAAAATAAGTTAAATGTGCCGCTCCTTTTAAATAAACTTTAAAAACTAACAATTACGAATTAAAACGAAATAATAGAATCACTCTAAATTGCATAACAAATGCCTTAAATATCCGTAATTTTTTTTAAAAAAGATATTCTAAAAATTTCAAAAATTCACTCCTACTCTAGTTAAAGGCATCCAGACAGAAGGTTTAAAGGTGGATCAAACCCTTGCGATCCCCCCCCCCCCCCCACACACACACACTTGGCGAAGACTTTGATAATATGGGTTGCTACACTCTCGACATTTTGATGCGTTGTATTTTCTATGTGTTGATATTTTAGAACTTATTGTGACTTACGTTAAGAAAAATTTTTGCTGATGAAGAATTTTCATGTAAATCCGAAACGTCCAATTTTAATATGGTTTTAATGTTTTATGTAATTGTAATGTAATGTCTGCAATTTTAATGATTTTAATATAAATATACTCTGTTTCACCCTTCAAATTGTGATTTTTTTTCTTGATATGAAATTTGTATATTTCTTTATTTCAGAAACAGGTGTATTGTCGAAGAACTTCAAAGATCTGTTATTTAATGGGGAGTGCTCCGATGCTGTCCTGCGAGTTCAAGATAAGGAGTTCAAAGCTCACAGGGCTGTACTCATTGCTCGATCACCTGTCTTTGCGGCTATGTTTAAACACGACACTTCTGAAAAACAAACGGGCATTATTAACGTCCCCGACTGCGATGCGAATACATTCCAGCAGTTTTTGGAGTACCTATATTCAGGTAAACTCGAAAGTATTTCGTTTGATGGCGCTATTCAGTTGTACAAAAGTTCGGATAAATACGACGTAAAAGAACTCAAGACGTTCTGTACAAAATACATGAAGCAAAACTTAGCAGTAGAAAATGTCTGTGACGTTGTTATCCTAGCAGATGAATGTGGGGAGACGGAGTTATTATCCGCTGCTCAGAAGTTTTTCAATGAAAATTTGAAACAAATTGTAAAGACGAGTGAATGGGAAAATTTATTAAAAATGAATTATCTTTTAGCTAACAAACTTATAATCGAAATGTCGGAATCTAAGGGCTGATGTTGCAATGGCATGTTAAACCTTTGCGTATAAAAGCAAATATTTGAATGTAATCCTTTTTCTTTTTTTTTAAAGTATAACATTTATGTAAAATTTTGCCTTATAAGTACTGCGAATTTCCTTTGTTTCAGTATATAAATTAGTAAAATAATGTTAAAAATTATTTATAATATTGTCCTTTTACTGTTGCCTGCCATAAAATGTTTCCACTGTTTTTATGTCTGAATTTTTGCTGGGGTAACCCAGAATTTACTAATACTACGCCCATGTTTTTATATATATTTATATTATATATCTACATTAGCTGATAAAAAAAAAGTCTGGACATTTAAACGTTTTGTCTATCTATACAAAACGACCATTGTGACCGTTATAAGGTATAGTGCAGGTAATATGGACACATTAAGGATAGAATTTTTTTAGCGATAGTAGTAACTCATTTAAAAAAAAAAAAATGGATGAATGCAGATGAACAGCAAGAAATTACAGATGACATGATTGAAGAAATGGTTGAAAACAGCGAACAAGAAAACAATGATGAAGAAAATGATGTACATTAGAAGAAAATGACACATTCTGAAGGTCTAATTTTGATTAAAAAACTATTGAATACATTGAGCAGCAAGAAGCTATACCTACAATTCTGATGACACTAATACAATTGCATAGCACTTACTGCAAAGAAACATTTATCATAACAAAAAAATATCAAGACTTGTTCAAATGAATAATTTAATCCCCCTCCATGTTTATAAAATTATTGGAAGGACTTCATAAGGACTAAGCAGTATCATAAAAATTAATAAAATATGCGTAAATTTATATTTCATCTTTAGTTCATGACGATTTACGTCAATTCGGTTTATCAGAGTTTTTTACTTATCCAAGGTGAGTTTGGTCAATATTAACTTACATAGTCAGGAGTCTACTGTATCTAATTAAAACAAGTTGGAAATTGTACGTCAAACGGTACAAATGAGGTGCGTTCGTACTATAGATAGTTATGTAAATATTCAGATCTTGATGATTTTTAATTCTGTGAAATGAATTATATCGTCGCAGACACTTTAAAAAGTCCTGGAAATTTTTTTTTTAATTTAAATTTCTCAAGGAATTTTTTAAAAAGTCTATTTGATGAAGGTAATATGCCCATATGCAAGAATATGCTCATAGGTGAAATACAATGAAAATATCCATATTTAACGCATGAAAAACATCAATTATTACAAAACCAAATTTAATTTTTGTAACTTTACAAATAAATAAGTAAGAAGAAAATTTAGAAAATAATGTTAAGCAATTTTAAACTTTTTACGATTAAAAATGTTTTTAAATTTTTTTTAACTTCACATATAGGGCAAGTAAAAACTACCTTATTTTTCTTGGTAAATCCGACACATTCCTCGTGCACATAATTACGACACACAACACATAATCTCATATCCACAACTTTTTCCTTGTTGCAAATACCGCCAAACCAACTGACTTTATCACTTTTCTTTGCTCGGGACCCTTTTCCGCTATTCTTCGCAGACTGACGTTTTTGTTTTGCTTAATCACTGTTGAGACGTTTGAGTGTCTTCAGTATTACTTTTGACGTTTTTGTTTTGCTGAATCGCTGTTGTGATGTTTGAGTGTCTTCAGTATTACTTTTGACGTTTTTGTTTTGCTGAATCGCTGTTGTGACGTTTGAGTGTCTTGTCTTCAGTATTACTTTTGACGTTTTTGTTTTGCTTAATCGCTGTTGTGTCGTTTGAGTGTCTTCAGTATTATTTTGAGAAGCTTTTGGGAAAGAGGTACTTTTTCAAAGTTAGAACACGATACTTCATTTCAGGTTTTATGACACGAGTTGTTTTGCGCTTTTTCTGTGGTGATGGCAATAATTCTTGAAATGATGAGTCATAAACAGAGGCACCACACCACTTCTGTCATTATCTTCAGAATCACAGCTGGAATTCGAAGAAGAGCCAGGAGTACTTGAGAGAGAAGCAGTATGACGACCTTGTTTTCAGAAAATGTCCCTAGGGTAGAAATTTCTTTTCCACTTTTGGCACTATTCTTTGTTGGAAGTGGGTTTACAGAAACAGAACTTAGAGCAAAAGCTTCCTCGGAGATTACATTTCACATTTGGGTTGAAAGGATAGATACGTGTTCCTTCAAAGCCACCTTTAACATTGGCAAGTGTCTTAGCTTTGTCCCAAAATGGAGAAAATAAAATTCCAAATCGAACCTTTGTAGTGTTGTCATGGTTGGTTTGTTTTAAAAACAAAA
Organism: Maratus michaelseni; assembly: GCA_963931845.1. NCBI lineage: Eukaryota > Metazoa > Arthropoda > Arachnida > Araneae > Salticidae > Maratus > Maratus michaelseni. The sequence continues at coordinate 9,574,686 of OZ007598.1, forward strand.
GAACTTCTTGGTCATAAAATTGCTCAAACGGCCCAAAACATTATTTATCCAAAAAGACTGTTGTACACTCTAAAAGCAACATTTTCAAAACTGAGCAAAAAATACTCAAATCTGAGTATGTGCATAGTCAAAATTACTCAAGTTTGAAACATGTATATACTCATTTCTGAAAACATGCGCACTCTCAAGAATAAAACATCATGTGCTCCTATTTGAGTATGTCCATGTTTCAAAAATGAGGTTGAACTGACTTCTATTTGATCATTTTTGAGTATTTCTATGCTTCAAAAATGAGTTTGAACTGATTCTAATCAATATAATAAATTATAACACCTTGTAATAATATAGTTCTTTTAAATGCTAAAAAGTGTAAATTAACAACATAATGCGATGCGGCATCTTTTAATTTACCGAAACTGTGGCTCTAGTTACTCTATGGTCATAGATATGAAAATAAACAACCAAGTAAAAATAAAAGATAACGTGCGTAATTTTTTTAAAAAGTACATGAAAATAATAACTTCAAAGCCCGCGCAATTATGGAATATTCTCATTTGTTCTTGAAAATGACTTGGAGTGAGCCGAAACATGTAAAACAACCTAATAAAAGTTATTTTAATTTGTATTATGTTGTTAATTTACACTTTTTAGCATTTAAAAGAACTATATGATTTTAATAATTTTTGAGTATTGCCATGTTTCAAAAAAGAGAATGAAATGAGCTCTATGTGTTCAGTTTTGGTATGTCCAATTTTCAATATTCTGAGAATTTCTGGCATTTCAGAATTGAAAGCATTTGGGTCGTCCTATTTGAAACAAAAAGTTTCATAACAAAATGAAAACATCGATTTACTCAGATTTGAAAGTGTCATTTTTCTCTGTGTAGCTCATGGGTATTAGAAGGTAAACAAAGTTGAAAAATGTCATTTTTTTTTCTGCCCCATCCACAATTGAATAATCAATATGGGACTTGACCCCGTCAAAGATGAGAAGACAGCGTCCTTGTGGTTTAAATTTTGAAAAAATGACTTGTAAAGTTGTTGGCTGATCAGATCATATTTTGTAGTTGTTGTTCGTGATCAAATAAAACAATCCACGTGAGCCAGGTTCGTGTATAATAAAAAAACTCCAGAATGGTCGTCAAGACATTTTATTGTAAGATCACCATGAGGATCCCAAGATGGTCGCGGACAGAAGAGGGGGAAACAAGACAACCGTTCTTTAAACGGTCATTATTATGCGAAGACAGAAAGCGAAGTGAGTTGTTTCCACGATACAAGTTGGAATTGCACTGACAAGAATCTCGCCAAAATAGGGTTGTTACAGAGTGTCTAGGCGTAAATACTTTCAGATGAAGCTGCCGCATAACTAATGGTATTTAGCATGCCGGGTTGCTAGATTTTTTCAAAAGGACGAATTTTGTTTCAAAAATTAATATCGCCACGGCGACTATAACCGACAAATATCTTTCTCATGAGAACGGATTTTCGACAGACAAAACAGTATGTGCTTTTAACAATGAGAATATATTTTTAGACCTGGGTGTGAGTGATTGAGTTCTTACCACTACCATATAAGGGCATGCATTTGGGCAGTATGCACAGATAGACATAATTTTTAACGGACCTTGTGGCCACAAAAATGCGTTATGAATATATTGTGTTATAAGCTTGGTTACGGAAAGTAAAATTACGAAAAGGCATCTGTGCAGATTTAATTCTTTTCTTTTCTTTTTTTTTTTTTTAATCGAAAAGCCGTGAGATATTAATGATCGAGCATAAGTGAAAATGAAAAAGGGAAAGGGTATAAATTACAGCGGGATTATTGTTTGTAGTTAAAGATAACTCAATTAAATTTTGAAAAAGGAAAGGGAAAAAATATAATTTAAATGAAGGATAGGGAAGGTTAAAACTTAATATATGATTCTTATATCATATGACTGATCCATTTAACAAAGGTCTGTGTTGTCATGCTTCCTTTTGGTGTCATTTCACATGCAGAACTTACAGGCAAATTATCTACGCACTCTGGTTTCATTCTTTTACCTTTACACAAAATCATAGGAGGAATAGTAGTCCCAGTTGCAACAATTGTTGCACTTTCACCATGCTCTTTTGCAACCAAATGCACTCTTTTTGAGACTTTTTAAGCATAAACAGTTTTCATAAAATCTTTATGCAAACTGAGACGACACCCTTTTTCGTCCATATTAAATATTCGTTCTGGGGAGGTCATGAGACTATTGTCAGTTAGAACCTTTCGTAATTTACTAAAAAAAAAAAAAAAAAAAATCAACAATATATTTATTGAGCTTTGCTGCTCTGGCAGGATTCATTCGAATTTCTTACTAAAAATGCTTTCAACCAGTACCGGCCAGCTATTGTCTAAATGAAAAATGTCTCCTTTTCTAAATGAAAAATTGTGGGTTATTTCATTTTCTCTGCAAAATTTAAAAACGCAGAGTTTAATGATTTTTGACGTAACCGACATCAGCAGGCCTAAAAATTCTTGTTGCGAGATTTATTTCTTGGTCTGGTGTGAGAACTGGTTTTCTGTCCAATAGTGATTTATAAGTCTTAATTAATAACAATATAACGACGAACAGTTCGTCTAGGAATTTCATACCTTTTTGAAGCAGCATTTTGCGATAATTTATCCCCTTTTATTGCTCTCAAACACTCATTTAGGATTTCCTGACTCCAAAGGCATCTTTTTTTTTTCAGTGTTCATAGTCTAAAACGAAAAAAATCCCTGACGGCTCGGCCTACAGGCACAGGTAGTTTTCGAAAATGCAGACCGTGGGGCGCCTGTTTGTTGGGAATTGCGGAAGAAATGTCCTTTTTTCCCATGATATGGCAGATGGGAACCGCCCACTTCGAAACCTAACATGTTTGCAGGCGGAACCGGCAGGGATTTTTTATTTATTTATTTATTTATTTATTTTTGCTACAAGTGTTGGTCCTATAAAAAACTTGTCAATATAAAAGTTTTAGATACTATTAAGATAATTAATAATAAATTTAAGCGGATTTGATATCTTGTGAATTGACGAAAATGTAATTTTTTTTTTATTCTAACCCCCCCCCCTTTCCCCCTCCTCTCCTTAGGGCCATTTTTAATGATATCAAAAATCTGTCATACATAAATTTTCGGCCCTTTTCCTAGATGTAATAATAACTTTAAACGGATTCGATACGTATCATAATTAAGAAATTATTTGTTTTTTCTGTTTTCACAAAAAGCCCCCCCCCCATTCCCCTCCCCCTTGGTTCGATTTTGCCCATTAACGAACTTGACCGAGATTTTATGCCCCTTAATTTTATGTATCAGTTTGGGAGAGATTTATGTAGAATTTTTCTAGTTATCGTGTCCATAAAAAAGTGACATAGATAGACAGATGGAGTTTTGAACTGGGGGTGGTTTTGGGATCTGGGAGTCATGATCGGCGTAGATCTGCAAAACTTTTTCGAAAATTCCAACTTAGGTGAGAATGTAATAGGTAGTATTTCTTACGAAATCTACCTAAAACGAGGGGGAATTTTAGAGAACGAATTTTAGCTAAACTTCATTCAATTTTATGTGACCTAATTTATTTTAACATATATTATTATATTTGATTTCTATTGTGTTTACTTGGTATGTAATATATATTTAAAAAATAAATAAATAAAATTGAGAAATTTATTTATATGAATGTAATATATGGCCATACGGGCAATGCCCACCTGCTTGGGCATATTACCAACAATGATGAGTTTTAAAAAAGCGCTCGCAATTCTGTCTGAACACTTACATATCGAAATTCATTTATACAGTTAAAAAGACCATTAAATCAGCTAAAATATTATGTATAACAGTAAATACAAATACTTTGTTTAAATAAGAAAAGTAGCAAACCTAACCAGAGATAAATTTATTATATGTCAACGCAACTAACAAACAAGTGGCTAAGTGTGATCGAAGATCGCTCAAAGGGTTTCGTTTAATATTCCTTTCAAAACACTTTATCCTTTCTTTAATAAATACAAATAAATTTCATTTAGCAACCAAAAAAAAAAAAAAAAAGTCATTTTTTTGTTTTTTATAAAGTAAAAATTTACCGGTCTATTTTTTCGTTCTTTCGAGTATCCAAACCAGCCCGATAGCGGGCGAAACCGGCTATTATATTCTGTCATAATAATATCTGTTACGCGGACTAATTGTGATATAAAAAAATAATTTCAAAATTAAACATGTTGTACACCTGCAAAATGTTAAAATATGCGAATATTTCCATAATCGGATTTTTATCACGATTCAATATGTTTCTCAAACTCATATATTTACTATTCTCTATTACTCGTATTGATACTAGCTTTGTATTATTCTCAAACATCTGAAAAATTCGTTAAACTTCCAATACGACGTCAGATTTTCTTTTTAATTCTCTAATGACGTGATATTAATCTGCTTTGTGTACATACACATACTCATACTCCTTGCATTATTGAGAAATCTTTGAAAAATATCCGCTTTATTACCACTATGACGTTCAATCATTTTTATTTCATATTTATCTTTTTTTCAATGGGTGAAACTTTTTATTTCATTTTCATTTTTCACGTGGAAATCGTCTGATAGAAAATTAATTATTGTAGAAAGAATTTCATCGTGGATTTTTAATTTTTGGCATCTGCTATAACGAAACATGTTTAAATTTAATAGGAAAAGGCTGTTAGAATTTTGTTTTTTTATCTCTATTTATTAAAATAATACGAATTTTTCAAATTTTCATATTTTGAGCTCTTTATAGCTGGTATTCAGCTATATACACAAAGTTTCAACTCTGTAAGTTACATAGTTTCTGAGAATAGCTCTGTGACAGACAGACAACGGAGCGGGGGTAATAGAGTTTCGTCAGAGGAACGAAACCCTAAATATCAACAATGACTGCCCTCCAGTGCACGGAATCAAGGATTGCGGCAACGCGGTTCCGACTAGAGATCCTACATTTCTGCGCCATCTTTTGGATTTCACTGAAATTATAACATTACTGCGGGTTGGCCATATTATCATCAGTTACCTTATAATAAATTAATATAATCCGTATTATCTATCTAATAAGGTTAAAGCGTAATAATATAACAATGTTTTGTTTCAAAATTCTGAAGATGAAAAATCTGGAATGTTTCTTTAATGTTCCTCGTGTTACGGATGGATAGTATAGACTGGAGGGAAAAATACTTTCATTGAAAATATTTTGATGGGTTCCTCCAGATTTTCGCTCCAGTCTGTGCTATCCATCTATAATAAGAGAAACCATAGAGATCCTAACACGCAAAAATACAATATATAACGAACGATGCAGCATCTTTTAACTTACCGAAATTGTGGCTCGAGTTACTCCATGGTTACAAATATGAAAATAAACAACCAAGTAAAAACAAAAGATAACGTGAAGTATTTTAAAACGTACAGGAAAATTAAATGATTGCATTTCAAATAATAACTTCAAAGACCGTTCAATTACAGAATATTCTCATTTGTTTTTGAAAATGGCTCGGAGTGAGCCGAAACATGTCAACAACCTAATAAAAGTTATTTTACTGTATATTATGTTGTCAATTTACACCTTTTAGCATTTAAAAGAAATATATTAATACAAGGTGTTATAATTTATTATATATATTTTTTTTCAATTCCTACTATTAGCTCACACCTTCTATATATTTATATATCTTGTTCAAATTTACAATCGTTAATAAAATACTTTTCATTCATCCACTCAAGTTCAATTACATTTTTTAAAACTTGTAGTGGATGACACTTGATGTTAATACAGTTTTTTCAAATATCAATTAATTAATTTAATTAAATTAATTATTTTTAGTTTTATATTTCCTTTCTGTTCAAAAGTATACACTCACTCCATTTCCTTTCTGTTCAAAAGTATAGACTCACTCCCTATTTTAGTCTCCTTCGCTCGCGCGCCGCCTGATCTTCGTCCGTGAACAGCCCCATTATCTTTTTACGCGTGAAGGTTTCGCTATGGTACTTCATTGTGAAGTTTGGTAATTTTTGAAATTCAATATTTGAAAAACGTCATAATCATTAGATTTGATATTTATATCAAGAAAAATACAATTTTTTACCTTTCTAACGCAGTTTGTCTAACAATTTTGTGACAGATACTTTTCGAGCTATTAATTTTTGGTATTTTAGCTATTTATTTTTCATTTAATTTTTAATACATTTCAAAAATTTCTCTCATATAAGATATTTAGCAGGATATAAATTTAGGAATAAATACCGCCAGCGTGTAGATCGATGGAAAAAAAAAATTCTTTTTGACCTAAGTAGGAATTGACTTAATTTTTTTTTTATATATTACTTGTTATATTTTTATTCTACTGATATTTTTTGTTGACAAAAGAGATTTGAGAGTTTAGCTCTTTTTACAAAGTCAAGGCTGTTAGTCATTCAACTTCCCAATTCTCCTCGCTAATGTTAAACCTGCGGGTGCAGAATATCTTCGTATACTTAGAATATCTCCTCAGGAAATTGATATTTTTAACTTCTTTTTCCTATGTACTCTTCTTCTTTTTTTCCCCTTAGTTGTCAAAATATTTCTAAAATATATACTTAATTTTATGGGATGTGCTAAAATATTTCTGACAGTTCGTCAGCTTTTAACACATAAAATATGAAATTAAGTATAGATTTTAGAAATATTTTGACGACTAAGGGAAAAAAAAAATTGGAAAAGTACAAAGAAAAGAGAAGTAAAAAATATTAATTTACCGAAAAGATATTTTAAAAATACGAATGCATTCTACGCCCATAGGTTTAACATTAGCGAGGGGAATTGGGAAGTTGACTGACGAACAGCCTTAATGTATTTTTTGCTGAATCTGCTTACAACATATATACATAGACTCATTTAAAAATTTTGATTCGATGGGAATTTGGATTATTATTACTCAGAGAAGCGCAAAGAAACGTACAAGTTATTTTTTTCTGGCGTTATTATTATTGCGTAAATGTAAGTGAACGAGTGAAAATAAAAGCATATCTAGTTGCAGCTCAGGGTGGTAACCGAATCGGTGTAGGATGGGCAGAGCCTCTAGCAACTCCTTGAGCACCCTCTAACTCTATAGGTCTGCACGGGCCGAAATTTCCGGACCCGGCCCGACTCATACAAAAAAAATTCGGCCCGGCCCGTTACAAAAATTAAAAGTTCGGCCCGAGCTCGACCCGGCCCGATATAAACGTTAAAAGTTCGGCCCGAGCCCGACCCGAGTGAATTTCTACAAAACATTGATTTTTACGTCGATTTGGTTAAAAATTTGCCTCGTAGGAGGAGATCTAACCAAAAATTTCTATCTTAGCCTTTTTTTTCATGTTTATAATCTTCCTTTTTATAGAAGTGCCACAGCCTGCAATATTTATTCTTTTAATAAATGTCTATGTTAAAAATGTTCGCCCGGCCCGGCCCAAGTGCCATGAATGAAAATAGGCCCTAGCCCGGCCCACGTGCAGGGCTCGGGCTTCGGGCCTTGGCGCGGCCCTTGTAGATCTCTACTCTAACCTCTAACCCAGCCATACTAAATCTTTTTTTCTCGCAGGCCGCAAGTATATGTTTGCGACGTTAGGCGGGCCGCAAGCATATGTTTGCGATGTTAGGCGGGCCACAACACACTTATAAAATGGCCAAAAGAAAAAAAGAGTAATTATAATAATAATGTAACACATGTAACAAAGTTAATATTATTATAGTAAGGCTGAACTTCCTAACAATAAACTTTGTGGTAGATTTCTATTGCAAATATTATAGAAATATGCTGCGAAGTTTGTTGTTTGAAAATAGTGGTGTAATTTTTTTTATGCTAGCAATTTTCTTTTCTGCGACAATCTAAAAGGCAGTATTAGCTATATAATAAGTTTAAAACGAAATTATATAACCATGCAAAATTTCCAAATTCTAAAAAATAAAAATAAAAAATTCAGAATTTTTTTCTAATAAATTAGTCTTTTGTCAATGCAAAAGCTTTTTATTATTATTTTGTTTTAATTGTAGAAGTATATCGTGCAAATTTAATTAATTTGGAATATAATGTTTGATTAGTATTGAAAATTAAGAAATAATTTACACAACTTTAACGCAAATAAGACTACATGTACAAAGAACTTATGACTGAGAAAGAACGCTTAAGTTACTTTAAGACGATCTTAAATTAATTATGAATAACAGGGCATGTTTTGTCTGAAAATATATAAAACATATATATAAATATATAAAACAACAGTGAAGGTCTTAAAAACTTTTCGTGCAATCTCAAATAATTTATAACTATGGATTAATGATTATGTATCTCGTCTCGGGCCGCACATAAAAGTTTGCCCGGCCACATGTGGCCCGCGCGTTGAGTATGTCTGCTGCAACATCATAAAATTTTAATAATTTAATAATAAAATTTTAAAACTTTTGATTGCAAACACACTTTAAAATTGTCAAAATGCAGAAGCAGTCCAAAAATCCACAAAACTAAGATAGAAACATTTTAGGTTCAGTGTTTATTATCAAACATGTTAAAAGCAAAGCATCCACAATTAGTCCCACCAAAATTGTTCAGAACTCCCCCCCCCCCCCCCCCTCACACTACTTTTGTTGGTTATGTTACAGCTTCGTTGCAGCTGTATCAAAACTTCAATGTTTGGTGCTGCCATCTATACTAACTGAACACAAGTATCATAATTTTATCGTAGCCTACAATTTTATTGACGGTTTTCTTTTGTTGACGAAAGAGGTTTCAGTATTTAGCACTCTTTACAAAGTTAAATCCTTTTTCATGGTTTCTTCAATTTTTTACAGTTGAAAATCTGTAAACTATTAGGGTGTTTCTATGTAGTATGCTTTACCTTTTCAAAACCAGTTTTAAGTAAGAAGATTAAATTGACCCGTAACCAGAGCCCGATTAAGGTCGTCTGGGGCCCAAGGCCGAGCAACTTTTCGGGGCCCCCTCAAATTAAAATAGTAGCTAGAATTTTTTTTGAGGATTATTATTAGATATGATACAGTTGACAAGTTAAACAAAATATTTTTGTTCTGTTTTTGAGAAAATAATTGCAGAAAACTTCATTTTTAAGAAACTTTTCTAAATCATTTTACTCCTTTTGGAGCCCCCATCAGCAGTGGGCCCAAGGCCGTGGCCTAGTTGGCCTGTGCGTTAATCAGGCCTTGCCCGTAACCCACTGGAATGCATAGTAACCCAGTTTAATAACACGTGTGTCATGTTTTGATATGAAAAGATGTTTTTGTGACACTTTTGTTTTGTGAATTATTTTATAGAATTATGTTTCTAAGGTTTGAAACTACATTTGTCTCTTAACATACGACTTTGACAGTATTTTCAGAAAGATCTTCTGCCTTAACCAAAAAATCGGAAACATCTTTCGATTACATAGTTTCTGAATAAGAAAACATGCCAATTTCATACGCTTCCGAACAAAAATGAATAAAGAAAACTGTTCGAAAGTAGCTCCTTTTGGGTTTGAGAACAGCCTTATGGGTGTTATAACATAACTAAAAACGTACTTTTTGAAATTATTGCTAATAGATGATTATATATTGGACACTTAAAATATTTATTTTGCGATACTGCTATTAATAATTATTGGGTTCCCTGGAAAATTCGTCCTTTTGGGAAAATCGATTCGTATTTTTGGGAAAATCACTTCGTACCGAAAAATTCTATCATTTCATTATTAGATATTAATTCCGATATCTAATCTCTATTATTTTGCAGGCAGAATTTTCCGGTACGAATTGATTTCCCCAACCGGCACGAATTTTCCGAACAACCCAATAAATTGAACAGCTAAATTATTTTTATAAATATTTTATGAATTATTGATAATCCCAACTGTTGAACTTTGGTAATTGTTCAGTTGCCTACTTGAGTCCCTCCTGTAATTTTTTAATTGCTACTCCACTGTCCCTCATTAAATCGGAGCCCACTGTTGACTACAACTTATAATTAAATGCATTATTTTGCTATCCTTAAAAAAAAAAATTGCATAATATTTTAGGAAATCACCAAGAGATGGCAGCACAAGGCATTCTTTGATTTTTTTTTTCTTTCTTTTCCCTTTCGGGAATGAAAAGACAAACACGTCATCACCAAAGAAAGTAGAATAGCTTATTTGTCTTCACGCGGTTTCATAAAGAAACTAATGTTTGTTTACACATAAAGATATAATTTACAGGTACAGGGAGTAAGTTATCAGCTTATTATATGTTCATTTTAGCTTATATGATTTGAATCTGATAGTAGTTCTGTTAATTAACTTCTAAAATTTGATTTTTGCACTCAAATACGATTATGACATCCAGCCAAGCCCTTCCGGCCCAATTATCTTAAGCGTCAAATATTCACAAACTGAGTTTTTTTATGAGCAAAAGCAAACAGTATAATTGTGTGCATAGAAACATGAAACATTCGACGTATTGTGAAGAAGTTAGTGGGTATAATTTTAAAATTATAAACTTTTTACGAAAAGTTTACGAAATTTATCGTACGTTTTGTTTATTTTTTTAATGTGTATCGAATCTTATCGTAAGTGACAGTGAAATTTAGTTTGACTAGCATTCGAAAAAGGCTGTGATGAATGCAATTTTGTTTTTCTAGTAAAATGTGGGATGTTAGATAGTTAATTTTCATTAATTGTTGTTTTAAATATTTATATTTAGTGTATATTTATAATAATTCTGGTAGATTACATGTCATTACATTATAAATACAGCTATTAGCCTTGCCTTGAGTGAAAGTGAATAGTTTGGTTGTCAATGCAATTTAAGTTTATACAGTTGAATTTCGATTTAAAGATTGCAATGGGGTCTTCAAAACTACCGTTTAACAGAGGTCATTATTAAAATAAAGAACGCATTAGAAATACCAAAACTACATAAATGTTGGTTGTTAATTTTGTTAATTAGGTATTTCTTTTAGTATACTTTTTACTTTGAAATATATACTTTTTACTTTGAAAAAAACCTTTTATTGACATTTAAAAAAAAATCTTTACTCTTAAACTCGTACTTTTTTAATTGTTTTAAAAGCACTGTGTGATATATATTTATCAATATCAAATACCCGACTGAACATACTATAATTTTGCAAACAGCTAATCGGATTTTTCGTTCGTTCAATAGTTAAACTATATATATATAAACAAGTGGGTAAGTGTGATCGAAGATCGCACAAAGGGTTTCGTTTAATATTTCCTTTCAAAACACTTTATCCTTTCTTTAATAAATCCAAATAAATTTCATTTTCAAAAAAAAAAAAAAAAAAATTATAAAGTAAAAATTTACCGGTCTATTTTTCTCGCTTTTTCAAAAATTTGAACCGGTCCGATAACGGGCGAAGCCCGCTATTATACTTTGTCATAATAATATCTGTCATGTGGACTAATTGCGATATTAAAAAAAAAAATCAATTTCAAAATTAAACATGTTATATTAGACCTTCAAAATGTTAGACGTCAGATTAATTTTCTTTTTAATTCTCTAAAGACGTCATATTAAGCTGCTTTCTGTATTTACACATACTCAGACTCCTTTTATTTTTGAGAAATGTTTGAAAATTTCCGTTTTATTACCAATATGGCATCATATTAATCTTTTTTTCAATTTCGGAAACTTTTTATTTCATTTTTCACTTGGAAATCTTTCAATAGAAAATTAATTATTGTAGAAAGAATTTTATTGTGGATTTTTAATTGTTGGCAACTGTTATAACGAAAAATGTTTAAATTTAATAGGAAAAGGATGTTAGATATTTGGTTTTTTATCTCTATATATTAAAATAATACGATTTTTTCAAATTTCATGATTTTGAGCTTCATAGTATGTATTCAGCTATAAGTACACAAAATTTCATGACTGTAAGTTATGTAGTTTCTGAGAACCGACTCTGTGACGGACAGACGACAGACAACGAAGCGGGACTAATAGGGTTTCGTGAGATGAATGAAACCTTAAAAATTGACCTTTCTGCTTTCTGAAACAGAGTTTAAAATATTGAAATTCATAAAAATTATTGTTCAATTGAAGAAAAGTATCGTTAAATTGAAGTTCATAAAATATAGAAATAAATATAGATAAATCCGGACAAATAAAATTTATAGTTAAATTAAGTATTGTTAAATCGGGATTATATATACTGCATTATTTTTAATTTCTAATGTTGTCTCTTCCGAATGATTTGTCAAGGTTCTGGTTTTTGTAAAATTTTGAAGAGTTTTTTAAATATTTGTGAAAAATCTATTGATGATTTTGTGAATTTGAAATTATCGTTACATTCAGGTTCCGTTTTATCTATTTTTAACACGATCCTTTATAACAATATATAATAAATTATAACACCTTGTAATAATAATATATTTCTTTTAAATGCTAAAATGTGTAAATTAACAACGTAATAAATACACAGTAAAATAACTTTTATTAGGTTGTTTCACATGTTTCGGCTCACATCGAGGCATTAAAAAAAAAAAAAAGAGAGAATTTTCCATAATTGTATGGTTTTTGAAGTTATTATTTAAAATGCTATCATTTAATTTTCATGTACTTTTTAAAACTTACGCACGTTATCTTTTATTTTTACTCTGTTGTTTATTTTCATATCCGTAACCATTGAGTCACTCGAGCCACAATTTCGGTAAGTTAAAAGATGCTGCATCGTTACATATTGTATTTTTGTGTGTTAGTATCTCTATGATTTCTCTTATTATGGATGGATATTATAGACTGGAGGGAAAAATTATTTTACTTTCATTGAAATTTATTTGGATGGTTTCTTCTTGATATAATCTTGTCAGGGCTGTGGTTTTTCTATTATACTTAATATCAGCTATATGCCCCTTTTCTCTGTAACTAAATTTCCTGCTGGTCATGCCAATATAGTAATTCTTAGATCCGTCTTCTTTAATAAAAGGTATTTCATATACTCCTGAATGAATTCAGGAGTATATGAAATAGCTTTAGGAAATTTAGTTACAGAAAAAAGGAGTATATAGCTGATATTAAGTATAATAGAAAAACCACAGCCCTGGCAAGATTATATCAAGAAGAAACCATCCAAATAAATTTCAGTGGAAGTAAAATAATTTTTCTCTCCATTCTATACTATCTATCCATAATAAGAGAAACCATAAAGATACTAACACCCAAATATACAATATGTAACGATGCAGCATCTTCTAACTTACCGAACTTGTGGTTCGAGTGACTCCATGGTTACGGATATGAAAATAAACAACCAAGTAAAAAGTAACAGGTAACGTGCGAAGAACTGGATACATGACCTAGAGATCTGCACGGGCCGGGCCAAGGCCCGAAGCCCGTACTCGGCACGGCCCGCGGGCCGGGCTCGGGCCCATTTTTCTTCACGGCACTAGGCCGGGCCGGGCCGGGCCTAGTGATTACTCTTTACGGGCCGGGCCGGGCCCTACCTTTTTCCTGAAGGATAAGGCCGTGCCTTAAATTATTTTTTCCGTACAGAGCCGGGACTGGTTTCATTCTTCCTAGTCTTCATGCCTTAAATTTTTTAGTCCTGGTTTTGACTCGTATGAAAATCATTGTCTCGGCGTACCTGGTCCGTTCGAAGGTCAGTAAAATAAGATCTGGCATAAAAATCTTTTCAAAACATGCATACATTTTTAAATCGCCATTATTTTATAATTAAACATTAAAATTTATTCTTTTTAAAGAATAGTAGATTTATACACTTATTAAAATATAGCAAAATTAAAATATAGTAAAACGTGTGAAAAAGAACCTGCTTATGATGGAATCCTGTCTTAAATTGAAAAATGTGTTGATCCATTAAAAATGAATATACTAATATGTAAGAAAAGAATATATAATACATTTACACTTGCTAAGAAGGCAAATTGTCTATAACTCATTTTTTTTCTTCCCTATGCAATTCCATCTTAGATTTTACTGTATAGCATTTTTCTGATTTTTAACACTTCAATAAATGTAATATGGATTAACAATATCGATGATAACTTAAACACATACATACAACAAATAGAGATTTATTAAAAAAATAAATATTCCAGCTTGCGGCACCTCTATAAAAATGAAGATTATAAACATGAAAAAAAAAAAAGGCTGAGATAGGAATTTTTGGTTAGATCTCCTCCTATGGGGCAAATTTTTAACCAAATCGACCTAAAAATCATGTTTTGTAGAAATTCACTCGGGCCGGGCCGGGCTCGGGCCGAAATTTTAACTTTTTTCCGGGCCGGGCCGGGCTCAGGCCGAACTTTTAACTTTTAAATCGGGCCGGGCCGGGCATGGGCCTGGAAATTTCGGCCCGTGCAGACCTCTAAATGACCAACATTTCGATTACCTGGATATGATTTTGCAAAAGGGAAAAATTATTTTGGATGATCACGTTTTAGGGGTCGTACACAAATTATGAAAGAAAACAATGATTGTATAAATAATAATTGTGATGATGTAGTCATGATTAACTACTCACCGCCTTTGTATAAACATATCTCTGCGAATTTTTAAGATAAAATGCTGAAATTTTGTACATGACATTATTAGTGTATGGAGCACATTTTACTCACTGGGAAATTTTTTGTACGGTGCCGTATTAAAAAATATAAATTTTCTATTCCTTCAAATTTAATCCCCTGAAAATTTTAATCAATTTCAAAAATTCTGTACCCTTTTTTACGTAACTTTGTAATTTATAATGTATGTCTATGATCAATATTTAAGGAATAAAAGCCGAGGTCAGTGATGTTTTTTGGACACCCTGTAGAGTACAAATTTAATTAATTTTGAATAACGTTCAATTAGTGTTGAGGATCAATAAATGTGTAAAGCACTGTAGCACAAATAGTACTAACACATGGGCTGATAAGTTCCCGGTCTAATAAAGAAAACACAACTTTTTAACATTTTAACTTTATAACTTTAATAAATAAGATAACTTTAATAATAAATAATAATTTAATAATAATAATAATAATAATTTAATAATAATAATTTAATAAATAAATAATAATAATAGTTTAATAATAAATAACATAATTTTATAACAAACAAGAACGAAAAATCATGCGCCAAGCATAGATTATGTAGCACTTTCCAACGCTTCCAAAATAATTTTACAAAATATACCGTTTAATAAGCTAAAAGATAACATCTAAGTAAACAATTTGGAAAACGCATAACATATTTGAAAACATAATTTCAGGAATTTCGAACAGATACAATATTCGGAAAAGTATCCGAGTACTTTTATTCAACCCTGTATATGATCTATAGATTTGTATATATACTATATAGGATGATAAATTTTAGTTTAGTTAGGAAACGCGTAGCACAGTTTAAAATTCTCCTTCTGGAGTTTCTGTCAATAAACGGAAATGTGTTCTCGAACTTTTGTGCTACCCTGTATATGAAATAAAGAATTTATACACACCCAGTAATAGACAAAAAGTGAGTTCAATTGAAAATCGCGTTCAGCAACTTAAAACGCCAGGAATTATTGTTAACAGACAGTAGAGAATTCTTTTGTATGTCCCTGTAAATGAACGATGACTGCTATACACACACTATTCTGTAGTAAGCCTCTTGTAATGCACCTTAGTAATATATATAAATTTCAATGCGTTTAAAAGAGTGAAACATTATTTAAATAAACCGCAGACGATTTTTCTCCATAGACGTAATGTAACGGAATTCTTTTGACTGTCCCTGTATAGTAACTATAAGTGGTATGCACACCCTATTCCATATTAAGCTTCTTCTAATGCACCTTAGCGATATATATAAATTTCAATGCGTTTAAAATAGTGAAACATTATTTAAATAAACCGCAAATAATTTTTCCCCATAGACCGCAATGTAACGGAATTCTTTTGAGTGTCCCTGTAAAAAAACTACAAGTGCTACACACTTTCGTTGAAATAGGGAACATGCTATAGATAACGACAATAACATATAAAAATTGCATAGCAATCCGAGCATATTTACGGGAGTTAGAGCACGGCCAGACGGCCAGACAAACCGAAGTCATAAGCACTTTTCAACTAGGTTGGAAAGTGCTAAAAAGCTCCAAACAGTACTCAGAATCATCGACTCGTTGTTGTATTTGGTCAAAAGTCAACACGCGCGGCACCCACTTTGACAACAGCTTTTTCATAGACAAATGTTCATTCAAAATAAAACCTACAAATTCCTTGAATATCTTCAGAGTCTGAGCTATCTCCTGCAACCTCACTTTATGGTTCCCCAAAACGATTTTGTGGACTTTTTTTATGTTTTCCGGAGTAACCACCTCTTTTGCGTGGTGCATCACTGGTATCCGTACGATCACGTTTAAATTCCGCAAACCAGTCAATAATGGTTGATTTACCTGGTGCACTGTCCGGATAACGCTCATCAAGCCAAGCTTTTGTGTGAACGGTGTTTTTTCCATCAAATAACAATTCTTGAAATTCTTGTTTATCCATTTTTTTGTTTATCAACAAAGTCGTTCAACTAAAAGTACTCTAACGTTTTATCTACACGGCGAATCGTCATGACATTTTTTCTGTTACCTTTTAAAAATTAGAATTTACTAAAAAAAGCATCGGTTCGGCGATTGCAACGCCATCCGTGTGTCAGACCGGGAACTTATCAGCCTATGTGTTACATGTAAAAAGAACTTTTGACTGAACTAACGGCATTTTATATGCTTTAACATAATTTCGAATTAATTGTAAATGACAGGACAAATTTCATCTGACCATGAAAATGTGTAAAACAACAGAGAAGTTCTTTTATTATGAATACCTCAATTAGTTTTATAAATATGGATTAATTATTATGTGTCTCGGGCCGCACATAAAAGGTCGCGGGGCCGAAAGTTAAGTATGACTGGAGTGACATTGAAAGTAAAAAAAAAAAAAAAAAAAAGTATAAAATAAAACTTATTGTGATGTAATTACCAGAAGGGTATCGTTATAAATATCGATGTACCATCGTTAAAAAAATTCCCTGATACAGCGATATTGTTTACTTAGCCATTTTACTTTTACACAAGTTGATTTTCAAATGTTTAATTGATCTTATTTAATCAATCGCGAAAACTGTTGTTAGTTGTTTCGACAGCAGTTGATGAGGCTTTAACCCCCCCCCCCCCCCTCCAGTCAAAGGAAAGTGAATGGAAACCCGATTACAGCAGATCAGCACTGGTCGTTCAATCATAATTTAATCTTCCGTACTCACTTTTAGAGTTGACAAAATCAGAGTGTTTTTTAAAGTTTGCGGTGTCAGAAAGGGGGTTGGTGAGCGTAGCTCGTAGGGGGATAGAGCCGCCTAGTAACTAAAAAAAATATATAAAATAAAACTTATTATGATGTAATTACCAGCAGGGGCGACTTTTAGTAGCCACTGCGTCCGAAGCGAGGTTTTTTTTCGACTCCTCTGTACGATGGATAAATACAACCGAACCCGCCTACGAGCGCGATTAAAACGAGCAAGTTGCACGTTAGTTCATTATTTAGGGCTGTTCTCAAAACCAAAAAAAGCTACTTTCTGACACATTTCTGACTTCAGTTTTGTTCGGAAACGCATGAAATTGGCAGGTGATGTTATTCAGGAAGAAATGTAATCGAAAGCCGTTTTCCACTTTTTAAGTAAAGGCAGGAGATCATTCAGATTATATACTGTCAAAGTCGGCGTTTTGAACCGAATTCCTGACGCGGCAGTAAGGGAAAAGGGAAAAATCTGTCGTCACCTACTAACCAACCGTAGATAATCAATGTGACAAGGTTGACAAGTAGGGTGAACGCTAAACATTGATCCCAAAAACTGATCTCCAAAATTACGCCATTTTTGAGCTGTTTATATAAAAAAAAAAAAAGATTCTCCCTCAAAAACGATTTACTGACCGTTAATTACATTTAACGATGTCCGATTGACATTTCTAAAACCATTAACTGATAAAAGAGAAACAGTTTCTTATCAGTTATTTATGGCTCCCAATCTGTTATTATTTCCGGAAATTGTACTTTTTCAGCAAAAAAGCGTTACGTTCCTTTTAAAAAATAAGATACTTTAGCAAAACATAGGTGAAATTTTCCCACAAAATTTCATATGTATGTGTGGATGATTGCGTGTATATTAAAAATTTCTCGCTTTTTCTGGTTTCCAAAGCTCTCACCTTTGTAAAATTAGGAATTTTTTTTATTTATTTATTGTTATATTACTATTTATTTGAACTCACAGTATTCTGTAAAATATTTGAAAAGTCGAGTGGAACCACTCCGGATTTTTTTAAGTAACTGTATTGAAGTATTGATTGTATTATGCATCTCTCAAAATTTCGCTTAGAAATTTATAATAGGTGTATAAGCTAACATTTTGGAGACAAACACAATTTTTTTTTTTGCATGTTATATTTCTTAAAACTTTAATTGACCCGTTTATATCGCACTTATTTAATTGTACCGGGCAGACGCGATATAACGAGGAGTCACTGTATTATTTAATCCGTGTCTTTAATTTCGAGTTTTGAATATTTTGGCAAAATCTGAAAGTAACGAAGTAGTGACTACTTTTGAAAAGTAGTTTGTAGTCGCTACTTTTTAAATAAAGTAGTTGTAGTTGAAGTTAGCTACATTTCCGATAAAGTAGTTTTCATGACTTCAATTCATGATTTTTCCAAAAAAAAAGAAATCCTTTACAATACGTTACTTTGCCATGAGCACCGAACCCGATTATAGAAAACTCACAGCTTTTTTAAGCATGGCAGAAAGTGTGATCTAGTGAATGTATTAAAAAAAAATTATAATTTTTTTCTTTTTCTTTTTTTAAGATATAGCAGCAGGAATAGAGAAAAAAAGTTATTTAAACTACCTTCAAGTTCAAGCAAGTACAAGAAAAAAAAAAAAAAAAAAAAAAAAAGGAAAGAAAAGAAAAAGAAAGAAAGAAAAACTGAATCTGGAAATTGTTCTAAACAAACAATTTTTAAAGGGGAAAAAAACGATTGCAAAGGACATTTTTTACATTCATTTCAGTTAATCTCTGTCTATTATCCGTCCGTTCTCTAATATTCGTAAATAAACTTTATTTGTATTTTCGTGTAATTGGTATATGATATTGAGGTCTAATATGGGACATTCTCAATTGAAAATGCAGCTTGTAGCATTTACAGATCGTAAACAGGGACACGCAAACAAATTCCGTAACATTATGGAATGTTTGCAGTATAACTTAATGATATTACACTACTTCAAACATAATAAATTTGATTTGCGTACTACAACATGCTTAAAGAACATGGTCTGTATAAGATTTATCGGTCATTTAAAAGGACAGAAAATAATTCGATTACAGTACTATCCAAGAGCGGTGATTGCTGCAAATAGGTTTTCAGCTGTGTGATGCTTTTTTAAGCTTAACTAAATTATAGTATACTAGCAAGCTACGCCCGCTACGCTGGTCAATTTCTCTTAACGAACCTTTAATCAAACAAAATATTGACATTTCATAATTCACTTTTATATTTTAACAGAATAATAAGGATACTATAATTTGTGACTCGTGCTATAGCCAATATACACGTCAGGACACGTCGCCCTTATCATTATCTTTTTACGCGTGAAGGTTTCGCTATGGTACTCTATTGTGAAATTTGGTAATTTTAGAAATTCAATAGTTGAAAAATCGCAGAATCATTAGATCATTTTTCTTTAGAAATTGTTCTTAGAGCGAATTTAGATCTTATAAATAACAATCATGCCGAACTTGAAGTTTCTAGCTCCTTCAGCATCGCAAAAATCGCAATTTTAGAACGTTTTTGGCTTCTGCACCCCCCTCGGGGTAGTGGCACCGACATAAAATATAGCCTATGTTGGAGCAAGGATTGTCACCATCCATTTGCCACCATCACTTTTGAAATCGCTTTAGTAGTTCCAGACATTCCATAGAAATTGTAATTTAGAATGTTTTTAGAAAATTTTTTGCTTATTTCAGCCTTTTAAATTTCGATTTTTTTTAGATTTTGTTCTTATAGAGCATTTAAATCTTGTAAG
This sequence comes from Maratus michaelseni, assembly GCA_963931845.1. NCBI lineage: Eukaryota > Metazoa > Arthropoda > Arachnida > Araneae > Salticidae > Maratus > Maratus michaelseni. The sequence continues at coordinate 9,594,777 of OZ007598.1, forward strand.
TAACGACCATACAAAATGTCAAGTTCCTATAACTCCTTCATTATTGAAAATATCATAATTTTGGAACGTTTTTCGCTCCTGCACCCCCCTCGGGGTAGTGGCACCGACATAAAATATAGCCTATGTTGGAGCAAGGATTGTCACCATCCATTTGCCACCATCACTTTTGAAATCGCTTTAGTAGTTCCAGACATTCCATACAAATTGTAATTTATAATGTTTTTAGAAAATTTTTTGCTTATTTCAGCCTTTTAAATTTCGAATTTTTTTAGATTTTGTTCTTATAGAGCATTTAAATCCTGTAAGTAACGACCATACAAAATGTCAAGTTCCTATAACTCATTCATTATTGAAAATATCATAATTTTGGAACGTTTTTCGCTCCTGCACCCTCTGCGGGCAGTGGCACCGACAAAAAATTTAGCATATGTTGGAACAGGGACTGTCACCATCCATTTGCCACCATCACTTTTGAAATCGGTTCTGTAGTTTCAGAGATTCCATAGAAATTGTAATTTAGAATGTTTTTAGAACGCTTCTTCCTCATCTCACCCTTTTAAATTGCGAATGTTTTTATAATTTGTTCTTAGAGAGCATTTACATCTTATAAGTAACTACCATACCAAATTTGATACTTCTATCTCCTTCAGTACACAAAAAATCGAAATTTTAGAACGTTTATCGCTCCTGCACCCCCCTGGGGGTGGTGGCACCGACATAAAATATAGCCTATGTTGGAGCAGGGATTGTCACCATTAATTTGCCACCATCACTTTTAAAATCGCTTCAGTGGTTCCAGAGATTACCCCCTACAAACAAACAAACAAACAAACAAACAATCTTTACTACTTTATATATTAGTATAGATAAGGGGGAATTAGCCCCTTGTTCCCCCCCTTTATACTTAACCAATCAATCCCGAAAACTAATCAGAGATGCGCCTTAACACAGTGAACCTATAAATAAAATTTGAAGGAAATGGGATAATTCTGCATGAAAAACCCATTTACGTAAATTAAGGGGGGTATTAGCCCCCCATTCCCCCCCTTTATACTTAATCAATCAATCCCGAAAACTAATCAGGGAAGCGTCTTAACCCAATGAATCTATAAACAAATTTTGAAGCAAATAGAATAATTCTGCATGAAAAACCCATTTATATAAATTAAGGGGGGGGATTATCCCCCCGTTCCCCCTCTTTATACTTAACCAATCAATCCCGAAAACTAATCAGGGAAGCGCCTTAACACAGTGAACCTATAAACAAAATTTGAAGGAAAACGGAATAATTCTGCATGAAAAACCCATTTATATAAATTAAGGGGGGATTAGCCCCCGATTCCCCCCCCCCCTTTATACTTAACTAATCAATCCCGAAAACTAATCAGGGAAGCACCTTAACACAGTGAACCTATAAACAAAATTTGAAGGAAAACGGAATAATTCTGCATGAAAAACCCATTTATATAAATTAAGGGGGGGGGGATTAGCCCCCCGTTCCCCCCTTTATACTTAACCAATCAATCCCGAAAAGTAATCAGGGAAGCGTCTTAACCCAATGAACCTATAAACAAAATTTGAAGGAAAACGGAATAATTCTGCATGAAAAACCCATTTATATAAATTAAGGGGGGGAATTAGCCCCTTGTTCCCCCCCTTTATACTTAACCAATCAATCCCGAAAACTAATCAGGGAAGCGCCTTAACACAGTGAACCTATAAACAAAATTTGAAGGAAAACGGATATTTCTATGAAGAGTTATCGCATTACGTACGTACATACATACATACATACAGAACCGGCTGCCAAGCTCTCAGGGCTTGACAGCCAGTGTGATAACTGAAAAATCGCAATTTTAGAACGTTTTTTGCTCCTGCACCCCCCTGGGGTTAGTGGCACCGACATAAAATATAGCCTAAGTTGGAGCAGGGGTTGTCACCATCAATTTGCCACCATCACTTTTGAAATCGGTTCGGTAGTTCCAGAGATTACCCCCTACAAACAAACAAACAAGATTTACTCCTTTATAATATTAGTATAGATAGATTACGTAGTTAAAAAAAAAAAAAAAAAAAAAAAAAAAAAAAAAAAAAAAATCTGCAGCTTACAGCATATAGGCTGTACAAAAAAAAATTGTAGATATTGCCGTTTGTGGACGTGCGTTGCTTAAATGGTATTTTGAACTGTGTTATTTACTTTTCTGCTAAACTGTATTAGATTATTCTAAGAAATGTTTGTAAAATCTAAATAAACTCATATATATATTATGCTTGCTCTAAATAAATTGGACATATTACTGTCTATGGATGGTGATTGTCGGAAGTACGTTTTTAGCTATGCTATACGTCTTATAGCTGAAATAAATTTTAGCATATTGTCTCGTATATATAAATATTTATAGATCATACACAGGGCTACAGAAAACAATACGAATGTATTACGGTCGATAGACGGAAATTTCTGAAATTTAATTTTAAACAGTGTTATGCATTTTCTCGGAATTAAATTCTAGCATTGTGGTCCTGTATAAAAATATAAGGGTTGCACAAATAAATTTGAATACAAAACTGCATATGGGTGGTAAAACTTAAAATTGCTTTTTCAACTCTATTATGAGTTTTCTTCTTTCATCGTATCAAAAGATGAAATTGCGTTTAAATATTCTTGAAGTTTTGGAAATAGTTTCATCTGTGCGTGAAGCATGAATTTTTTTTTTTTTTGTTCTTCAGTTACAACATTTTGCAGTTGTCTGATCTTAATGTTCATTCTTTTACGAAATATATTTATTCATATATACAATAGATTTATTGTTTATTAATAACTGTTTCTGTGAAAAGGAATTTTTTTTTTTAATATTTTAGTTAAAAGCAAAAATAGCATGAAGATTTTCATTGTATTCTGCCTGTTAGGTAGATTTCGTAAGAAATACTACCTATTACATTCTCCTCTAAGTTGGAATTTTTGAAAAAAATTTGCAGATCTACGCCGATCATGACTGCCAGAACCCCCCCCCCCCCCCCAGTTCAAAACTTTATCTATCTATGTCACCTTTTTATGGAAACGATAACGTCAATAATTCTGCACAAATCTCTTCCAAACGGATACATAAAATTAAGGGACATAAAATCACGGTAAAGTTCGTTAATGGGCAAAATCAAACCAGGGGGGGGGGGGAGGGAAATGGGGGCTTTTTGTGAAAACAGCAAAAACCATACTTTCTTAATTATGATACGTATCGAATCCGTTTAAAGTTATTATTACTTCTAGGAAAAGGGCCGAAAATTTATATATGACAGATTTTTCATATAATCAAAAATGGTCCCAAGGGGGAGGGGGAGGGGTTTTTAGAAGAAAAAAATTCATAACTTCGTCAATTTACAAGATATCAAATCCGCTTAAATTTAGTATAAATCCTCTTAATATTATCTAAAACTTTTATACTGACAAGTTTTTTTATAGAAAATAAATAAATAAATAAATAAATCCCTGTCGGCTCCGCTGCAAAAAAGTTAGGTTTCGAAGTGGGCGGTTCCAACTACCGCATCATGGCAAAAAGGTCATTTCTTCCGCAATTCCCAACAAACAGGCGCCCCACGGTCTGCGTCTTCGAAATCTACCTGTGCCTGGAGGCCGAGCCGTCATGGAATTTTTTTTAAGTATAAGTGTTTGTTTTTAACAGCTATTTCTATAAATGGCATATACTGTATAGCCATTTTAAAAGCATCAGAATTTACATATTATTTATTATTTTTCTCCTCTCAGAGTATTTAGAATTTTTCTGTAAACATGTTTTCGCTATAATCACACAAATGGTTAACAGGTGCATATGGCATTTCTGAAACCATTTAACTGATCAAAGAAGGAGCTTTTTTTTGTCATTAATTATACTTAATGCTCGCGAACTGATAAAAATCGTTGAAATGTCCTCTGTACAGTATAAAGCATGCCATCCAGTTAGTTATTGTACTGGAACCCTCAAGTGAAGTACGTGTTTCTAGTTCAAGAATGGCCGAAATTAGTTATATTAAAAGTGAGCATGGAGCTTTGCTTCTAAATTACGAAAATTACCTATTCCGATTTAATAGAAAGTATCAAAATACAGAATACTGGAGATGTGTGACAGACAAATGCAGAACGAGAGTTAATATATAGAAAACAACAATATTAAAAGTAAAATCAAATGTCAAATCATTCCAGAAAATCTATATAAAAAGTTTTCTTTTGAAATTTTCGATTTAATCGGAAAATAACACAATTTCTAATTTACAGCATTGACAGAAAAATGAGATATTGCAGACACTAAGGATTTCAAGAAAAATGTTTTGAATAGCTGTGGGAAAATAAATCATATTAATGAAACTGCATTGAATCTGGAGGCACGGCAGTGCCTCCGCCAAGTCGAGAAAGCACAGCCGTAAGCATACTTTTCTGGAAGCAACTCAGGGCACTTTTGACCCCCCCATATCTCCGCGCTGGAGTATCCCAAAAATTTGAAACTTCAATTATAGAGAGTATTTGGCACACAGGACCAAATTTTAAAATTACAACTTTCTGTCTTTTCTAGTTCAGGCGATATATGAACTCAAACATTCGATTTTTTGTCACTTCTTACTCACTCGTTCACGCGTCATCAAAAAGATTGGGTAGATCCCGTAGCCCCAGAAACTTGACATTTGGAAAAAAGGTAGTGTTTAGGATACAAAGAAAGGAAAAATTATAAAATCCAGAAAATTCGAAAAAAAACATTAGAAAATTCAACAAATTCCATCAAAATTGAAAATTGAAAATAAGACGATCTTGTAGTCTTGGAAACTTAAGATTTGGTGTGAAGGTAGTGTTTAACATCCAGAAAAAGAAAACATCAAAAACACCAAAAAAATCGAAATCAAAATCGAAGAAATCGAAGAAATTGAAAAAAACCGAAAATTTGAAGACAATCCGATTTTGTTGCGCTAGAAAATTCAAATTAGGAATAAAGGTAGTATTTAGGATACAGTAAAAGGAAAATTAAAAAAATCCAGAAAATTCGAAAAAAAAATAAAAAAATTCGAAAAAAATTGAAAAAATGAAAATAATTTTATACGATAACGCTCGTATTTATAAATTAATTTGGATGCAACTAATTGTGTGTATTAAGCTCACCAATGCCTCGACCGAGTTCGTTGGCCAGCTTGGTCCGCCATCTTGTTTCAAGATGGCGGCCACGGAAAATTTTAAAACTAAAATAAATATACAAAAAAGTTAAAAAATCAATTTTATTTTTTAATTAGGTGTTAGGACTTGATACAAGGATTCCAGAGCATTTTTTGTTTTACCTCTATCTTAAAAATTGGCTGAGATAGAGCAGTTTGAAATTCTAGGGTGGCTGACATTTTGAAACAAAACAGCACATTACAAAAAACCAACGATAAATTTTTGGTCAATAATGGTCAAGCAGGTGCAATCCCGAATGAATACTCCGTGTTATTATAACTGTAACTTTGACTTCGAAATTTTGATACTTTGCATTTTCTATTTGTTGATATTTTTTAACTATGATTTACGCTAAGGGAAATGTTGTTGTTGAAGAGGGATTTTCCATGTAAATCCGAAACGTCCAATTTTAATATGTTTTTAATGTTTTATGAAAGTGTATTGTAATGTCTGTAATTTTAATGATTTTAATATAAGTTTATAAGTTTTAGTGAACGCGATTTCTCGCAAATTATTTTCTTTCATTGTTGTAGTCATTTTCCCAATCATACGCATAAAACTATATATTCATATCCATTAGCGCCAAATTCTCGCCAAACTTGGCGACAATTGGCGAAATCTCGCCAAATTTGGCGACAAAAATAAGTCTTCATAAATGAAGCCAACTTGGCTATAGCTCAATAATTTGGCGAATTTCTTATTCAAATTCAGTGTAAACGAATCTTTTGTAAACGGTTTCTTTGCATTTTAACTTGCTGTTTTCGAGTAACATTAGCTAAAATTTTAAAACGAAGATATAGGAAAGCTACCTTTTCCTGCCGGTACAGGGACTTTTTTATATGAGTTGTCGGATGCAATCTATGTTTTGCATTAAATAAAGTAAAACATTGAAAAACAAATCCCACAGGATGGGGATAGTTTGTTTTAGATAGATTTTAAGATAATTGTCCTATTAGCTAGTACACCTTCCGTTATTGTTTTGTGTTATTTTCCCCGGATTATGCTTTTCTTTTCTTTTGTTTACGAATTTTGTAATAGAAAAGTTCCGTTATAGACTGGCTACGTTATAGACCTTTTTTTTTTATAGACAGGTTCATTTTCTTTCACAGGCTTTACTCTATTTAATTTATATATGAAATATATGTTGTTAAAAGATGTTGGTCGCACAAAAATTTTCACATCTCTCCCTCCCTCCCGACATTACTGGTTGGTTATGGCTGGATAGTCCTTTGTAAATAAAATCATGGTGATTCTAAGATTCTCTTGATTTATCTCTAAATTGAACATGAACGATCCTAAGAAAACGGATCAATGAATTACTATATTGGCATGAGGAAATTTAGTTGCAGAAAAATGGAGCATATAGCTAACATTAAGTCTAATAGGAAAACCACAGCCTTGGCAAGATTGTATTAACAAGAAACCATCCAAATACATTTTTATGAAAGTAATATAATTTTCCCCTCGAATCTATACAAACCATGCATTATAAGAAAAACCGGTACTTCTCTATTATCCCGTCGACCACTTTTCATAACAAAAAACATCGCCAAAATGTAAGATTAAACACCAAAAATGCAGTCCTATTTACTTGATGTCAGAAGCATTACATGTGTTTGTTATGTCATCAAGTGGTTTTTAATTCGACATTTGCGTGCATTTTTCATTATGTTTTACTGATTTATTAGTTATTTCCTTAATTAAAATAACAATTGTGTCCTTAAATTCTTACATTATATTTGTTTATTTATTTTGATACTATAATGGAAAAGGTCTCCCGTTTATTTGGCGTTACAGTTTGGCGATAGCTTTTTGTTATGAAAAGTGGTCGACCGGATAATAGAGAAGTACCGAAAAACCATAGAGTTTGTAACATGTAAAAATACAATGTGTAAACGATAAACATAATTTAATTTATGAAAATTGTGGTTCGATGTACTCCATGGTTACAAATATGGAAATAAACATCCAAATACAAATAAAAAATAACGTGCGTAGTTTTGAAAGCAAATTCGAAAATAAAATAAAATAAATTGAAAGAAATCGAAAAATAAGGAAATTTTGAAAATAATTCGATTTCATAGCTCTAGAAACTTGAAATTTGGAATAAAGGTAATATTTAAGATACTAAATAAGGAAAAATTCAAAAATATGGATAATTCAAAAAATACCCATAAATTAGTGCAGACGATATATGAACGCAAAGTTTCGATTTTTTGTTACTCACACACTCACTCACTCTCGCGTTATCAAAAAGATTTGGTAGATCCCGCAGCCACATAAACTTAAAATTTGGAATAAAGCTAGTGTTTCGGATACAAAGAAAGGAAAAATTATAAAATCCGGAAAATTAAAAAAAAAAAAAAAAATCGAACAAAATTGAAATTTGAAAATAACACGATCTTGTAATCTTAAAAACTTAAAATTTGGTGTGAAGGTAGTGTTTAGAATTCAGAAAAAGAAAACATCAAAAACACACACACACACACACAAAAATTGAAAATAAAATCGAAAAAAATCGAAAAATTTCAAATAATCCAATTTGTTACTCTAGAAACTTGGAATTCGGAATAAAGGTAGTATTTAGGATGCAAGATAAGGAAAAATTAAAAAATCCAGAAAATTCGAAAAAAAAAAAAAAAAAAAAATTCGAAAAATTCGAAAAAAATTGAAAAAAATTAAAATAATTTGATCTTTTGGCCTTAGAAACTTAAAATTCGCGGTAAAGATAGTGTTTAGGATTCAGAATAACTTAAAATAAAAACGCAATAAAATTCGAAAATAAAATAAAAAAATCGAAAGATATCGAAAAATAAGGAAAATTTGAAAATAATTCGATTTCATAGCGCTAGAAACTTGAAATTTGGAATAAAGGTAATATTTAAGATAATAAGGAAACATAAAAAAAAAAAAAAAAGAAAGAAAGAAAGAAAAAGAGAAAAATTGAAAATAATATGATCTCGTAGTCTTAGAAACTGAAAATTTGGTGTAAAGGTAGTGTTTAGGATTCAGAAAAAGAATAAATTAAAAACGCAACAAAAATTGAAAATAAAATAAAAAAATCGAAAAAAAAAAACGAAAATTTGAAAATAATTCAATTTTGTAAAGCTAGAAACTTAAAATTTGGAGTAAAGGTAGTATTTAGGATATAAAAAAAGAAATAAATAAAAAATCTGTAAAATTCGAAAAAAAAATTCGAAAATTCGAAAAATTGAAAAAAATTCGATTTTGTAGCTTTAGAACTTAAAATTCGGCGTAAACTTATTGTTTAGGATACAGAAAAAAGGAAAAATTAAAACACAATAAATTCGAAAATAGAGTTTAAAAAACTCGAAAAAGATCGGAAATTTCAAAATAATTCGATTTTGTAGCGCTAGAAACTTGAAATTTGTAATAAGGATACAAAATAAGAAAAACTTAAAAAATCCAGAAAATTATAAAAAAAATTCGAAAAAATCCAAAATTGAAAATAATTTTATCTTGTAGTCTTAGAAACTTAAAACTTGGTGTAAAGGTAGTATTTACTATTCAATAAAAGGAACAATTAAAATATTCGTTAAATTCGAAAATAAAATCGAAAATTCGAAAACAATTTGATTTTGTACTTCTAGAAACATTAGTTTTAAGATAATTGTCCTATTAGTTAGTACAGCGACCCTAATTGTTTTATGTTATTTCCCCCGGATTATGGTTTTCTTTTCTTTCGTTTACGAATTTCGTTATAGAAAAGTTCCGCTATAGACCGGCTACGATATAGGCGATTTCTTTATAGACAGGTTTGTTTTCTTTCACAGGTTGTACTCTATTTACTTCACATATGAAATATGGATTGTTAAATGATGTTACCCCACAAAAAGTTTCACAGCTCCCCCTACTTTCCCGACATTACTGGCTGGTTATGGCTTGATAGTCCTTTCTAAATAAAATCAGGGTAACTCTAAGATTATCTTGATTTATCTCTAAATTGAACCTAAATGATCCTAAGAAGACGGATCAAATAATTACTATAGTGGCATGACAATCAGGTAACTTAAAATTAAAATCGAAAAATCAATAAATTTATAAAAAGTCGAAATTTTGAAAATAATTCGATTTTGTAGTCCTTAGAAGCTTGAAATTTGGCAGAAAGGCAGAGTTTAGTACACAAAGTAAGGAAAAATTAAAAAATCCGTAAATAATAAAAAAAGACTAAAACAAAACGAAAAAAAAAAACATCGAAAAAAGGAATATAGTTTTATTTATTGGAAATTTCCGGAAATTTTAATTTTGGCTTTCTTTTTATACTAAAAAGTTCTTTTATGTTAAATATCAAGTATCTAGGGCTGCGAGTAATATCTCAGATGGATAGCACCTATCCTGGAAGCAATTGAGAGTACTTTTGACACCCCCCCCTCCCATAACTTAGTGCTTGCCTAGGAACCTGAAATCTGTTTTTATCTACAGTACTTTGCAAACGAAACTAAAGCTTCAAATTGTTGATACCTGTAAATAATAGGGACAGAGTGTGGGCTTAGCGAAAATCAGTGGATGATCTCCAAAAAGAACCCAAAATCAAGAAAAGGAGGATTACTTACAAAAAGAAGTGAAATCTCATCAAAAAGTCACCTGTAAAAAATGCAGCCAAGTCTCGTAGCTCATTTACCGTAAAAAGTTCTGAGATCGTATAAAGCCAAGTTTAACTATCTTATTAACTCTGAAATTTTCATTCACAAATCACTCCTAGTCTCTACATCTTTAGTTAATTATTATTTTGTGACTTGGCAATTACGCAGCACGAGAATGGGATGTATATAGTTAGTCTTAATCAAATAATACTATAACATATTAAAGTGTAATAACTTCCCTGTGCGTATATAATTTGCCTTAATTAAACTATCCCATCCCATCCCATAACATAGTAAGGTGTAATAACTTCCCTGTGCTGCGTAATTGCCAAGTCACAAAATAATAATTAACTAAAGATGTAGAGACTAGGAGTGATTTGTGAATGAAAATTTCAGAGTTAATAAGATAGTTAAACTTGGCTTTATACGATCTCAGAACTTTTTACGGTAAATGAGCTACGAGACTTGGCTGCATTTTTTACAGGTGACTTTTTGATGAGATATTTATTTATTATCGTAAATTAAAAGATTCTTGATAAAGATAGTCAAGAATTCATTGAGTAGAGCAGTTTATTTTTTTTTTTAACATAAGACATAGCTCTTACTAATGATGCTTAAATTATAAATAATTTAAATTTTCTACAGAACGAACTGCAATTATTTACTTTAAATTAATTTCAGATGAAGTTTTATTATTTATATAGAATCCGATAATATTAGAGAAATCGAGACAAATGTACCTGAAACATGACAATTTTTTCTTCATTCTTTCATCAAGATACTACAAATTGTATAAAAATTTGTATTTAATATTTCAAAAGTATTAATAATATTTTTATTGGGTCTTTAAAGGGGGGGGGGGACAACCTTGAAAATGTGTAACATTAAAATAAACAAATTAAAATCAGTGTTTGATTTATATTTTTTTTGTATTCATAAATTATCTGGATTCATCTTAACCTGTATGAGTAGGATTTAAATATGATCCAATTATCAACTAAATGTTACTAATTTTATATAGTTATAAAATATCAACAATGAGTAAAGTGTTCCTTATGGATTATTTTTTCTTCAACCCCTTCCATATTTCTCAAATATGTTAACTTTTTATTATTATTTTTTTTTTAATAAATGGGTATCTATATGAAACACAGCAATATTAAGGGCAAATATCAAGAAATGTTGTTCAATTTACGGAAAACTTATCTATAATTCTAAGTAATAATTGATATAAATGAAAATGAATACATATATATGTGTACTTTTAGGAGAATGGTTTTTATTAAGGCTGTTCTCAAATCCAAACGAGATTCTTTCGGAAGCATTTTTAAATTTATTTTTATTCGCGAACATATCAAATTGGCAAGTGCTCTTATTAAAAAACTATGTAATCGAACTGTATTTTTTTCATTTTTCGATAAAAGAAGAAGATTTTTCAGAAAATGCTGTCAAAGTTGTCATTTTGAACCGAATATCGGCACGTGACAGCGCAGGAATGAAAAATAAATCTACCGTCCTAAGACAATAATAGCTTATAACTCAAGATGTAATTCATTTATCGTAAAATTAAAAAACTGTTTGATTACAAACCTTATTAATAATCATACTTGCAAATATCATTATGCAAGTATGTAAAATAAGACAGTCAGAAGTTTCTCCTTGTTGAGCGGGGAAAATATTTTCTTGAGAACCGCCTTATAATAATAATTAATTTTAAATTATTTAGAAATTTTATGGAAAATTTGTAAAAAAATAATTTATTATTATTACTATAATTTTTTACTATTATGTTTTTGGAAACCAAATTAAGCTGTTTTATGAAAAATTAACTTATCTTGTTGATAAAACTCATAATATTGTGTTTCAAGAACCAATAGGTAATGTTTAATAATATAAAGTTTTAAAAAGAAATATAATCCTTATAGTTTTTAACATTTTCCAACATAGCTTAAAAGTATTTGTGCCTCCTCTTTGTCCCTCCGTCTTTTTGACAGTTTGTCCCCGCTCTAACTTTCGTAAATATACTTGAATTTCCACGATTTAGATATACGTTATCGAGGCTATATATTCCCTATTGATATTCAGAATGAAGTAGATAGTTATAGCTCGTTTACAGGGATAGACAAAAGTTTTCGTTTACATTATGGTCAGTGGGGAAAAAATCATTTGCAGTACATTTTAGTGATCTTATGAAACAGCAAATATGATGGAATTGGTATGTGTCCCTGAGGTGGGCTACAGTATACTTTCTACAGAGTATGAAGTAAGTAGCATATATGTAGTTCGTTTATAAAACTATGAACACTAATTGCTGGAAGTGCGTTTTCAGTTGTAGTACGTGTTTTTAAATGTAACTAAATTTTAACGCATTACGTGATAAATATAGGAATTCTATAGATCATATACAGAGCTTTACGAAAGAAATCATAAGCATTTCACTTTATGGGCAGCGCCCGATTAAGATTGTCCATTGCCCAAGGCCTAGCAGATTTTCAGTGTCCCCCTCTAACCAAAATAGTAGCTAGAAATGATTTTTTGGAGTGTATATTCTGCAATTTTTCTGCATTTCATGAAAATGGCCATGAAACTCGGGTTAATATAAATTTTCTTTTGCTGCTTGACACTATAATACTTTAAATATTTCTTTAAAAAAGTTCCCCATAAAAATATTTGTCAACAGCATTTCTATTTAAACTGTTTGTAGAGAACAGAAAAGTACAGGCAAGGCATTTGTATCTATTTAGACGTATATCTGTTTCTGAGATATCGAAAATTGAAATAAAATTTCTTCTAGGAGAATTTTTTCCTAAATAATTTTACTCATTTTGGAGCATCCGTCTCCAATGGGCCCAAGGTCGTGGTCTACTTGGCCTGTGCGGTAATAAGGACCTGTTTATGGGAGTGAATTCCTAAAGCGTGTTTTTAACTGTGTTAGGCATTTACAGCTAAAATATATTTTATTATTCTAAGAGATTCTTGTAGAATAGAAATAAATTCATATGGCTGCGTAAAAGAAATTTAGATATATTGCCACCTATGGATGGTAAGTGCTGTAAGTGCATTTTTAGTTTTGAGTTTTCAAGCTGAATTTAATGTTAGTATATACTACGTGATGTGTATAAAGCGTATGAGATATAGACTCCATCAGCGCCTCCCCCCCCCCCCCACCACAAAAAAAAATAATAAAAAAATCATATTAACATCTATGGAAGGGTTTCCTGAAAATGCACTTTTAACCGGTTTGCACGTTGTTTAGCTCAACCAAATTTTGCTGCATTATTCATATACATTGTTGCTCTAAAGGATACTGATACATGAATGTAGTGTCATCATGTAGTATAAGTAGCATTTCCCTAGAAAAAACTTTTTTAGTTGTTTTAAACTTTTTCCAGCTCATTGAAATTTTAGTTTCATTATGTAGTATGTTTAAAGCTCTATAGATTATATACTGGGTTGCACAAAATGATTCTCATACATTATCTGCTATGGGTAACAATTCTTAAAAATGGATTTTTAACTGCGGTCTGTGTTTTAAATTGTTTATTTAGATGTAGCATTGCATTGTATGAAAGAAGGAAATTTCTTAACAGTATTCAAATAATGTTGGAAAATGTTTCATAATCTATAACCGATGTACGAGTTTTCGTTCCAGTTTTTCTTCCCTGGAAATGGTGTAAAGAGGTACAGTTCAAATTTTTTGAAATTAAAGGACAATATAAATTTTTAAATTCTTAAGCTAAAATTATACTGTGTATCCTAAAATGAATCACAGCAAAATTTCTCAGACATTTCCAATCAGCACACTAGTTAGAGTTTTTTAATTTTTACAAACTTCCATCATTTGTTGCCATCCTGACTGAATGGCTTGAATGAATGCTTTGAACATATTTATCTCAACCACTTCCCCACCATTTTAAAAATTCCTCGAAAGCCTAGGACTTTGACAAATTTTTATTTAAGGAGAGGGCTATAATTTTTTACAAAAATGTCTCGAGACTCCCCCCCTCCTCCCCCAAGTTTTAAAGCCCAGTTATGATATGCTAATCTGGAGGCACGGCAGTGCCTCCGCCAAGTCGAGAGAGGACAGCCGTAAGCATACTTTTCTGGAAGCAACTCAGGGCACTTTTGACCCCCCCATATCTCCGCGCTGGAGTATCCCAAAAATTTTAAACTTCGTTTTTCTAGAGTATTTGGCAAACAGGACCAAAATTTGAAATTACAACTTTCTGTCTTTTCTAGTTCCGACGATATATGAACTCAAACATTCGATTTTTTGTCACTCACTCACTCACTAGTTCACGCGTCATCAAAAAGATTAGGTAGATCCCGTAGCCCTAGAAACTTTACATTTGGAAAAAAGGTAGTGTTTAGGATACAAAGAAAGGAAAAATTATAAAATCCGGAAAATTCGAAAGAAAAACATTCGAAAATTAAACAAATTCCATCAAAATTGAAAATTGAAAATAATACGATCTTGTAGTCTTAGAAACTTAAGATTCGGTGTGAAGGTAGTGTTTAGTATCCAGAAAAAGAAAACATCAAAAACACCAAAAAAATCGAAAGCAAAATTGAAAAAATCGAAAAATCGAAAAAAATCTAAAAATTTCAAATAATCCGATTTTGTTGCGCTAGGAACTTGGAATTCGGAATAAAGGTAGTATTTAGGATGCAAAATAAGAAAAAATTAAAAATTCCGGAAAATTTCAAAAAAATTTCAAAAATTCGAAAAATTCGAAAAATTTTGAAAAAATTAAAATAATTTGATTATTTAGCCTTAGAAACTTAAAATTCTCAGTAAAGATAGTGTTTAGGATTCAGAATAAGTTAAAATAAAAAACGCAATAAAATTCGAAAATAAAAAAAAAAAGTCGAAAAAATCGAAAAATAAGGAAAATTTGAAAATAATTCGATTTCATAGCGCTAGAAACTTGAAATTTGGAATAAAGGTAATATTTAAGATACTAAATAAGGAAAAATTAAAAAATATGGACAATTCAAAAAATTAGTGCAGATGATATATGAACTCAAAGTTTCGATTTTTTGTCACTCACACACTCACTCACTCTCGCGTCATCAAAAAGATTGGGTAGATCCCGCAGCCACAGAAACTTAAAATTTGGAATAAAGCTAGTGTTTAGGATACAAAGAAAGGAAAAATTATAAAATCCGGAAAATTCGAAAGAAAAACATTCGAAAATTCAACAAATTCCATCAAAATTGAAAATTGAAAATAATACGATCTTGTAGTCTTAGAAACTTAAGATTCGGTGTGAAGGTAGTGTTTAGTATCCAGAAAAAGAAAACATCAAAAACACCAAAAAAATCGAAAGCAAAATTGAAAAAATCGAAAAATCGAAAAAAATCTAAAAATTTCAAATAATCCGATTTTGTTGCGCTAGAAACTTGGAATTCGGAATAAAGGTAGTGTTTAGGATGCAAAATAAGGAAAAATTAAAAATTTCGGAAAATTCGAAAAAAAATTTCAAAAATTCGAAAAATTCGAAAAAAACTGAAAAAATTATAATAATTTGATTTTTTAGCCTTAAAAACTTAAAATTCGCAGTAAAGATAGTATTTAGGATTCAGAATAAGTTAAAATCAGAAACGCAATAAAATTCGAAAATAAAATCAAAAAATCGAAAAAATCGAAAAATAAGGAAAATTTGAAAATAATTCGATTTAATAGCGCTAGAAACTTGAAATTTGGAATAAATGTAATATTTAAGATACTAAATAAGGAAAAATTTAAAAATATGGATAATTTAAAAAAATCGAAAATTTCAAAAAAAAAAAAAAATAGAAAGAAAGAAAGAAAGAAAAAGAGAGAAATTGAAAATAATATGATCTCGTAGCCTTAGAAACTGAAAATTTGGTGTAAAGGTAGTGTTTAGGATTCAGAAAAAGAAAAAATTAAAAACACAACAAAAATTGAAAATAAAATCAAAAAATCGAAAAAAAAACGAAAATTTGAAAATAATTCGATTTTGTAAAGCTAGAAACTTAAAATTTGGAATAAAGCTAGTATTTAGGATACAAAAAAAGAAAGAAAGAAAAAATCTGTAAAAATCAAAAAAAAAAATCGAAAATTCGAAAAATTGAAAAAAATTCGATTTTGTAGCTTTAGAACTTAAAATTCGGCGCAAACTTATTGTTTGGGATACAGAAAAAGGAAAAATTAAAACACAATAAATTCGAAAATAGAATAAAAAAACTCGTAAAAGATCGGAAATTTCAAAATAATTCGATTTTGTAGCGCTAGAAACTTGAAATTGTAATAAAGGATACAAAATAAGAAAAAATTAAAAAATCCAGAAAATTAAAAAAAAAAAAAATTCGAAAAAAATCAAAAATTCAAAATAATTTTATCTTGTAGTCTTAGAAACTTAAAACTTGGTGTAAAGGTAGTATTTACTATTCAATAAAAGGAACAATTAAAATATTCGTTAAATTCGAAAATAAAATCGAAAAATCGAAATATCTTTAAGAAATCGAAAATTCGAAAACAATTTGATTTTGTACTGCTAGAAACATTAGTTTTAAGATAATTGTCCTATTAGCTAGTACAACGCCCCTAATTGTTTTATGTTATTTCCCCCGGATTATGGTTTTCTTTTCTTTCGTTTACGAATTTCGTTATAGAAAAGTTCCGCTATAGACTGGCTACGATATAGGCGATTTCTTTATAGACAGGTTTGTTTTCTTTCACAGGTTGTACTCTATTTACTTCACATATGAAATATGGATTGTTAAATGATGTTAGCCCCACAAAAATTTTCACATCTCCCCCTACCCTCCCGACATTACTGGCTGGTTATGGCTTGATAGTCCTTTCTAAATAAAATCAGAGTGACTCTAAGATTCACTTGATTTATCTCTAAATTGAACCTAAATGATTCTAAGAAGACGGATCAAATAATTACTGTATTGGCATGACAATCAGTTAACTTAGAATTAAAATCGAAAAATCAATAAATTTATAAAAAGTCGAAAATTTGAAAAAAAATTCGATTTTGTAGTCCTAGAAGCTTGACATTTGGCAGAAAGGCAAGGTTTAGTACACAAAGTAAGGAAAAATTAAAAAAATCGTAAATAATAAAAAAAAAGACTAAAAAAAAACATCGAAAAAAGGATTTGATTTATTGGAAATTTCCGGAAATTTCAATTTTGGCTTTCTTTTTATACTAAAAAGTTCTTTTATGTTAAATATCAAGTATATAGGGCTGTGAGTAATACCTCAGATGGATAGCATTTATCCTGGAAGCAATTGAGAGTACTTTTGACACTCCCCCTCCCATAATTTAGTGCTTGCCTAGGAACCTGAAATCTCTTTTTATCTACAGTACTTTGCAAACGAAACTAAAGCTTCAAAATTTTTATACCTGTAAATAATAGGGACAGAGTGTGGGCTTAGCGAAAATCAGTGGATGATCTCCAAAAAGAACCCAAAATCAAGAAAAGGAGGATTACTTACAAAAAGAAGTGAAATCTCATCAAAAAGTCACCTGTAAAAAATACAGCCAAGTCTCGTAACTCATTTACCGTAAAAAGTACTGATATCGTATAAAGCCAAGTTTAACTATCTTATTAACTCTGAAATTTTCATTCACAAATCACTCCTAGTCTCTACATTTTTAGTTAATTATTATTTTGTGACTTGGCAATTACGCAGCACAGGGAAGTTATTATACATTACTATGTTATGGGATGGGATGGGATAATTTAATTAAGGCAAATTAAATACGCACAGTGAAGTTATTACACTTTAATGTGTTATAGTATTACTTGATTAAGACTAACTATATACATCACATTCTCGTGCTACGTAATTGCCAAGTCACAAAATAATAATTAACTAAAGATGTAGAGACTAGGAGTGATTTGTGAATGAAAATTTCAGAGTTAATAAGATAGTTAAACTTGGCTTTATACGATATCAGTACTTTTTACGGTAAATGAGTTACGAGACTTGGCTGTATTTTTTACAGGTGACTTTTTGATGAGATACCGTTTTTTCTTTTTTATATAAAGACAAATTTCCTTTCACAAAATAGCTTGAAAGTCGATTTTTGATCGATTATAACTCAAGATGGAATAAATTTATTGGTAACAGAAAATAGCTATTTGATTCCAAATCACTTGCATTAGTTATGTCCGCAAATTTCATGCTTTTACTTATAAAAACGAAAACAGTGAACAAATCAGAAAATTTAGCTTTGTTAAGAGGGAAACATATTTGTAATAAATAAAACGTTATTTTATTTTATGTAATTGACTATATTTATGTTAAAAATTCTTAACTGCATTTTACTTCAAAAACAAAACAAACCAGTTTAGTTTCAGCCTTATTTTTACTCTTTATATAAATAGTTAGAGAAATTCGAAGTCCTTTTTACAGGAAGAACAAAAAAAAAAAAAAAAAAAAAAAGGAGAAAAGATCTATTTAATGGCTGTTCATTTCCTGTTTGCATTCACTAATCGGTTATGATTACGGGGGGTCGGTTTCAATGATCACCGGTTTCAAGTAGTAAAGATTCTAAGCATCAAAATGGCGGTTTGGTTTTTTAAAACTAAAATAAATAGAAGGAAATTAGTTCCTTAGGGATATATTAAGTACTTGATTGATAATGATGGAGAGATTTACACCACAGGAGATTTTAGCTCAATCTGGGTAGAATCGTTATTTACGCAGTAACGAATACGGCACTTTTTTTTTTAAATATATGGTTTTAAGATTTTAAATTTTGTATGCGAGAGGGGGGAAGGGGCGGGGGGAACGGAAATTTCAGGGGAAGGGAAATAATATATAAGACTGATTATTTATTTATGGTCACTACAGAGCAACGAATAGGACAGAAGATATCCTAATAATATTATAAATCCGATTGTGTGCAAATGTTAGGCTGAAGCCAGCGTCAAAATGGGAGAAATTAATGGCCCTGTATCTTTGCATATAGGTGGATTATAACCCGGAAATGAACATAGACTGGTTTTTGTTTATTTTATTCAAATACTTTTTTTAATAATTCAAAATTTGATTATTTTCACAGAGAATCAATAGACATTTTTTGATAAAATTTAACCATTTTACTTTATCGTTGCTAGGGCTTTGATCGTTGCCAATAAATAAAAATGCGGAAAAATAATTTTTCCTCAACAATTAAGTTTCAATTGAGCGATTTTGACGTGAAAAATGAAAATAATTCAAAAGAAGATGAATTTCTGTGATATTTGAAACAACAGTATGGAGTATTTGTTATTATACATGAAGTATGAATATCGGTTACATTAAAAAGATCTTTTTCTGTCAAAAACTGCTTTATAATTAGAAAGAAGAATTAACAATAATTATATTATTAAGAAAAATATTTCGCTTGAACCATGGAACTATGAAAAGGATCCTTCTTGGCTTGAACAAATATGACGTCATAAATAAAACATGTATTTTCAAATATTCGTAATATTACAAAGAGCATGACTATCAGTGTGTATATACATAATTGTCTGAGTGCAACGAAGACTCATACACAGCGCAGTATTACTTTGCCCCATATATAGCTACGATGGATATTAAAACCTTTCGTCAAGCATAACTCAAAAAATATTTAACGGATTTCGTTCAAATTTTTACAGCAGGTACCTATAAAGGTGACAACGTCGTCTATTTATTACCAAGAATAAGTGTCAAACCGTTTGGAAGTTATATTAAAAAAATAGATAAAAAAGCACAATTAAAGTACATACGTCACTAAATTTTGTGCGTACGTCATTTTCACCGGCGGGAGATTTTCGTAGACAATCGGAATTGAAAAGTTCATGGAATACATGGAGCAAAAAAATATGCAAGCACTAATATTCAGCACAATAAAATATATTTCAATTTAATAAAAATGGAAAGTTAATCTGGAATTTTTTTTGTTTGAAAAGTATTAGATATTAGTAAGAGTAGTATTAGTATTAGAGATTTGGCGTAAATCACACCATTAGCAGCTTTTTTATTTCGCGTGTGTATGTTAGGAACAATTCTTTGATGTTTAAATAAAAGGTTTCGATTTTTGGCATTATTTCTTATTTTCTTTTCCTTTTTAGTATTTTAAATGGAATTAGTGAAAGGCGTGTATTTTAAATTAAATGAGTGAAAGACGTGTATTTTTAATGTATGTATTTCAAATGAAATCAGTGAAAGATTTATATTTAAATGAAATGAATGCAATATGAAGATGTTATGAGAAAAATATTTGGCGATTTATCAACTGCGCCAAGTTAACATAAAAGTACCAATACATATGTGGGTACTTCTCTATTATCCCGTCGACCACTTTTCATAACAAAAAACTATCGCCAAATAAACGGGAGAACGTTGTCATTGAAATATCAAAATACATAAATAAATAAAATATAAGAATTTAAGGACACAATTGTTATTTTAATGAATGAAATAACTAATAAATCAGTAAAACATAATGAAAAATACACGCAAATGTCGCGTTAAAAACCACTTGATGACGTAACAAACACGTATAATGCTTCTGATATCAAGTAAATGGGACTGCATTTTTGGCGTTTAATCTAACAGTTTGGCGATAGTTTTTTGTTATGAAAAGTGGTCGACGGGATAATAGAGCAGTACCTCTATGTGAAATGAAACAAGGCACAAAATGTCATATACGCACCACGTGGCGCGATTTTTTCCTCCACCAGCTTGGGGAAGACTTTGTTTTTGAATATTAGTTACAAATAGTGTGACAAATAGTACATGTGATTTTTTATTTCAATATAAAAATAAAATAACGTAATAAATGAAACAGCTTCTATTATTTTAAAAAAGGAAATAAAAATAAATAAATAATAGTTTGATATAAATAAAGGCGCGGATGTCATATACGCACCACATTGGCGCGATTGCAACAAAATGGCAATTTTATGCCTCACATGGTAACCCGGTTATTTTGTTTCAATTGTTGTTTATTAACTTTTATTTTTTATTTTAATTCTATAAATTGTTTTTATTATATATATCAATATTTATTTATATCAAACTATCATTTATTTAGTTTTATTTCCCATTTTTGAATAATAGGAGCTATTTCATTTATTACGTTATTTTATTTTTATATTGAAATAAAAAATTACATGCTATTATTGTATGGTATTTGTAACTAATATTCAAAAACAAAGTTTTCGCCAAATTGGCGGGGGAAAAATCGCGCCAATCTGGTGCGTATATGACATCTGTGCCTAAATTAATATTGATATACATATAAAAATAATATATAGAATTAAAATAAAAAATAAAAGTAAACAAACACAACAGACAGTTTTCGCCAAAGGGGCGGGGGAAAAATCGCGCCAACGTGGTGAGTATATGGCATCTGTGCCGGGATTTTTACCCTTTTATCTGTGCTTTCGGAAATATAAAAAAATTAAAAAATTCTTATATCAGGTGTATAATGTTTTGCATTTTTATACGGACCACTTCTCCATTTTAAGATTTTAAATGCTATTTATATCAGATATTTCTTTCTTGAGATTCCCACAAGTTTTTTCCAGTAATTTTTTTAGTTCGCTTATTAATTGTTTACAATTTGCCCCCCTGGCAATAACAATTATTTATCACAAAAATGGGTACTTCTCTATTATCCCGTCGACCACTTTTCATAACAAAAAACTATCGCCAAACTGTAACGCTAAATAAACGGGAGAACGTTGCCATTGAAATATCAAAATAAATAAAATATAAGAATTTAAGGACACAATTGTTACTTTAATGAATGAAATAACTAATAAATCAGTAAAACATAATGAAAAATACACGCAAATGTCGAATTAAAAACCACTTGATGGCATAACAAATACGTATAATGCTTCTGGCATCAAGTAAATGGGACTGTATTTTTGGCGTTTAATCTTAGTTTGGCGATAGTTTTTTGTTATGAAAAGTGGTCGACGGGATAATAGAGAAGTACCCAAAAATGGCTTAGTTTTGTTAAATTTGTTTGTTATGTATTTTCATTTCTTATTAAAATATCGAAAATGGCAATAAAATTTTATTTTAGCACCGTACTTAATTTTTTAAAATGGCTCAAAAACATGGTTTAATAAACGTATATTTGTAAATATTTTAAAAAACATGTTTTTCCGCTCTCTAGAAAAATTTGTAAGATTCTACAACTGTCTTTGGCACCAACCAGTACATGATACGGAACTTTTCCCTATTCAGATACACAGAAGAGGTTGGTCACAAACAAGAGTAATGCTAGCAACAATATTGTTTTAACTCTATAAGAGTTAGAAACAATAATGATATTAAATTCCCCGATTAGCTTAGGGCCCGATTACGGAACTTTCACTTTCTCCTAGAAAAAAAAAAAAACTGTAGAAGTCTTTTACATTTGTTTCGAATGAAGCTCGATCAACAAAGTATTAATTGATAATACAAACAACACTAATATTAACATGGGGGCAAAAGTTTGAATTTAAGTGTATATATTTGGAACCCTCCCCCTCCCCCCCCCTCAACCACCCACCAAAAAAAGAAAAAGAAAGTTACAGAAATGAATTTAAAATGGCGTGAAGCCACCCTTTCTGACATAAGAAATTGGCTGCGAACCCGATTACGAAACTTTCACTTAACTTAATAACATGTATCTAATAGCCCTGAGGACAATTCCCCTTTCCAGTTATCGTGGGGCTTTTTTAAAAAGCTTGACGCAGTTCGGGTTGAAGAAGTTGAGATTTACTGTCAAATGACATAAACTACTATGAAAATAAAACTGGTGAATTATTATGCTGGTTTATGTATGTATTTAAAAAAATTGCATCTGATTACACTCTTTAGATAAATTACTCCTGTTTGCATTTAATAACAGATAAACGACTTCCGTTTACTAAATTGTTTAAATATTGGGAAGAGTTGGCGAGAGATAGATAGACGTGTAAACAAACGGGTAGACAGACGGGTAGAGAGACGGATAGCGACAGAGATAAGCTAACGGGTAGCGAAACGAATAGACAGACGGGTAGCGAGGCAGGTGCAAAAAAGGGTTGACAGAGGGGTAGTGAGATGGGTAGGGAGACGGGTAGCGTGGTGGATAGAGAGACGAGTACAGAGACGACTTGACAGACGGGTAGAGAGAGGGGTATATAGACAGACAGACGTGTTGATAGACGAGTAGTGTAACGGGAAGCGAGACAGGTAGAGACACGATTAAAGAGTCGGGTAGAAAGACAGACGGATACTGAGACGGGTATACAGAAGAGTAGAGAGACAGTAGACAGATGAGTTCGGAGAGAGACACAGCTAAGACATACGAGTAGTTAGACACGTTTGTAGCAAAGCATGTTATCAATGTGGTTTGAAGTATACGAGTTTCTATAAATAGTTATACAAATAAACAAAGGAAATTTTTTTAATTCAAATATTAAATATTTGATTTAATATTTCAATATTTAATATTTTATTTTTTAATACTTTATTTAGATATTTGTCACAAAGAAAATGTTGCAAAAATTAAATTAAATTTGCGTTAAACTACGCTTGCTAAAATACGCTATTGGCTGCAAATCTGATTATGTGACTTTAAAAATATCGTTTTAAAAGATCCGGCGTTTTTTTTTTTTTTTTTTTAAGTTTTGAGCAATTCCCGCTTAAGAAAATGAGATTATTTGCCAAATGTTATAAAAAAATGCATATGAAAACATAACAGTATATTAATTTATATATGATATTTTGTAATTATATCATTTAATTTGCTATTTTTCATATGTTGTATCTTTATCTATCTCTTGTCTATCATATGCTGTACATTCACTTAGATTCTTGTTGATATCTTCTTTATATCGTAATTGTTAACTTTATGTTCTCAGCAATATCACTCAGACTAATCCCTTTGAGGGAAGTCCTAGTGGACGTCATATTTAAGATGAATACTGAAATATTTTTTTGATACTGATTAATAAGCTTGAATATCAATTACAAACAGATGTGAGTTTTCTGCTAAAATTCACGTCATTATTGCCAGGAAAATAAAATTAACAAGAATTATATCATTGAAAAGAGATTTCTCGGGGATCAAAGTGACGTCATAATAAAACGGGATTTTTTAAATATGTTTCAAATGGAGCGTGTATCAATTTCATACATTAATAATCACTGAGTACAGTGAAAGAATACAGAGGTAATGAACCGTAAAATCGGCTTGCCGGTTATCGCTCAAATCATTAGACCCAAGGGCTGACTTCATTGGATGGAGAGAGGCTGCACGTGGAACGACTGGATTCATTGGACGGGGAGAGGTTTTCAAAGCAAGCCGCCAGTTGTTTGGGCCGACTGTAGGGTTGCATTTTCAGCATCACGCCAAACATGAACATTTCATTTCTATTTATTCTCTGAACTCTGTGATTAATAATATAAGCATCAGTAAGATTATTAGGAAAAGAAAATTGAACACAAGTCTATTAAGTTAAAATCTGACTGTGTGTATTTCGCAACTACTGCTCTTAATGCAACGCGATTTACTTAACACCGTTTATCATTGATTCGAGGATGTCATATAAACTCTGAGAATTTAAAATTTTGAATTAGATTCCGAGATATTAATTCTTTTTTTTGTAAATTTTAACGAAATTTCTCTAAAAATGGTACTTAAATTACTCCATTTTTGTGGATAAAAAAGGAGAAATAAAACGGATTAGTATATTTTTATGCCATTTTCTCATTACAACTGAAAAAAATTATTTTATTTTCAATTTGAATAGTTGGTGACAAAAAAATCTTGATTACAGTAAAATTTCCGAAAAATAAAAACCTATTTCCACATATTCAAACTTTATGAATCAATTTATTCTGCAGAGCAAAAATCGCCTGTCAGTATATTGTCAAGAAATCAAAATTTGTTTCAGCTATAGATTAAACCAAGGACACACATTTGCTGTTACATGCAAACGTAACACTTGCAATTGCAAAGCTTTTTGCAACCCCAAATTGCATGCAAATGTAACATTTACATGCAATTTGCATCCAAATTAATTTTAATTTGAACCGTAATAAATGTTAATTTGCAGTGAAAATTACATGCAAAAGTAATGTTTACGTATAATTTTGGGTTGCAAAAAGCTTTGCAATTTAAGTGTTACGTTTGCATGTAATTTTGGGCTGCAGAAAGCTTTGCAATTGAAGCTTCTTGCATTTAGGTGTAGAATTATTCCTCCCTATTCACAAGAATTGAATTTAAAGAAAAAGCATATACTATTTCCAAAGAATTATTTTTAAATGATGGCTGTTAAAACGTTTCTCAAAGTCGTTAAAAGTGAAATGGTTTATCAGGTATAATTGACATTTCTTTTTACCTAATTCGTCGATTTATACGATTTTATTTGGCCGTGCTTTTTCCATTGGTTGCAGTTTCCTTTTCGCATTTATTTGGCACAAAATTTTACCTTTTTTAAACTGATTTATGTCAAGGCCCCTATAACAAAGAAATATCTCATCAAAAACAACTCGTTGTAAATGATCCCGCCAAGCCACAAACCTAAAACGTCAGTCATAAAAAGAAGTGATATCACATAAAAAGAAGCTATATAGAAGTGCATACTCCGAGTCCCGTGTAAAAATCTATCACCACTCATAATGTTTCCAAAGGACTCGGAGTGAGGGACAGTATGTGAAAACTGCTTGGCGACCTGCAGGCTTTTATAATGTTTGCGTTTCCTGAAATTACATATCACTATGTTATTATTTTTATTTTATTTTATTTTATTTTATTTCATTTATTTATTTATTTATTTTGCTCCCATAAAACTGTAAAAAGTTGAAGTTTCTGTGTTTGCATGTCCTTTCTTATTTATGAGATTGAAAAATCAATTTGTTGATTTTATTTACCATTATTTAAACTAGAAACACCACTCTTACGAAGAGGATTTTTAAGTAAACATGTAAAGATTTTGAGTTTGTAATATATATATATATATATATATATATATATATATATATACACATAATGGTCATATGCATATTAATAACAATGCACCTTCAATAAACTTTAAACTGAATTGAGATATATTGCAGTAATTCTAGGGTAAGCGGAATCGCATAGATCTGGTGAAAAATCCGTTCTGTTTAAGCCATTCTAGTCTGTTTTAATAGTATTATATGCAATAATATTCTTTGTATTGGAAACGCATAATTTTTTTTTTTTTTTTTTTTTTTTTTTTGTTTAAGAAATAATTCCGGAATAAGAAATAATTTCGCCCATTTTACCAGTTCCCTTAGAAACGGTGATTTAACAATATTTGTAATTAAATTTTATGGTAAGAAATATTGGAAAGTATAATTGTAATGATTATCACACTTACATACTTTTTCCTGCTTGTTTCTCAACTATTTCTGTTTTTACATTTTTTTAGCATGCAAATATATTTATAAAAGTGATATAACAAAAATTAAAAATTTATTTTTTCAATTTTCAAAATTGATATACTGCATATATTATAAAAGCCTGCAGGTCGCCAAGCAGTTTTCACATACTGTCCCTCACTCCGAGTCCTTTGGAAACATTATGAGTGGTGATAGATTTTTACACGGGACTCGGAATATGCACTTCTATATAGCTTCTTTTTATGTGATATCACTTCTTTTTATGACTGACGTTTTAGGTTTGTGGCTTGGCGGGATCATTTACAACGAGTTGATTTTGATGAGATATCACTCCTTTTTGTAAGGAGGTATTTAATTTCAATTATACGGATTCCATTTTTATTCAGAAAAGAAAAGATGAAAGGGGCAAAAAAAATAATAGTGATGCTCTAAACAGAATTATACAATTTATTGAGTGACTTATTCCAATGTACATGTCGCTACCATAACAACGGGGAAACTTTTATATTAATTTCCTTACATTGTACTCATCAGATTATTTATGACATATTTATTTTCCTTTTTCTTTTGCTTATATCACTCTTCCGTTTATATACATTCAAAAACAAAAAATTAGACAATTTTACAGTAGTTTACAAACTTATTAAAATACTACAGTTTCAAGAAAAATGTGGAAAAATAAGAAGCACTTTTATTCGGTCAACTACAACGATAAGTTTATGGAGCATACTTTATCGAGAATAATCAACATTTTTTTTTTCTACGAACCTATTTCTATTAGTATAAAAATTTACAGGGATTTTTATACTAACATATTAAATATATTATTTTTGAAAATTACTGAGCACCTAAGAAGTTTTTTATTTGTTTAAGTTTTTTAACTCAATGTTTCGAGAATTTGAAATATATAAAATTCGCAACGTTTGCAAAAGTATAAAAACTATTAAAGTGATTTCTGTTCATATAGTCTGTTCATTCCAATTCGGTGATCCTAAAATATAGGTCCCCAATCTCCGGCAGTCCACGAATTAATTAGGACATATGTATGCAACTGTTAAAATGTTCTCAAAGTTGACAATAGAGGCAATAAGTATAGCTCGGCAAATATGAAACACGGCATTGCTTCATTATGGCTTTGTTTCGTGAGGTGTTCGTTCTCCGAACATAAAAATCTCTCGGAAATGTTCGTTATCCGAACATAAAAATCTCACGCGAAAGTGTTCGTTAACGGATTTGTTCGTAAACCGAACAGTTCGTTACCGATCACCTATTGTAAACGAAATTTAGCATTTTTAATTTTTATGTGGAATTTAAGAAGTTATTTCCTTTTCATTGTGCTCTAGGCCCGTTTTTAGAGCATTTTAAGTTCGTCATAAGCGGAGATTCTATGAACGTCAAATATTTAAACTCAAAACTTCTAATCTTCGGGTTGCAACATTTTTACATTCTATTATTCAGCGCATGAATGTAAAGTTGGAATTTTGTAATCGCTGTTTCATTCAATTTCTAATGCGCTAGAATTATATATTTATAGATAAACACAGTTTTTTTTAATCGATGAAAATACTATATTTTAATAGATTTAGAGCTTAAGATCGACGAGTTTTCAGGCGGACAAAATGAACTCGTATTAAATTTTAAAGCAAGATAATAAAGCCTTACAGAGATTGGAACAGTATAAAATCATTAAAATACATCTCACTGAGTAAATATACATTGGTTGTAATCTAATCAAGATCTTCTAAGAGAGCCTGTAAATGAAACGTATATGGTTTCAAAATGCCACTTTACAATAGAGAGTTTAAATGAATCGGATGTAGTAACATATTTGAATATCTTGTGAATATAGCCACTTTGACAAAAGTTATGCTATTTACTATTGTTTTTCCTCTGTGTTAAGTACAGGAATCAAGTACTTCAACGTAAAAATTCGCTAATTACACAACCATTTAGTCTTATTAAAAAATCTTTTGAGTTGTCCTGTAAACGAACAGTAAATTCTACAATTCTGTTTTACAATAGGAAGCAAAGGTCATTCGTAGTAATATATTTTAGCATCATGCGCATAAGTTCTTTTTGAAAAGTGTTAGATCATTTAATATTTCTTTGCTTCATCTTAAGTATAGGAATAAATCACTTTAAAGTGGTATGCATAAAAAACTAATTCATATTTTTAAACAAAATATTAAACATTTGAACTACTCATAAAAAAAAAATCAAATGCTGCAAACCGCGTAAAAATTGGATAATTACACAACTCTTTAGCCCTATATCAAAAGATCTTTTGTGAGACCCTGTAAACGAACCTTAAATGTTACGATTTTTTTATAATAGGAAGCTTACTTGGGTCGAGTGTAATAACATATCTTAATATCATGTGTATACGACCATTCCTAAAAGAGATGGGTCATTTATTATTTTTTTGCTCTATGTTAAGTATAGGAATCAATAACTTTAATCTGATATAAATCAAAAACTAATTAATATTTTTACATGAAACTTACAAAGGTTTGAACTACTCATAAAAACAATTCAAATAACGTAAACTGCGTAAAAATCCGATAATTACACATTGCTGTAGCCCTGTCAACAGTTTTTCGCTCTATGTTAAGTATAGGAATCAATAACTTTAAACTGATATAAATCAAAAATTAATTAATATTTTTACATGAAACTTACAAAGGTTTGAACTACTCATAAAAACGATTCAAATAACGTAAACTGCGTAAGAATCCGATAATTACACATTGCTGTAGCCCTGTCAACAGTTTTTTGCTCTATGTTAAGTATAGGAATCAATAACTTTAAACTGATATAAATCAAAAACTAATTAATATTTTTACATGAAACTTACAAAGGTTTGAACTACTCATAAAAACGATTCAAATAACGTAAACTGCGTAAAAATCCGATAATTACACATTGCTGTAGCCCTGTCAACAGTTTTTGGCCGGAACAAGATTTAAAAAGGGCAAAAAACAGCACTTTTAAAAGCGCATTTACTGAAAACCTATTCGTCGGATTTTGCTTTACTTTTGAATTCTGAGTCACTGGGCACGCCCCATTCCATAGAATCAAGAATTTTGTTTCTATCATAAATAGAATGCGAGATATAGATGTGTCAAAAACCCGTTTTGTCCCGTCCGCAAAATATAAACTAGACAGAGTTAAAAAAAAAAAAAAATGTAAAATCGTTTGGCATCCATTGGCGGAAATTCCTTTCATTTACGGTTCAATGCATTGCTGTTTCTTATGCTTGGCGAGAAACTCTGTCGAGTTTCTATGATCGTATTTTCTTCTATGAAATGTGATAAAGAGTTAGTTAATTATTTACGTTTTTAATTATTGGGAGTGAAATATTTTGCTTGATTAGTACATTTATTTTTCTTTTAATGTTACGTGAACGAAGTCACGGGTAACAGCTAGTTTTATATAAAAATAACTTTAAAGATTTAAATTTTTTTTATATGTTGGGGGGGGGGGAGAGCAAAAAAGGGAGAAGCGTAATTTTGGGGAGTTAAGGGTATTATTTATTTATTTTTAATAGTGAGTAACGACTGTAGCAATTTTTTTAAACAAAATTGTTTAAATATTTGAAAATATGTGTGCTGTAGGGTAGGGGGGGGGGTGGAAATTTCAGGGATAAGGAATAATTTATATGATTATTTTTGCCACTAGAGAGCAATAAATAAAACAGATTTTCAAAAAATATAAAATACAAATTTTAAATATTTAAAAATATTTTACACTCATTTGTATGCTGGTGGGAGGTAAGAGGGTAAGCATAAATTTTGGAGGTTATGAGTAGTAGATGATTATTTATTTATTTTTATTTGTGAGCAAAGAATGTTGGAGATTATTATATTTTTTAATAAAGAGTTTTAAAGATTTGAAACTCTGCATACTGGGAGGGGGGGGGGGGGCAAGGGGAAAGCAGAAATTTCGGGGTAGAGGATAATTTATATGATATATTATTTATTGTCACTGTAGAGCAACAAATAGGACAAAATATTTTTATATAAAATCAAAGATTTTAAAATAATTTAAACTTCTTTGTATGCTGAGGGGGAACAAAGGGGGGAAGCGTAATTTTGGGATGCTGGAGATGGGGTTAATTTAGATTATTATTAACCATTCGGAAAATGGTTGTTGTTTTCTGTCGAGAATGGACCAAATGATGTTCGCATTTTACTATTTTAACCATTTTTAACGAAATTCTGTAACTTTAGAAGAATTTTTTAAGCGTTTTTAACGAAATTCTGCATTTTTAGAAGAATTTATCTTTGAATAGGTAATAGAAATACATAAAATCGTTACAAAAAGGATAAATGCAAATTATCAGATATGAAAAATAAAGTAGAAATTTGGTACTTACGTGTTATAGCGGCCCCCAAGGATGAATCACTAAGCGATCAAGATTTATTGCCAAATTATAAAGCATGTATGGCATTATAATAATATATGATATATATATAACATTTCTTGACGTATGTGGCCAAGTTATAGTCATATATGATGTATATATATGACATGTGCATATGATGTATATACGACATATAAGACATAAATAATATGTGTATAATGACGTATATGGCACATATAGCGTATATAAGCATGTAGGCACATATAGCGGATATGCGTATATAGGATGCATATAAAAGCTTTGCAATGATTTTGGCGAAATCATAACTACAACCTTGGCATAATCACAATTGTGGGGGCCGCTATAACATGAAAGTACGGTAATTTTTTTTTAAAGCTTTCGGAGCATTTTACCAATGGTTATTGTAATTTGTTAAATTATATATATATATATATTGTTATTAGTGAGAATTAAATAGGACAGAATTTTTTAAATAAAGAATTTTGAAGATATTAAACTCCGTGCGATGGAGGGAAGGGGCTCGAAAGAGGTAAGCATAAATTTTGGCGAGAGAGGGAGGGGTAATGTACGTGATTAATTATTGATTTATTATCATTAGAAAGTAACAAATAGGGCGAATTTTTATGCTATGAAAAAACAATTAAAGATTTTAAATTCTTTTACAGGTTGGGGGAGGGAATCATCAGATAAAGATGTAACATAGTCAGACAAGACTGTACTTTACTGAAAATAATAGTGGTCGGATAAAAAATACATTATGTTAAGAAAATTGCTATGGATTTCAATGCTAACAAACGAAGAACAACGAAGTCTCTGCCACCCAAACAGTGAAAATGACAGTTTATTTGTAACCGTGCCCGTGCTCTATTTTAAGCCTTTGCGTTTAAAAGGGAGTCAGAAAATGTGTTAGGAAGTTTCGCGCTGTTGAACAGGTCACTTGAATACCACCTGAAACTATCTTAAGATTTTTCACACTTTTTACGATCTAAAAACGTTTCTTTACCCGATTGCCAAGAAGGATTATGTGTTTGACGCGTATCTGGCTATGTATGTGGATTTCTTTCTACCCTCAAAACATCCCAACGGCTGGATGGATTTTAATGAATGGGGTCTCTATCGATTCGTCTTAATCGTCTGATGGTTATAGGCTAGGTTTGGTTTTCATAAATTCAAAATGGCAGCCGTAAAATACAAAATGGCGGTACAGACGAAAAAAAAAATTACGCACCGTATTGAGTGGCATATCATTGGATAGGTCTTTCAAAATGAAGACGATGTTTCCTAGAGTATTTTACAGTCAGAAGCTCCGTTTAAATATTACACAACCTGAAAGTTGTGTAGGTAGGATCTCTAGCTTAACTGTAACTCTAACCTTTATAGACATCTAGAGGCCTCATCAAAAGTGTTTATAGATAGGAACTAACAACTAAACACAACTTAAAAGTCATCAATACAAGTAAATATAAAAAAATAGGTAAGTAATATAAAAAATAGTTTCACATTGATGAGGAATAATTAATTTACAAGTACCTAATTAAAATCTATCTATGTATTTGGATTTTTAGTTCACTTTTTACTCAGTCGGGTTTATTATTATTATTTTTTATTTAATCTCTTCAGTTCTTTTTAGCTTTTTCTTTTAAGGCTCGGAAAGCTTCGAAATTTCACATAATTTAGAATATCACCACCCGGTGAATTTCAGTCGTAGAAGAATGGTATTTTTACTCGCATGTATTTGTTAGTGCATGGAGCGTATGTTTCTAAATATCATTTATAGATACGAGAGACCTTATAAAATTATTATTATTTTTTTTTTTCAAGTACAATATTGTATCACATTGTATTGTGTAACAAGCTGAAATGTACAGGGGGTGGACATAATAATACGAACACTCATGAAAAATGCTGAAAAGAGCAAATATCTAGAAAATACATGAGGAATTAATCTGAAACTGCATGTGTGTAAACAGTATAGTATAAGTTATACATTTCCGTGAAGATGTTTTCCCAAAAGCCCATAGGGGACTGTCAACAAATTGAAAAAGGACGAATATCTTTTGGATAACCCTGTAAAAACTAATGTAACAAAAGCGTTCAAACTCGAGATTATTAATAAGTTGCTTATTTTAATATACTGTGTTCATTTTTATGAGGATAGCATGTATACTCGTAGAGAAATTAAGGTTTTTATAAAAACAGTCTCAAATTTCGATTAGTTTTTTGCTTATAATTTGCAAAGTTTTTAATATAAAAAAAAGTTCTTTTCAAAAAATATGACAAACAACATTGTACTTAATACTCTGCAATCAGAATTAAAAAATAATAAAAATTGGAGGAAATATGAGCAGGTTTACTGAAATATGTTTCACTGCGCATGCGCGAACGCAATCGAAATATAATATGCATAATGTAATAGCTAAGTATATAAAGCAACTTTTGTGAAAGTCTCAAAATCATAGCTTGAAAATTCTGTAAATTATCGTCGATAGAATAAGCTCGAAATCCGTTGTTCCCAAAAAGAAGCAAAAGGATGAGGGGTTGTATCAAATATCTGTTGATTAGTGCCAAGATAGCGTGCACAATATTACACGCACTACTATATTTGGATACAACCCCTCATATTTTTGCTTCCTTTTGGGAACAACGGATTTCGAGCTTATTCTATCGACGATAATTTACAGAATTTTCAAGCTATGATTTTGAGACTTTCACAAAAGTTGCTCTGTATACTTAGCTAATACATTATGCATATTATATTTTGATTGCATTCACGCATGCGCAGTGAAACATTTTTTAGTAAACCTGCTCATTTTTCATCCAATTTTTATTATTTTTTAATTTTGATTGCAGAGTATTAAGTACAATGTTGTTTGTCATATTTTTTGAAAAGAACTTTTTTTTATTTTAAAAACTTTGCAAATTATAAGCAAAAAACTAATCGAAATTTGGGACTGTTTTTATAAAAACCTTAATTTCTCTACGAGTATACATGCTATCCTCATAACAATGAACACAATATATTAAAATAAGCAACTTATTAATAATCCCGAGTTTGAACGCTTTTGCTGCATTACTTTTTACAGGGTTATCCAAAAGATATTCGTCCTTTTTCAATTTGTTGACAGTCCCCTATGGGCTTTCGGGAAAACATCTTCACGGAAATATATAACTTATACTATACTGTTTACACACCTGCAGTTTCAGGTTATTTCCTCATGTATTTTTCTAGATATTTCTCTTTTCACCATTTTTCATGAGTGTTCGTATTATTTTGTCCACCCCCTGTTAGTTATCAACGCACTTAAAAATAACCTTATTGATAAAAAGAAATATAATGTTGTATCAGAGTTTTCCCCAGGTTTAAAAAAAGGCAGAGTGCTGCTGGTGAGAAAAGGGCACTTTTTTATTCTTAAGGGCACTTTTTTATTCTTTAGGGCACTTTTTGGATTCTGGAGGGCACTTTTCAGGTACTTTTTAGCACTTTCTTTAATTGTTAAAGGTATTGTTTTGGTTTTTAAAGCCACTTTTGATATTTAAAAGTCAGGGCACTCTTTTTAAGACAACAATGAGTCAGTTTTTACTATGAAAGCAAATTTTTTAATGCAAAAAGGAGAAGGGCAACATTTTTTACTGAGGGGCAAGAAGGGTGCTAATTATTTTACTGGAGGGGGCAAGAAGGGTGCTAATTCTTTTTATGAGGGGCAAGAAGGGTGCTATTTTGTAAACCAAATGACAGTCAGGGTGCAGCACCCTTCTGAAACTGTCTGGGGGAAACTCTGGTTGTATTACTACAATATTTTATCTAATTCAGATTTCATTAGAAATTCTTTAATAAATATGTGCATGTAGAATTTAGAAATATTTTGTCCGAATTGCTAGAAGAATAAAAGTTGCGCACCTCAAACTTAGCGAACTAACATCTTATGGCAAATGTAACGAATCCGTGTTTCATTATATGTGTCTCATTTTATTTACATTTCTTGTGGTGTAGTTATTTATCATGTGCATTTTCGAAAAAGCGAAGTTACACAGGTTGATCTGCTGAAAACCGTGTAAACTGTGGGAGAGAGAATCCTTGCTCAAGGTGCATAAAAACTGACAAAAGAGCCATACTTCTACGACGCCTCCTTTTCCATTGAGGCCCCAAGGGGATACATTCTTTGGGTATTCACGGTCTTTGCGATCCCGGGCACCTGAGCGATCTTTCTCATTTCCCATTTCTCTTTCCTCTCCTTTCTTTTGTTTAATCTTCCCTCTTTGTTTCACTCTCATTGTGGTTTCCTCTTCTGACGTGAGGGCAATTCTGCATAAGCCAATATCATCCTGTTTATATTGACTTATGGAGAATTGTAAACCCCCCACGTGTTTGCCGTGCGTGGCTACCCGTGTCCCTGGAAAGGGGGATCCTGGCAGTTGAGAAAAACCAACACACTGCTTTGGCCTCTGCTTCAGGTAGACGGGAGGTGCATATTGGTGCCATATACATCACTTGGCTGGTCACCTGGCTTGTCACTGGCTGGGGATCAAGTGAGTGGTCACATACTAGTAATCTCGTTAAGGGTGGAGACTGACATAGGTGTGTCTTGTGAACGTATGGGCCCTGGTTAGTACTGGTGCACGAAGTGCATCCCCTTGTTGGGCTCGGTAGTGGGTGGTGCGGTCGGGGTCTGAATTGTTTCTCTCTCTAATAGGGATGGAAATACTTTTATTCCTTCTATCTCTCTCCAATGTGGAAAGCAACAAACTGTACAGAATAATTCATTCACACAATTTTTATAATTAAACGCACTGACAGTTTCTCTGATAGTTCTTTTAAGAGAACTTCACTATTTCTTATTGCAAAAACATTTCAATCTGTATTCGGAGATGGTTATTCACTTAAAAATTACAATCTGGGGATTTGCTTGTTGAAGTTTCTTCAGCCAAACATTCAACAATTTTACCCAAATTGCACAACAATAGGCTCTTTTTTGTTTCTGTTCAGGTACACCAAACTCTGAATACAAGCCGTTCTATTCTCTACAAAAAAAAATAACTTCTACAAAATTTAAAAGATGAAAATATCATACATGCACGCCGTATTACTATCTGTCGGAATGTACAAGTGCTACGAAGCACATCATTCTGACTTTCAATAGCCCTACTTTGCCAACCAAAATTAAAGCTGTCGATTTGAGCTGTCCTGTCCGACTTTATATTCCTAACACGCTTCGTTGTTTTAAATGCCAGCGTTATGGTCGCACTACTACTACCTGTCATGGTTCTATTACTTACGTACGTTGTGCGGAAGTCGGTCACGGTCACGATGGTGTTACCGCTTCCCTTGACCTTGGCTGTTGCGCGCGCCTCCAAGGCGCATTCTATTGTAATTTGTGTTTTGCCGTTGGCAACATTTAATATTCGTCATTCGTTTGTTTATCGACGATCTAAGCGGACCTATGGTGCGTTCGCTGGATCTACAATCTTTGAATAATGTAAAAGCAACATGTATATATTATTAGTGTACATAAATCAATTTTGAAGCAATATTTAGTTGTAATTGAACCAGCGACCATTCGTATTCACTCGCAGCATCGACAGTAATATTGGTCCGTCGAGCCGGAGTAATTTGATTCTAATTAGTGCTAGTATTATAGTTAGAAATTATAATTAGTTCATAATGACTACATTGGTAACTTTAAATCGTGTTAGAGGTTCTGTAAAGGCACAACTCACTAGATTAGAAAATCTAGTAAAGGATGAAACCGTTCAATGGACAAAAGTAAAAATAGAAACGAAACTGAAAGTGCTTGAAAAGATTTCCAGTAATGTGGATACACTACGCACTGACTATTATGGAACAGTTCCTGAAGATCAAAATATGACAGATATAGACAATTCATTACTCGAATTGGAGGACAGATTACAAGATTTAGAGGTAGGTCTCCTTCAATTAAATTCTGATGAATATGAAAATAGAAATTCTCAATTCAAATTACATAGTTGTAAGATAAAATTGCCAGAAATTCCGCTTCCTCAATTTAGTGGGAAATATGAGGATTGGAATATGTTTAAAATTGAATTCAATAATATCGTTACAAATAATGACGAACTGTCAGACGTTCAGAAATTACATTATCTTCACTCCGCATTAAAAAATGAGGCTAAACTGTTAGAAACTCCAGAAGATACATTTAATTCGTTGTTCACAGCTTTAGAAAATAGATTTGAGAATAAAAGAATTATGGTTAATATTCATTTAAAAGCTGTACTAGAATTTGAAAAAATTATGCATGAGTCAGCTAAAGAATTAAGACGTTTAGTAGATGCGATAAATAAAAACATCAGGGCTTTAAATAACTTGGGATTTGAAAGAAATAAACTTTCAGACATTTTGATAATAACTATCATTTTAGATAAACTGGATAAAGACACGAGAAAGCAATTCGAACTGTCTATAAACACGTCAGAAGTACCAAGTTTTGATAATTTAATGACCTTTCTCGAAAAGCGAAGTCAATCGCTCGAAAGCATAAACAAAAATATATCTACAAGAATAAAAAACACTAATGAAATGAAATCGAAAGCATTGGTCGTTAATTCAAATTCTTCCGAAAAACATTGTGTTATTTGTGATTCATTTCACCCTCTTTTTAGATGTAAGAAATTCCTTGACATGAAATTTGATGAGCGATTTGCGATCGTTAAAAAATATAAACTTTGCCTTAATTGCTTCTCACCGAACCATCTGGCAGCAAATTGCGGATCGAAATATTTA
The DNA here is from genome assembly GCA_963931845.1 of Maratus michaelseni. NCBI lineage: Eukaryota > Metazoa > Arthropoda > Arachnida > Araneae > Salticidae > Maratus > Maratus michaelseni. The sequence goes on from OZ007598.1 coordinate 9,632,088, forward strand.
TGTAGGCATTGCAATTCAAGGCACAGCAGCCTTTTACACAGAGAAAACGCGGTTGTTCCCAATGATTCATCACGTCATCAAAAGCGAGAGATAGAGCAATTAGGAGAAAGAAATGTGACGCCGGATATCGTTTCGCAAAATCTTTCGAACTATTTACTTTCAAATAAGAATGTTATTTTATCAACTGCAATAATTGATATTAAAACTGTTAAAGGAAATTTTATTCGAGGAAGAAGTCTTTTAGACTCTTGCAGTCAAATTAATTGTGTATCATTTGACTTTGCAAAAAAATTGGGTTTAAAGAAAGTTAAGGTTGTCGCCCCTGTATCAGGGTTAAATGGAACATGTACAACACTTAATCATAAAATTAAAACTATAATTTCAAATAAAAATAGAGCTTTCACAAAGGAACTAGATTTTTTTGTAGTGCCAAAAATAACAGAAATAACGCCATTAATGCCCATTCATATAGAAATTTCTGATATACCTACACATATTTCGTTAGCAGATGATACATTTAATGTACCAGGAAAAATAGACTTATTATTGGGTGCCGAATGTTTTTTTGATTTATTAAAAGCAGGTCAAATTCGCTGTTCTTCACAAAACCTATTATTTCAAGAGACAGTGTTCGGTTATGTAGCTAGCGGTGTTGTGAATAATTCCTCACCTGATTCTCAATACTGCGGTCTACTCACTCAAAACGAAAAATTAGAAAAGTCATTGCAAAAATTTTGGGAAATAGAAGATATTAGTGATTCTAATTCTCAGCTTAGTAATGAAGAACAATTTTGCGAAAAGCATTTTGAAGAGACACATTATCGAACATCCGACGGTCAATATGTAGTGAGTATGCCTATGGAGGATGCTACATTTTTAGGAGAATCCAGAAAACTTGCTGAAAAAAGACTCGATCAAGTTTGGCAGCGGTTAGATAGGGATTCGAACTTGCAACTACTCTATTCGACATTTATGGAAGAGTATAAAAATTTAAATCACATGGAATTAGTAGAGGAATCTGAACCCGGAGAAGTCTGTTATTATATACCTCATCATGGGGTATACAGACCAGAGAAAAGCACTACACGCTTGCGCGTTGTTTTTAACGCGTCAACGCTCACAACGTCTGGGTTGTCATTGAATGACATCCTTTTAAAGGGTAAAATTCCGCAACAGGAATTGATTCAGATTATGATTCGCTTTCGAAAACACAGGTATGCGTTCACAGCTGATGTACAAAAAATGTATCGAATGATATTAGTAGATCCCTCACAAAGAAACCTTCTTAGAATTTTGTGGAAGGCCAGTATTGACGCGCCAGTACAAATTTATAAGCTGAACACAGTGACTTACGGGACATCAAACGCTCCTTACTTAGCTACTCGTGCTCTTAAGCAATTAGCAATAGATGAACAAAACAATTTACCTCTAGCATCGTCGGTCGTCTTAAATGATTTTTACGTTGATGATGTTCTTTCTGGAGAATCAACTCTCGAAAGGGCTAAAATCCTTCAATCTCAATTAATTAACCTGCTAAAACTCGGAAACATGAAGTTGCACAAATGGTGTGCAAACCACCCAGAATTGATCAAATCTGAAAATAGGGTTGCCACCGAATACAGTTTCGATGATCAACCAGAGTGTCCTTCGATAAAAACCTTGGGTGTTCTATGGGATCCACAGAGTGACTGTTTTCAATATAAATTAAAAATTTCCGACAAGGACCTTTATAGTAAACGAGATGTTCTCTCTCTTATTTCGAAAATCTTTGACCCACTGGGTCTACTTGGTCCTGTAATAACAAGAGCCAAGATATTTATGCAGAAGCTCTGGCTAGCCAAAATCGATTGGAATGAGCCATTGCCGGATTTCCTGGCAAGAGAATGGAATGACTTTGTATCCACCCTCTTAGAGTTAAAAAACTTAAAGGTTCCCAGACACGTTTTTCGAGAAGATCGCATAATAATGCATGGGTTCGCTGATGCTTCGTTGTCAGCATATGGAGCTGCAATCTATGTTCAATTCTTACCGGTTGAAGGATCTCCTACTGCACAACTTCTGTGTAGTAAATCCAGAGTGTCGCCCATAAAGACTGTGACAGTTCCCCGGCTGGAATTGTGCTCTTGTCTTCTATTAGCTAAGTTGATGTATAAAGTTCTACCATCACTGGACGTTCAAATAGAAAATGTTGTTCTCTGGACTGACTCCACGATTTCTCTCGCATGGATTAGAAAACCCCCACATCTGCTAAAAACTTTTGTTAGTAATCGAGTTGCCGCTATTCAAGACCTTACGGACTCGTACCAATGGCAACACATATCATCGGAAAACAATCCAGCTGATGTTATATCTCGAGGACTGGATGCCAAGGAACTGTTGACCTGTGAATTTTGGTTTTGTGGTCCGAATCTTCTTCGTGAAAAAATTCAGCAGGTAGAAAATCATCCGGTAGATCTTGACAATAACATTGACTATGCTGCAGAACTTAAACCAATTCAGGACTATACCTTCGCAATTAAGACTGAATTTTCCTTGTTTAATTATTTATTTACTTTGACTAATAATTTTCTAAAATTGATTCGTGTCATAAGTTATATTTGTAGGTTTGTAAATAATTGTCGAAATGCTGAAGAAAAAAAACATGGGCCATTATCCTCTGCTGAGTTAAAGAAAGCTGAAGTATTTCTTATAAAACAGGTACAGTATTCTTCATTTGCTGAAGATCTAAAAAATTTGAAGAACCAGAGGAACCTTTCAGGTTATAGTAAATTAAAATTTTTGAATCCATATTTAGATTCCGAAGGAATTATTCGTGTAGGAGGTCGCTTAGACAATTCCAGTCTGACCTATGATAAGAAACATCCTATTGTACTACCTCATAATCATAAATTAAGTGATATTATTTTTGAATATTATCATGTAAAGTTTTTCCATCTAGGGCCGCAGTCATTATTGCATCATGTTCGGCAAAAATATTGGATACTAAATGGAAGATCTTTGGCTCGTAAAACAGTACACAAATGTATAGCCTGTTTTCGAAATAAACCCATGGGGGCAAATCAAATCATGGGAAATTTGCCCTCAGAAAGAGTAAATCCTAGCCCACCATTTGAAAAATGTGCGATTGATTTTTGTGGACCCTTTCTGATTAAATACAAAAACCAAAGAAAGGGAAATTATAATAAAATTTTTGTAGCATTATTTGTTTGTCTCGCCACTAAAGCAATCCATTTAGATATAGTTACCGATTTAAAAACCGAATCATTTATTGCTACCCTGAAACGGTTTTTCGCCAGAAGAGGTAAAAGCTTAATTATCATGTCAGATAATGGAGCTACTTTTGTAGGTACTAATACAGAGTTGAAAAAATTACATGCTCTGGTATGTAAGCCTGATGAAGAATTGTCTAATTATTTGGCCTCCGAGGCTGTCACTTGGAAATTCATCCCTCCTCGTTCACCCAATTTTGGTGGATTATGGGAGGCTGGGGTGAAATCTTTCAAGTACCATCTTAAAAGAACCTTAGGCAATTCTCGAGTCACACTCGAAGAATTTTGGACATTAACGGCAGAAATCGAAGCAATTTTAAATTCTCGCCCCTTAATACCCTTGTCGCCCGATCCAAATGAAATTGAAGTCTTGACCCCTGGCCATTTTTTGATAGGTCGACCCATCACTTCAATTCCTGAACCTGATTTGACAAAAATTAATGATAACCGACTGTCAAATTGGCAGGCAATCACAAAAATGACACAATTGATATGGAAAAAATGGAAAAAGGATTACCTGAACCATTTACAGCAAAGATCCAAATGGTATGTTGAAAAAAAAAAAATCTAAAAGAAGGATGTATGGTCATCCTAAAGGATGACAATTTACCCCCAGGCAAATGGGCAATGGGTCGTGTTCTAAAAGTCATACCTGGATCTGATGGAAAAATTAGAGTTTTAGAAATTAAAACAGCAACAAGTGTAGTTACGAGGTCCATCTCAAAAGTTTGTCCTCTTCCATTAGAAACTTGAAACATTAATGCAATTATATTAGTGTCATTTATTGTTTGTATATCTGTATATATGTTTTCTAATTTTTTTGAAGGGTTGTTATGCATATTAAGTACTATATTGTTTTAACGGTTAGACATGTATAACGTTTTAAAAGTTAAGTATGTAGGTGTTTTGGAACTTGTATGTAATTGTATTTTAAATAATTTTTATTGTAAGCGATATGTTTAAAAATATTTAGTGTTATATTTGTTTGAATGTTGGCACATGTCAACGGGGGCCGGTATGTTACCGCTTCCCTTGACCTTGGCTGTTGCGCGCGCCTCCAAGGCGCATTCTATTGTAATTTGTGTTTTGCCGTTGGCAACATTTAATATTCGTCATTCGTTTGTTTATCGGCGATCTAAGCGGACCTATGGTGCGTTCGCTGGATCTACAATCTTTGAATAATGTAAAAGCAACATGTATATATTATTAGTGTACATAAATCAATTTTGAAGCAATATTTAGTTGTAATTGAACCAGCGACCATTCGTATTCACTCGCAGCATCGACAGTAATAGATGGTAAGTCATGCGAAAAAACTAAGCGCTGCATAAACTGATGTAATTGTGACCATACAGCATACTCTCGCTCTTGCCTAAACTGGATCCGTGAGAAAGAAATTCTTGCGGTCAAAATCACTCAAAAACTTTTTTATCCTGAAGCCCGAAAACTTGTTGAATCCAGAACACCATCTGTAGGAGTTTCTTATTCTAGTTTACTCAAGCGGCAATCAAAATCCTTAGACATATAAGCACCCAAACTGAATTTTCTTTACAAACCAAATGATTCTTCTATTACACTAACCAGCACTATAAAGAAAAAAAAAACCCTGACGGCTCGGCCTACAGGCACAGGTAGATTTCGAAGACGCAGACCGTGAAGCGCCTGTTTGTTGGGAATTGCGGAAGAAATGAACTTTTTGCCATGATGCGGCAGTTGGAACCACCTACTTCGAAACCTAACTTGTTTGCAGGCAGAGCCGGCAGGGATTTTTTTTTTTTTTTTTTGCTATAAGGGTTAGTCCTATAAAAAACTTGTCAATATAAAAGTTTTAGATAATATTAAGAGGATTTATAATAAATTTAAGCGGATTTGAAATCTTGGGAATTGACGAAGTTATGAATTTTTTTCTTCTAAAACCCCCTTTCCCCCCCCCCTTAAGGCAATTTTTAATTATATCAAAAATCTGTCATACATAAAATTTCGGCCCTTCTCCTAGAAGTAATAATAACTTCAAACGGATTCGATACGTATCATAATTAAGAAATTATGGGTTTTTTTCTGTTTTCTCAAAAAGCCCCCCCCATCCCCCCCCCCCCCTTGGTTCGATTTTGCCCATTAACGAACTTGACCGAGAAAGATGCGGGAGTTAGAACCGCCTACTTTGAAAAATAACTTGTTTGCAGGCGGAGCCGGCAGGGATTTTTTTTGTTTTTAAGTTTTTTTTGCTATAACGGTTGGTCCTATAAAAAACTTGTCAATATAAAAGTTTTAGATAATATTAAGAGGATTAATGATAAATTTACGCGGATTTGATATCTTGTGAATTGACGAAGCTATGATTTTTTTTCTTCTAAAACCCCCCTTTCCCCCCCCCCCTTGGGGCCATTTTTAATTATATCAAAAATCTGTCATACATAAATTTTCGGTCCTTTTCCTAGAAGTAATAACTTTAAACGGATTCGATACGTACAATAATTAAGAAATTATGGGTTTTTTTCTGTTTTCACAAAAAGCCCCCCCCCATTCCCTCCCCCCTTGGTTCGATTTTTCCCATTAACGAACTTGACCGAGATTTTATGCCCCTTGATTTTATGTATCAGTTTGGAAGAGATTTATGCAGTATTTTTCCAGTTATCGTGTCCATAAAAAAGTGACATAGACAGATATATATATATATATATATATATATATATATATATATGTGGGATTATGATAACCAATATGTAGTTTCAATACAACAGAAGATTCTTCAAATATAATATAAACAAAAAGGTTTAATAAAATAACAGCATATACAACTGAAGATTCAAATACAAATATCAAACAGGATTAATATTTATGAACGTACCAACTTCCGTATTTTAATATAAACATTTGCAAGCTTCCCTGAGCATTGCGTCAAAAATCCATCAACTGCTATGGCTAAAATCTATGGAACAACTGCTCGTGCTGGCGAGCTTTTCTTGGTCTTGCGTGATCATCGCTTTTATCACTCCTCGTGAAAAGTAATAATTCATTGAGTTCATATTATTGTTGCTGTTACTTCTAATAATTCCCACATTATATATATATATATATATATATATATATAAAGTTTTGAACTGGGGGTGGTTTTGGGTTCTGGGAGTCATGATCGGCGTAAATCTGCAAAAATTTTTCAAAATTTCCAACTTAGGTGAGAATGTAATAGGTAGTATTTCTTACGAAATCTACCTAAAAACCAGTAGTATGTATTGTTCCGCTTGAATAAGACCCCTGTCTGCGCTAGAACTTTTGCCACCGGGTCATTCCATGTCAATTCAACCACACCAGTACACCCATAGTCACCGATTTTGATGAAACTTGGTCTATTCAATAAACATATGGTATCAAATAACCCCCTTAATTTTTTTTTCTCTGGCATCAATACTTTTTTATTTACAGCCATTCAAAATTTGTTCAAATTCGCATTTTTGCATACATCTAAGAGCGCTAAACAAGCTACACTTGTTTATAAAAAAATTCTATTTAGTTCCCAAACCTTTCAATTGTTTTCAAAATTTATTTACTTACCAACAAAAATATGACAAACACAGGAAAAAATATTAGAAAGCTGTAAATATTTATTTTGGTCCCCTAAAAAATAATAAATTATTATTAATTTTTATTTTTGTTAGAAAAAACATAATTTTCTAAAAATGCAATATCAGGAAGAGGGACAGGTATAATCTTGGTGCATTTTTTTTTTAAATGTGCCTAAATATATGTTCTATCTTATTCTGGAATAAAATTGGTGTTTTTTTAATTCCTTCTGAAAAAAAAAGAAAAGAAAAGAAAATCACCCAATGTCATCAGTAAAATGGCAACATCATGAATTAATTTCAATAACACATTTCTGTTAATTTTTAAGAAAGTTATTTTATATAATGAAACTAAGCTAAAAACATTCCTTAAATATGTTATTTAATTATTTATATAAGTACTTTTATAATTTTTTGCTGAAAGAGGAATTAAAGCTTGCATTCACAAAACAATAATTAAACATGCTCTGTATGAGTTTTTTTTTCATCACTTGGCTTAGCAAATGACAAAATGAAATTTTCAAGGAAAATGTAAAAATAATATTTAGGTGTGATCTAATTAATTATCAAATGTGATTATCTGAGTATGTAAAACACATGTTAATTACAAAATAAGTGTTTTTAACTAAGAATAATTTCTATCAAATAAAAATAAAAATTAAATGTTTTTTAACAAATTAATTTTCTCAGCTATACTGTAAAATCATTACTGTCTAAAATGGATTAATTCGGTATATCCTGATATATATAAAATGAATCCTCAATAAGTTTATACAAATAAACTGAGACTATTTAATATTCAAATTTTATTTGCTTAATAGGCGTATAGCCTACATAGTGAAAAAGTACCCAAGCCGGGACTCGAACCCGGGTCATCAGATTAGCGCACTGATGTTCTACCAACTGAACCACTTGGGAACGATACCCAGCTCGGAACTTTTTCCACCATAACATGTTGGCAAGGCTACAAACGCAGCACAAGATGGAATATTTTCAGTGAGCCACCAACCCTGGGGCAAGCACGAAATCAAAGAGAATCCAGCATCGACAATTGAATAAATTCATATTAATACTTGGAAATTTTTGTTAGAGAAAATTTCTCACGCCTTGCATTCATAATATTCAAATTTTATTTGCTTAATAGGCGTATAGCCAACATAGTGAAAAAGTACCCAAGCCGGGACTCGAACCCGGGTCATCAGATTAGCGCACTGATGTTCTACCAACTGAACCACTTGGGAACGATTTTCACTATGTTGGCTATACGCCTATTAAGCAAATAAAATTTGAATATTATGAATGCAAGGCGTGAGAAATTTTCTCTGAAAAAATTTCCAAGTATTAATATGAATTTATTCAATTGTCGATGCTGGATTCTCTTTGATTTCGTGCATGCCCCAGGGTTGGTGGCTCACTGAAAATATTCCATCTTGTGCTGCGTTTGTAGCCTTGCCAACATGTTATGGTGGAAAAAGTTCCGAGCTGGGTATCGTTCCCAAGTGGTTCAGTTGGTAGAACATCAGTGCGCTAATCTGATGACCCGGGTTCGAGTCCCGGCTTGGGTACTTTTTCACTATGTTGGCTATACGCCTATTAAGCAAATAAAATTTGAATATTATGAATGCAAGGCGTGAGAAATTTTCTCTGAAAAAATTTCCAAGTATTAATATGAATTGAGACTATTTATCTTCCCTTTTTGCTTAGTTGTTTATATTAAAAGCCAAGTGTTTGGGTTAACCAGAAAGCTGATGCAATCATTTAAAGATGCATCATCAGTTTTTGAGTTTATTTTTTTTCCTTTTCTTTTTTTAAATTTATTTTTTGTTTTGTTTTATTTACTGTGTTCTTATTGGTGGTTTATGAAAATACTCACAAAAAGCTTTAAATAAGAGCATATAATTCTGTCCTTTCACAGATTCTGCTTTGCATGTGGAGTGAATTTGAGAAAAGTTTGTTTTTTTAAATCTTTTGTTCAGTTAGTGTTTCCTGAATCAGATACAAGCCTGCTTGAAAAATCTTCAGTGGATTAACTGTATTTTTTTTCTTTATATAAATTCTGACTTTTTATGAAATGGAGAGTACTTTATGTGATGTAGGAAAAATAACTTCAACAGAATGCCACAAGCCTAGCTACATTAAAAAGAATGGGATTGTAATATATCAAATGATCTCTCTGAAGAAGACAAAGTACTTCTAAAGTTGAGAACAGAAGTTACTGAAGAATTGCATACCATTTGTTTTCATCACAGAATTGTATATTTGAAAAAGTTTGAATCCCTTCAAAGAAAATGTTGTGATCCCCTCAAAAGGCACAAAAAATCTGTGAAAAATACACTGCGTGTTGTAAATATTCAGCAACATAATGATCTTTTACTTAAGGGACTTAAAGTTAAGCCAGGAGAAAAATTATGCTGTCAATGTAGGACAATGCTCTTGTTCAAAAGTGCATTTCAGAATGAAGAATGCCTGTACAGCAATACAGATACAAATTCTGACAGCCCATGTGAAGTTGAAGACATGGATTATACTCCCATTGCAAGTAGCAGCAAAGAAGATGACTTACAAAAATTAAATTCATCTTTTGCAGGGGTGGATTGTTCTCCACTAAAATTGCATGCTCTTGCAGAAAAAAGCAAGACCTCATATGGCAAAATGAAATTGCGTTCATTTGAAAAAAATGCTAAAAGCAAAATTGAAGAAATTCTTGGTATCAAAATTCCAGAAGTAGAGTCAATGGCAGAGGACCTTGTTGCACAGAAGGCTGAAGACATGGATAAATTAGTAGATATCATAAAAGACAAATTAACATTTGAAAAATCTAATAAAAAACAAATTCCGTTGTTAACTATTCTAGCATCACTATCATAGACACGAAAAAAAAATAAGAGAGATATTTAATGTATCCGACTATGCAGTTCGTAAAGCTCAGAAACTTGTCAAGGAGAAAGGAATATTAGCTGAACCAGAACCCAAAAGAGGAAAACAATTAAGACAAGATGTCCTTGACATGGTTAAAAACTTTTATGAAAATGATGATATTTCAAGGATTATGCCGGGAATGAAAGATGTTGTGAGCTTAGGGAAAAAAGTACACATTAGAAAAAGATTGCTTTTAGGAAATTTGCGTGAATTGTATAATAATTTTAAGCAAGAGTTTTCGAATGCTAATGTGGGCTTCTCAAAATTTTGTAGCTTACGCCCAAAATGGTGTATTCTTGCTGGTCCTAGTGGTACACATTCAGTATGTGTGTGTACAATCCATCAAAACGTTATACTACTACTTCATGCAGCACATACAGACAAGACTTACAAAGATCTCATTAAGCTTGTGGTATGTGAAGAACCAAAAAGAGAATGCATGCTTAGGCACTGCAGTGAATGCCCAACTAAAGAAAATTTGATTGAATATTTGCATTCATGTTTTGAAGAACCAGAAGAATGTGACACAATTGAATTTTACCAATGGGTTTCAACTGATAGAACTCAAATGAATAAATATGTATCTACAATTGACGAGTTCATTGAAAATTTAATAAGTAAAATAGAAAATCTCATTCCACATTCATTCATAGCTAAATCACACTCAGCCTTCATAAAAAAATCTTAAAAATATTGTACCTTACAATTTAGCTATTGTTTTAATGGACTATTCTTTTGTCATCCAGGATGAGGTCCAGGGGTACCACTGGACGTCTGAAGCATGTACAGTTCACCCTGTTGTTATTTATTGTAGGAATTCTAACCAAGAAAAAAATATATCTTCACACTGTATTATATCTGATGACCTGAAACATGATGTTAACATGGTTTATAAAATTCAAGAGACAATAGAAAATTTACCTACAAGAAAATTTTCCCCATGTAGAAGAATTACATTATTTTAGCGATGGCTGTGCGGCACAATATAAAAACAGATATAACCTAATGAATTTGTGTTTGCATGAGGAAGATTTTAAGATGAAAGCACAGTGGTCATTTTCTGCCACAAGTCATGGGAAGTCAGAGTGTGACGGTGTTGGAGGAACTGCAAAACGAATTGCTGGTAAAGAAAGTCTTCAAAGGCCACTAGAAGGACAGATAACAACACCAGCTGCATTTTATAACTTTTGCAAATCTCATATCAATAACATTAAATTTCATTTCTTAGGCAGAGAACAAGTAAGTTTAACTCGTCAGTCACTTCAAAATCGTTTTAAAGATGTGCTTGGACTTCCAGGTACCAGAAGTTTCCACAACTTTAAACCTCTTGATTCTTTGGGCACAATTGAGGCAAGAGGAATCAGTGCAGATGAGGAACCTTCTATCCCGTTTAACTTAAAAAAATCTTTCCCATCATTAGTATCAGTAGACGAACTGTACCCTGGATGTTATATTGCATGTAAATATGATAATTTGTGGTACTTTGGAATGGTTTCTTCTGTAGAAAAAGATCATGGTGATGCTATGGTAAAATTTTTACATCCCAATGGACCCTCACCTTCTTTCTACTGGCAAGACATGAAGATTCTTGCTCAGTGCCAATTCCTCATGTGATTGCATTAGTTGATCCACCCCATACCATTACTGGAAGAACATATCACTTCTCAAAGTGTGGAAAAAAATATGGTGCAAATGGAACTGATGTTGCATAAAAGGAGCTGATTTATGTAAGTAATGAACATGTCTGTGTGATACGATGCCCTGTGTTTATATTAAAATGCAAGTAAAATTTTTAAATATTTCATTCATTGTTGAATTATTCTATAGTAATATGGTTAGTAATACAGTTAAACTATAGTAATATAATTAAACTGTATTGAATGCAATGAAGAATAATATTAATCATTAGCAAACTCTTTCTAATAAAATACATGACAGTTAAGAAAAATACAACTGCCGAGAATGTGTCCTTTTAAGCTCTATAAATAATTAAAAAAATATTTATAAAATAAATTACTAAGAAAAATTAATATTTAATTTAAGTAGATGTTTAATTATTAACTACATTCCAAAATTATACTACAGTTATGTGAAGTTAAAATTATATTTGTGGTGTTGCCTTGTGTTTTTTGTAATTGACTGAAGAAAACACTTTTTTTTCCAGAAGGAAAAAAAAAACCACCAATTTTATTTCAGAATAATATAGAACATATATTTAGGCTCATTTAAAAAAAAAATGCACCAAGATTATATCTGTCCCTCTTCCTGATATTGCATTTTTAGAAAATAATGTTTTTTCTAACAAAAATAAAAATTAATAATAATTTATTATTTTTTAGGGGACCAAAATAAATATTTACAGTTTTCTAATATTTTTTCCTGTGTTTGTCATATTTTTGTTGGTAAGTAAATAAATTTTGAAAACAATTGAAAGGTTTGGAAACTAAATAGAATTTTTTTTATAAACAAGTGTAGCTTGTTTAGCGCTTCTTAGATGTATGCAAAAATGTGAATTTGAACAAATTTTGAATGGCTGTAAATAAAAAAGTATTGATGCCAGAGAAAAAAAAAATTAAGGGGGCTATTTGATACCATATGTTTATTGAATAGACCAAGTTTCATCAAAATCGGTGACCATGGGTGTACAAATCCCATTTTTGTGGTTGAATTGACATGGAATGACCCCACCATCATCAGAACCTGTGAAAATAGAGTATTGTAATCGTCAATCTAAACAGTCAACCGAACATGACTGAGGTCAAACTTCTGTTTCATCTGGAAACAAATAGGAAAAACCTGTTTCCGCTACACAAAAAGCAAAACAAAAATCATGTACATAGAAAGAGAGAAAGAAAACCTCAACCCAAGCCTCTTCACAGTGGAAACTGTGAAGGAAAAAAAACAAAAAACCTTGTCTTGAGACATCGCTTCTTACTACAAAGGATTCCAAACAGCTGCTGCACTATGCAGAGGAAGCTATGGAATCAGAGTCTTACAGTTCTGAATCAAATGATGATAATACTGTTTTTGAGGTATTCGAACCTACGTGATTTTAACTATGTTTCTTTTGGTAATCTATTGCTTAAATTAAATATATTTTTGCTAGAAACTTTGGACATTTTACCAACTGTTAGTTTAAAGATTGTATATATTTTAATTGTGAAAACTTGTGTTTATTTCTTTTAGACGCTTTGTTATATTTTCATTGAATGATTTTAATTATACATTTATCATCACATCACTCTTTTCATTTAATTGTGTTATTTTCATACATCTTGTTTTTATGACAAAATTTTAAATCAATTTTAATTTTTAATTTGACGTTCTTATTCTAATCTTTTTTTTGGGCGCAGCATGTGCCTAAAGGGACTTTGTGCCAAAAAATCCCATTCAATCAATCAAACAAATTTTTCGATTTAAATAATAATAATAAAACAAGTGGGTAAGTGTGATCGAAGTCCGCACAAAGGGTTTCGTTTAATATTCCTTTCAAAACACTTTATCGCTTCTTTAATAAATCCAAATAAATTTCCTCCCCCCCCACCCAAAAAAAAGTCGTTTTTTATAAAGTAAAAATTTACCGGTCTATTTTTCTCGTTTTTTCGAAAATCTAAACCGGTTATCGGACTGTCATAATAATATCTGTCATGTGGACTAAATGCGATATTAAAAAAAATAAAAAATAAATCAATTTAAAAATTAAACATGTTGTAGGATCTTCAAAATGTTAAAATATGCCAATATTTCCATAATCGGGTTTTTATCACGATTCAATACGTTCCTCAAACTTATATATTTACTATTCTCTATTATTACTCATATTAACCTTTATTTATTTATTTATTTTTTTTTCAGTTGGTGAAATTTTTTATTTCATTTTCATTTTTCACGCGGAAATCTCTCAATAGAAAATTAATTATTGTAGAAAGAATTTTATTGTGGATTTTTAATTGTTGGCAACTGCTATAACGAAAAATGTTTAAATTTAATAGGAAAAGATTGTTAGATTTTTGGTTTTTTATCTCTCTATATTAAAACAATACGATTTTTTCAAATTTTATGATTTTGAGCTTAATAGCAGGTATTCAGCTATAAGTACACAAAATTCCATGCCTGTAAGTTAAATAGTTTCTGAGAACCGGCTATGTAACGGACAGACAACGGAGCGGGAGTAATAGGGTTTCGTGAGATGAACGAAACTCTAAAAATGACGTCCAACTTTTTCTTTCGCATTTTGCTCAAAAACTAATGATCATTAAAGAATGGTTCTTTGCCCATTAATTTTGTCCTTCAAGCGAAGATTCTTGCTTTGTACAGTTTATGCGGTTTTCACAGAACACCCTGTATAGTAGAAAATTTACATAAAACTGATGGAGGTACTTAAAGGTGTTCTCAGATCCAAGCTGTCTTTTTTTTTTTTTTTTTTTTTTTTTTTTTTTGACAATTTTAAAATTGATTGTTCGTTTTAACGTTCGATTTTTCGTTTTTTTCGCAGCAAATTATCAGGTTCTCTTATACCGAAACTATGTAATGGAACAGTTTATCCCATTTTTTCATAAAGGCAAAAAAGGTTCTGAGACAATGATCGCTTACAACTCAAGTTGTTATTATTTATTAAAAAAAAAAAAAAAAAAAAAAAAAAAAAAAAAAAAAAACTGATTGATTACATTTCAATAACATTATGTTTACAAGTGTTATGCTTTTAGATTTAAAATTCAGTCAGAAAATATGTAAGAAAGTTTCGCATTGTTGGGGGAAGAAAAAAATTTTTTTTTGAGAGAAGAAAAATCTTAAAAGAAAAAAAAATATGCATTTTTTTTTTTTTTTTTTTTTTTTTTTTTTTTATATAATTGTGACTTAAATTTTCGTACATATTATCGCAGGTATCAAGAAAGTCTTCAAAAAGAATATATTTTGCTTATTTTTAACAATATATACTTGAGTGTCGAATAGTTTATTCTAATTCTTACCTAATTGTTTTTACATTTCAGGTGATCCTTTTAACCTGCCAACAATAAAACCACCAGCAAGTCGTCCTGGAAATAGTTGTCAAATTCTTTCACTTGTTTTTCTGTAAAAGAGAACTTCTACACCGAATTTCGTCGCAATGATTGGTGAGCTTGAAACAAAACAACTTGAGTGGAAAATTCCAAATTTTTCCTTATTGGTTGTTGGAAATTATAAAAGCTCACCTTTTACCTATAGAAATCATTTGTGGCATTTAAGTATCAGAATGGAACCATACATGGTGCCTCCATATATACAGACGATTGCGGATATACACTGTGAAGCTCAAAGCCCGTGTCCTGATGTAATAGTTTCATTCAGTGTAAAGAAATCGGACGGCAGCTTGACTTTGACCCAAACTTTAGAAAAAAAGAGCTCTAATTTTATCTACACTCCATATTTTATCGACGATTTCATTTTAATAAAAGACAAAATTAATCTATTGCCATCCGACATCCTAACTATCGTTTGTAATTTTGAATACGGCATAAATCTAAACGGAGAAGAAACAATCATCGTACCTGCTCAAAGTGAAACAAGTTTGAAGGAGAATTCAGCAATCGAGACCTTGGAGCCTGTGATACTCGCAGGTATAACAGACAAATTAATTTCTAAATATTCCTATTTGAATTTGGTATAATCTTGTGTCATAAGTGAAAATGATGCATGACGAAAACTTGTTTTATAAATCAATACTTCTCAATTAATGTTTTATTATAATTGTGAGCAAGAAATGTCACACAATTCTTTAAACATTTCAGGTCTGTTTTTAGTCTCTTCTTATGCTTTATAAAGGAAGCGCAAGATATATTCCGAGGAATAAAAATGAAATATTATTCCCTGATTTCCAGGGTATATTGCATTGTTTTTCTATTAAGGAACATGTTTTATGCGAACATAAGTAATGAATGAAATAAACCATTTCAAAATATGAAATCATCGTTTCGTTTGAGTTTGATAACATGTGACGTTTCAAAATTGAGAAAGAATAGGTTCATTTTTTATCCAAACATACTCAATTCGATATGAGTACATCGATTTACTCATTTTTGAGTACATCATTTTTTTTCGTGTAAGCCTAAACCCAGTGAATATGTAGCTACTCTCTTATAAAATACTCTTATCCGTCCACGTTCTGTTGGCTAATGAGTAACACAAATTTAGTTGAATTTATTTATTAAAGTGACAAACACATCTACCAATTAACATAATCTAGATTTTCATTAAGTAATGATTTTTCTACACTATTTATGTCTATGAGCTATTTTCTTTCCCCATATCATCACGAAAACTTTCAAGATCATCGGCCAACTTATCGAGGTCGGAGTCTCTTTTTCGGCCTTCGAATTAATTTCATTTCTGGCAATTGAATTTTGAAAGATTTGTTTGTTTGTTAAAGTTTTCCATATCAAGTGTGATGTTTTTTTTTTCTTCTTGATATGAAATTTGTACATTTCTTTATTTCAGAAACAGATGTACTGTCAAAGAACTTCAAAGATCTGTTCTTTAACGGAGAGTGCTGCGATGCTGTTCTGCAAGTTCAAGATAAGGAGTTCAGAGCTCACAGGGCTATACTCATTGCTCGATCATCTGCCTTTGCGGCTATGTTTAAACACGATACTTCCGAAAAACAAACGGGCATTATTAACGTCCCCGACTGCGATGCGAATACTTTCCAGCAGTTTTTGGAGTACCTATACTCAGGTAAACTCGAAGGTATTTCGTTTGACGGCGCTGCTCACTTATACAGAACTTCGGATAAATATGACGTGAAAGAACTGAAGACGTTCTGTACAAATTACATGATGCAAAATTTAACAGTACAAAATATCTGTAATGTTGTTATCCTAGCAGATGAATATGATGAGACGGATTTATTATCCGCTGCTCAGAAGTTTTTCAATGAAAATGGAAAAGAAATTGTAAAGACGAGTGAATGGGAAAACCTATTAAAAATGAACTATCGTTTAGCTAACAAACTTATTATCGAAATATTGGAATCTAAGGGCTGATGTTGCAACGGCAGGTTAAACCTATGCGCATAAAAATAAATTTTTGAACGTAATCCATTTTTTTTTTAAATATCACATTTATGTTAAATTCTGACTTATAAAAACTGCAAAGTGCCTTTGTTTCCATAAGTAAATTAATAAAATAAAGTAAAAAAAAGAAAAAAATACAGTATGCCCACTGAAGTCCCTTGCCACCCTCTTAACTTCGGAACGACTGCTGCTATATTCATAAAAGTGGTGTCTAGGTATAATAAAGTAGCCATACGCTACTGAGTGAAACCACCTACGGCGCCACCTGGTGGAAAACTGCGAAATTACTATTCCTATCTCGAAAACTGAAAGAGATAGGGAAAAAAGTGATTTACAAAGTTGTAGAGCATCATCGATTTAGTACGAAAACAAACCTTGTGGACATTAATGCGAAGAATAGAACGGTTAAAACGCGCATTGGTTTTTTCGTGATTTCCTACACTGTGACGTCACGAAACTTGAACGGAAGGAGAAATGATAATCTTTCGGACAAAACCCTACACCGCAATGTGGCTCAGTGGCATCGCTTGTGATTTCCAATCAAAACGACGCATTACGGACGCTTGTGCCAACGTGTCACCCTCTATTCTCAAACGTGTGCAACGTGAAATTCAAACAAGGATCCAAATGAGCATTGCAGCTGACGATGAGAAGTTTGAACAGCTCAAATAAAGGTATATTGTTATAACTAGTTGTTTGTTTCTATCTAAGATCGTTTTGCACGTCACAGTGTAGGAAATCACGAAAAATCAAATGCGCGTTTTAACCGTTCTATTCTTCGGATTAATGTCCACAAGGTGTGTTTTCGTACTAAATCGATGAAATTCTACAACTTTTTAAATAACTTTTTTCCCTACCTCTTTCCGTTTTCGAGATAGGAATGCTAACTCCGTAGTTTTCCACCAGATGGCGCCGTAGGCGGTTTCATTCAGTAGCGCATGGCTACTTTACTATATCTAGACACTATTTTTATGAATATAGCAGCAATCGTTCCGAAGTTAAGAGGGTGGCAAGGGACTTTAGTGAGCATACTGTATAATGTTGTTCTTTTATTGTTGTCTGCCATAAAATGTTTCCACAGTTTTTGAGCGTAATGTCTGATTTTTTGCTAGATAATCCGGGGTTATTTAACTAATATATCCCCTTTATATAAAATTCTGATTTATAAATAAGTGTCTATGTATCAATAAAGAAAATTAATAAAGAAAAAAAATTATATATAAGATTGTTCTTTTGTTGTTGTCTACTTTTTTAATGCGCAATTTCTGAATTTTTGCTAGATAATCCGGTATTATGAAACTAATACTACCGCCACATTTATACATATCTCTGTATCTATTTACACTCTGTGATAAAATGTATCCGGACACTATTGATTTTAGACATTTTATCGATTATCTAGAGGAATACTTGAATTCTTCTGGATCTTCAGGAATGATCTTCAGCATGTTTCATCTCATTTTTTCAGTTAGGGGTTTAGTCACGTATGCAGTTAGGGGACGTTTTTCTTTTGTTGACGAAAGAGGTTTGAGGATTTAGTGCAATTTACAAAGTTAAAATCATTCTCATAGTTTCTTCCATTTTTTTCCCAATTCAAAATTAGTAAACTATTATGGTGTTTCTACTTAGTGTGCTTTATCTTCTTAACCCATTCGGGACCATGGGTGCATATATGCACCCTCAAAAAGAGCATGCAGAATTTGTTTCAGGCACCCGTAAAAAATAAAAGTAATATTTGCTTTCTCTAATTAGAACAGTTTTGTGATAGTTTAAGCAATGGTAGCTTTTTTAAAAAAAGTGGTGCCAGCCGAATAAAATTTGTGTAAAAGCCACCGGTCCCGAAGGGGTTAAGAACAGTTCTAAGTTCAAATTATAAAAATAAATTGCCTCGTAAGCCACTGTAATGCATAGTAACTGAGGTTCATAACAAGTGTGTCATGTTTTGATATGAAGAGATGAGAGAAAACACTTTTGTTTTGTGAATTGTATAAATAGACTTTTGTTTCTAAGGTTTGAAACTACATTTGTCTCTTTACATGGTCACTATGTGACAGTATTTCATTTAGATATATTTTTGATACAATTTTTGTTCACATTTCTTAGCATATAATTCATAGAAAGAACGCCAGCATCATTATTTATTTAGGGAATGGTTCCTAATTTTAATGAAGAAAAAGAATTTTAATGATTAAAAAACTGTTGTAAGTCGTATTTTGTTTCTTTATTATAATTCATTTTTTTTAAAAGTTATATAAATGTATTTTATTAATATTTGTTTTTGATGATATTGTTAGAGTAGATGGAAAAAAATTATAGTTGATCAGTTTGTTTAAATTTTTTTTAATGTAACTTCTTGAAAATTAATGGGAGGACTGTTTCAGTAATACCATTTGTTTCCTACCTCATTATGAACAAATTTGCAATTGGCCTTTTCCTAACTGTTTTAAGCAGGTGAAAAATTAAAAGCATTTCAACCTTTTTGTAACACCCTGTATATGGCAGGTGGTTTCATCTAAAATCCACCGGTGTCAGCAGTGTTTTTTATACATGGTAGTAACGTTAAAAATGTTGTTCCAGATATGTTAAAAAGTAGGATCTGCACATAATATAGCCCGATTCTTTGTCTACTGCTTATGACGCTGACTGCATGTCAAGGGTTCTAGTTATTTCTGTTTCAGGCTATGGATATCGAAATTATATATTAATTTCCTGATGAGATATTTTACATATACGAATGCATCTTACGCCCTAAGGTTTAACATTAGCAAGGGGAATTGGGGAATTCCCTGACTAACAGCCTTAAACAATATTTTTTATTCATACTTATAGAACGATAGGTCAAGCACAACTTTGTTGGCTCAGACAAGGCCATCTTGATATAACATCTTGGCATATTGTGAAAGCCCTAGCTCAGCAGAGAAATCAATACGAAAATGACTGACTACTCATCTGCAATTAATGGAGGTTTTATCAATCTTAGATTTGTTTTTCATTAGCGCGCTTTTTCATTTACCAACACGACACCTATAAATTGTACACTATTATCGTTACACGACAACGGTGCATGCAAAATGCATTCATATATACATACGCGCTTTTTCATCAACCGATTGGATGGCGATTTGGTCATCATAGTGTATATGATATGAATGCATTTTGCGTGCAAATCGATGTCAGATAATGACAATCGTGTACGATTTATCGGTATTGTGTCAGAAAATGGAAAAGCGATCTTACGACATTGTGACAAATTCACAGGTTTGATTCCCATGCGAGTTATTGATGTGCATTTTAAAATGGATAATCAGCCCAGTGGTATGCATAATTATAATTATCCTTTAACTTAATTTATGAACTGTAGAATAAATAATACCGTGAATTAGAGCGAGTCTTTTGTTTCTTTTGCGATTCTAGGGATTTTCATTTCCGGATTTCAATGTCGAAATAAAATATTGGTATAAATTAATAACTGTAATTGTAGTTTATAGAATAATGTACTTTTCTTGTTTCATATTGATATTGCACAATGAAAAATAAACTGGTATAAATAAGATATTTTTCATTGTCGAGGGGGGTGGATGACCTTAACCCTTTGAGGGGTGGTGGTATATATTATATACCACCTAATTTTAATCCGATTCAAATCAGAAACTTTTAATTAAATTTTACTTTTTTAACTTTGACGAGAAAACGTTGAAAAATTGCTTATTCTTATTTTGAACTAAATTCTTTCCTAAATTCCGGTGGGAATTCAACGTTACAGGAGCACAAGTGAAGGGTAACCCCTGAAAGGGTTAAAACGATTTTTTTTTTATTTGGGCATTGGGGACTGAATTAAGCAGCCCCACCAGTGGCTGAGAGGTTCTGCTCTCAAAACTGGTAGACGAAAGGTGCTGGGTTCAAGCCCCTGTCGCGCTCGCCGACCTGACCGTTCGGAGCTTTCCGTGGTTTTCTTCGAACCTTGCCGTAAGTACGGGTTAGGATCCCTTAGAAAGACTCCGACGGAGGGCACTTCCCCCTAGGGCTTGTATCCCTCGAGTAGATAATCGATCGTCATAAAAATCAATCAACCATTTTTTGGATGTACAAATAGGGAAGGAATTTTTTATCTTATAATACACATTCACTTCAGACTAAAATTGTCATAAAAATATCTTATTAAATAAAAAGGCCTTATATAAATGTAACAAATAACACATATTAAAAATCCTAAAATAAGCTTCTACCAGCTTTAATATGAAGAATTGAAAGAGTTGAATACTTTTATTTTTCTTCAGAGGGCTGCCCCCCAATAATAAAACTAAAAATTTTCTTCCAGGAGAGTGGGAGGGGGGGGGGGGTTCGTTGAGCCCCACCAGTGGCTGATAGGTTCTGCTCTCAAAGCTGGTAGACGGGAAGTGATGGGTTCAAACCTCTGTCGCGTTCGTCGACCTAACCGTTCGGAGTTTTCCGTGTTTTTCTTCGAACTTCGCCGTAAATGCGGGTTAGGATCCCTTAGAAAGACTCCCACGGAAGGCACCCCCCCCCCCTGGGGCCTATATCCCTCGTGTAGATAATTGGCCGTCATAAAATCAACCAACCAGGGGAGGGGGTCAAGAGGGAGGGTATCCTCCCTGGTGAAAAATCCTTAGTGTTTAATCATTTTAAATTACCAAATAATATATATATATATATATTCAAAATCAAGAGGCAAAATCTAGTTAATTAAATTCGAATATCCAGGGGACAGTTGTCCTTTTCTTACCCTTTTAAGGGAGCCCATGACAGATGATCTTTTTTTCCCCTCACAATTCTTCTTAATACTAAATTTGTAATAATTAAAAATATTTACATAAATAAAAAGCAATACATAAATGTAACAATACATATTAAAAATCCCAAAATAAACTTCTACCAGCTTTATTTAAAATGAAGAATTGAAAGAGTTGAATACTTTTTTCATCAACATTTGTAGAAAAAATAAAACAAAAACATTACTGTCTGGAAATATACTTCCTTTTTAGTTTAAGAAAATTATTTCTATTTAAAAGTAATGAATTAATTTCTTATGATATTCACGTATTTATTATAAGAGAGTAATTTTAAGCATACATTATCACAATTTAATATATTCCTTAGCCCTACTCCGATTTAATTACTAAAAAAGTTATTTTATTTTGTCTGACATTTGAAAAGATTTTTCTTTCGTAGTAAGTCTTGCATCTTTCCATTGCTCAAAAACATCTTAAAATTACATAATGTTTATTGAGAGTCATAAAACGTGTGAAAAGAAAAACTAAGTTTGAAAACTTCAGAAATAATTTGAGTAACAGGGAGAAAAAAAATTGGATCTCAAGAAAATGTAAGTTAAGATCGTAAAATAGAAGAATTCGTAAACTAGAGACTAGTTAAATAGAGGTCAGACTGAATATCAATGGTACAGTCTCATTTAATCAGTTTAGAACCCTCACAAAGTGCGGATACTTCAAATTAATTTACTCTAGTTTCAATGTTATTATGAATTCAACTTATAATTGTATATACTCGTATATAGATAGAATTTTAATGCTATGCCAACAGATGGCAGCACTAAACATATATTTTCTTCTAATCTTATCATGAAAAGAATTTCATAAGATTACAAGCAATATATTTTCAAACCTTTTTCTTTAAATTGCACACTAAGAATTAATTTACAGCAAGAATAGGTAAGTTATAGATCTTTCAAAAAAATTTTCTTCTTTAATTTCCGTAACTATTATGTTATACAATATAAAGAATTATAATAATATGTTACAATTTACAATATTGCATTTTGTTTAGTACTCTTCTCAATAAGTTTAGCTTTTGCTTTCGATATTGGTGTCACGACAAGATAAAGGGAACTCCCCTTGATATTTTCACAGAAGTGATAAAGTACCATACAATTTACATGCTTTATTTTTATTTTTCGTTATCTAATTAACATGTTAACACTGCGTTACTAAACTAATCGTTGGGGGCCACCGTAATACTTATCCATCATGGGATATGCATAATGTAAAATATTAAAATAAAAAATGTGTAAACTACTTATAAAATGCATTGCTATTCGAATAAAATCGTGGCTTGATGACGTCATAAACTTTGAAGGCTCGATTACTGAATTGCTTAAAAGAAACATCCATATAACTCCAAAAACAATAATCTTATTAACTAGCGGTTTATTGCATCTGATTAAGCGTCTCATTTCCAATTAAAATATATCTTTGAATTAAAATTTGGGTGAAATACAGGATCATGAAAAATCGAAGAGTGTGGTAAATAGGACTACAAATATCTCGGTATCTCATTATCCGATCGACTTCATGCTTTATCATAATTTATGCTTTTTTATTGTATTTTATATGCACTCCTTAAAATAAACAATTTCGAAAATTTTTATATACCTTTTATCCGAACGAATATTTCGAGATTCCGAAAAAAATAGTTCCGGATAGTCGAGGTTACTGAAATTCAATAGGCTTCTTCCCATTATTACATACTAAGTACATACCAAATTTCAAGTCTCTATCTCAATTTGTTCGGGAGATAGAGCGTTTACAGACATACAGACACACAGACGGACGGTCAAAAAAATGTTGTCAAAAAATCCGTCAAAAAAAAAAAAAAAAATTCGATTTTCAAAACGATTACAAGACTTACCCTATACTGCGTATGATGGGTAAGTAAAAGGCATTCATAAATGGTTAAATATCAGATTGTTGGTGGGAAATCCTTTATTCTGCTTACAGCAATATTTTAAAAGGGGTGAGGGATAGTTATAATTACATTCCTTTTACTTACCCATCATACGTAGTATAGGGTAAGTCTTGTAATCGTTTTGGAAATCGAAAAAAAAAATTTTTTGACGGATTTACACGTTTCAGACACTAGAGATTCCGAAAAACATATTTTTAGAAAAAAAAATTTGCCTTCCGTCTGTGTGTCTGTAAACGCTCTATCTCCCGAAAAAATTGAGATAGAGACTTGCAATTTGGTATGTACTTAGTATGTAATAATGGAAGGAAGCCTATTGAATTTCAATAACCTCGATTAACCGGAACTATTTTTTTCGGACTCTCGAAATATTCGTTCTGATAAAAGGTACATAAAAATTTTCGAAATTGTTTATTTTAAGAAATGAATATAAAAGACAATAAAAAAACATAAATTTTGCATAAAGCATGAAGTCGATCGGATAATTAGTTGCCGAGATATTTGGAATTCTATTTTCCACACTCTTCGATTTTTCATGACCCTGTATTTCATCCAAATTTCACTTCAAAAATATATTTTAATTGAAAATTTGAAGCTTAATCAGATGCAATAAACCGCTAGTTAATAGGATTACTATTTTTGGAGTTATAAGGAGGTTTATTTCAAGCAATTCAGTAATCGAGCCTTTAAAGTTTATGACGTCATCAAGCCACGATTTTATTTGAATTGCAATGCATTTTATAAGTAGTTTAAACATTTTTATTTTAATATTTTACATTATGCATATCCATGATGCGTAAGTATTACGGTGTCCCCCAACGACTAGTTTAAATAACTACACAATTTTTATTGAAAATTTTAACACAGTGAGTATTTCTCTGGGTACAGACTGGATATTGGGTATTTCGTTTTCATACGGAAAATTTTTTGACACTCTTTATTCAACTGAACTTAGTTTTTGTACATGTAAAGATGGAATTTCGATTCTGATTTTTAACTGACTTCCTGATATGCTAGAATTATAAAAATTATGTACCAAGGTGTATTTCCAATGACGACACAGCATTTTAATATTTTTAAAACTTAATTATATATTAATACATTAATTTTAAGGCATTTTTCCGTCATCCCGCCGCAAGTGGTAGAGAGAATATTGTTGATTTACACAGTTTATATGCAGCAGGTTCAAAATTGAGGGGGGCAGAGGGGGCATGCGCCCGGGCGCCACAACGTAAGGTGCGACATGACGATTTGGTTTGTCGCTTTATTTAAAATATGTATGTGTGAAAACTGGAAAAAATATCTTGTAGCCGAAAAAGCCTCTAGACATATCAGTCAATAAATAGGAAGAGTGGTATAATTAATTGATATTTTCACAAAACTGCAGTAGATATTTTACGATATTTGAATTCATTGTTATTCCTACAGTAAATCCTGTTTTTTAAGTTCTTAAAACAATGTGACCCTGGTAGCAGAAAGTGCGCGACGTGCGTCGCAGATTTATTTTAGACCTTGCAGATAAATTTACCAACTTGGAAAAAAAAAATTGAGTTTGGACGCAAACAAATTGTTCTTACGCCGGTCTCTCCGTTTTTACACGCGTAAATTCTTCGAAGAATCGCGAAATAAACGCAAATTCCGTCCAAGGATCGCGAAAAGACGGCAAATTTCTTCAAAGGATCGCTAAAAAAAAGACTAATTTCGTCGAGGAATCGCAAAGAAAATTCCAAATTTCGTAGAAGAATCACAGAAAGAAGACAAATTTCGTCAAAGGGCCACAGAAAAAAAGACTTAATTTTGTCGAAGGATCGAGAAAAAACGGCAAATTTCGTCGAAGAATACGAAAAAAAGGCAGATTTCATCGTAGGATCGCGAAAAAAATGAAGATTTCGTCGTAGGATTTCGAAAAAACGGCAAACTTCGTCGAAGAATTGCGAAAAAAGGCAAATTTCGGCCTAAAGCCGAGGAAAGAACGCAAAATTCATTAAAGAATCACGGAAAATGGCTAATTTAGTTGACGGATCGCGAAAAAAAAAACGCAAATTTGGTCAAATCGTCGTGGAAAAACGGTCAATTTCGTCGAAGAATCCGAAGAAACGGCAAATTTCGTCGTAGGAGCGCTAAAAATGGCGAATTCTGTCGAACGATCGTAAAAAAAACGGCAAATTTCGTCAAAAGATCGCTAAAAAACGACAAATTTCGTGGAAGGATCTCGATAAAAACGGCAAATTTTGTCTAAGGATCGCCAAAAAACGGCAAATTTTGACGAAGGATCTCGGAAAAACGTCAAATTTTGTTGAAGGATCGCGAAAAAACGGCAAATTTTATCGAAGGATCTTGAAAAAAAAAACGGCGAATTTCGTCGAAGGATCTTGAAAACAAACGGCGAATTTTGTCGAAAGATCGCGGAAAAAACGTGAAAATCATCAAAGGATCTCTTGGGAAATGGCTAATTTCGTTGTCAGAGCGCGAAAAAAACTCAAATTTCGTCAAAGGACCGCTGAAAAACGTGAATTTCGTCAAAAGGCCATCAAGGGGGGGGGGGGGGGGGGGGATTGCGTGAGGGCGTGAAAGTTCAGCCTTTTTTTTTGTGAGCTTGTTACCATATCTGTATTATGTTATTCATATTATTCAATGAAATTAGATTTTCTTCCAGTGTATCTAAAAAATTATTCTCTTTCAGATTTTTTTTTTCATAATATTTATTTAGTTTTTCCAGGTGTCACCCAACATTTCTGCACAATTTAGCAAAAATATTGTATCAAATGTTATTTAAAAAATCATGAATAACTCTGAATGTCTACCTTGTTTTAAACTGTGTGTCATAAACATATGGCACATAAAAAATTGATAACAAAAATTTTCTGATTTGAAATGATTTTCTTTGGTGCATTTGTAATATAGAGGTTTTCAGAGTATTTTTTACAGTTCATTTTAATTTCTGTTTAGTATTGTTGGTTTGATTTAATAAGAAAGATATTATGTTAGGCATATTATTCAATGAAATTAGATTTTCTTCCAGTGTATCTAAAAGATTATTCTCATACAGATTTTTTTTTTTTTTAAATATTTATTTAGGTTTTCAAGGTGTCATTGCTATAAAATTATGACCTATATAATATAGTTATATTTTTATAACATTAATCAGCAAAAACCATATTTTTTAACACACTTATAATGTATATAAGAAAATTGAAGCACGTGATTTCTGCAGACAATTTTCATCCCACTAAATTGCTGTCGCAGACACAACCATAACTTTCTGCTACTGGGAATGTGACTCATATCACAATGACTTTAAGCGCCTCAATTGTAATAATTTGTAACAATACTGTAATGAGTTTTTTGGTTCAGGAGATAGAGCAAAGAGAGATTCTTCATAAATGCTCAAAAATTGATATATCAACCACTTTAGGATCGGAATACATCAAAATTTAAGCCCGATAATAGAATACATTTTTACTCTAAATTCCGTTCCGAATTCTCAATACAGGACGAAAAAGTATAGTGGTCAGCATAATTGCATTGTAGAACTTAGCAATAATGAAACAAAATTAAACTGTAAAAATAATACTGAAATCTCAAATATAATGTAAGTTATTCAGTAAAATATAATTTAGAGTAGCTGATGATAAAATTACTCAAACTGGAGTATATGCACGAATTTTGATCTGAAATGAAAATAAGAAAATACAACTCACCCAAATAAAGCTGATGACAGGAATATAAGTAAATAATTGATTTTATTCACACAAGACATTTTATCTAGTTTAACTGTGGCCACTTCAATAAAATACATACAAATTATTTAAGTAAATAAGCTATCTTCATCATATTCTACTCAGTTCAATTCAACATTAGTAATTTAAATGTTCTAGATAAAAGAGATTACTAGGATCTACGTTAAAATTAATCGTCTATGCTAAAATTTAAGTTAAATTAGAAATTGTTCTATTTTATAGTTATATTCAGAATTGATCTTTAATCGCACTTGAGAAGATACTCATTTTTCTGCATTATCTGGACTGAAGCGACGGAACGATGAAAAGAAGCACTTACTATGAACGGTGAAATACTTTATTCATATCTAGCAGGAGAATTAATCTGGACTGAAGCGACGGAACGATGAAAAGAAGCACTTACTATAAACGGTGAAATACTTTATTCATATCTAGCTGGAGAAATAAGCATGAGTAGGAACACTCCCATTGCTTGATGGCATTATTCCGGCAGCTTTAAACACACCAGACTGATGAATCTAATATGTTACGCGGATGACATCTTTATCGCTGGCAGAATATCCATTCAAGTCGGAAAACACTGAATATCTAAATGAAGAGGAATCTGCACGGATTCTGTAGAAATCTTTACGAATATCGCATTTAGGTTATGAAGAATTGACTCTGAATTCTGAAGAATTGAAGCTGGTGAAGATAGTCTCTTTCAATTAGAGAGGCATATTCTGGATTAAAAATATAGTAAAACTCCGAAATCCCATCAGAACATTAACGACGTTGAAGACACCAGCAGCACATCTGTCTTCACTCAAATATTTTACATAGAGTCTGGCCTTTCGGCCAAACGCTGCCTTTTATCCTCTCCTGCACCTACATCCCAAGTCAACGGAAAGCAGCAACTGACTAAAAAAATTTTGAATTCAAACTCTACCAAGTTTAACTGAAACACCAGCCAAACTATCCAATCAGAAAGAAAAGGCGTAACATTCCTCTTCTTCGTTTCGCACCGCTTAACACTCAACCGTAACTGCTAAAAAGCATTAGTGCGACAACTCAACTCTACACGCGAACGATACTGGCGAAAGGAAAACACTTACTCCCTAGCAACAAGTAGCGGAAATTAAGATCTTACGTACGCGAATGTTCTAGAACAAATTTGAATTCCCCTTTTCCCCCACTGAAAAATGCACCCCTTAACCTTGGAATGTCCGCTCGAACGACCCCTACATCAAAATGGGTGACAATTACCTCTTAAGTTGTTGTTTTTTGAACGCACGAAGATGCGATTCAAAATGGCCAGGCATCATAGTGAAAGCAACCGAAGTAAACATTGAAATTAGAGAAAATGTTTAAAAATTCATATCTGCCACGATTTACGTTGAATCTTGCTAGGATTTTGGCAGACTGCATAATTAATTATGTTTAATCTATTGCATCAATTTTAAAACAAAAATAATTAATATTTAAAAAGTAGAAATTATATATTTTAACTTAGAAGAAAAATCGCGGTACTTTACCGGAATCGATGTCAACAAACGGAAATCTTTAATTCTCTATCCAGAGATTTAAATGCATGATTATAATTTAATTTACAAGTGATTATTGATATTGATTTTTAAAAAGTGATTTAATTCTAGAAGTTATATTTAATTAATAATAATATCTTAGAAGAAAAGTTAAAAAGATTAATTTTAAAAAGATAGAAATTATTGACTGTTTAAATAATAACGATTAAATAATCAATTTAAATGTTAATTAATATGAAAACTTTTAATTAATGATTAATAAGGATTAAATATTTAATTTAAGTAAAATAATTAATGAAAACTATTGAATTTAAAAGTATAAATGGAATGTATCATAACAAATACATCTAAAGTAAAATCTGGGAAAATGAAGTTTTTCTATAATGGAATTTTGTCTTAAATGAAAAAATTACATGGTCCCAACAGAAAGAATACCAAGAATTATACTTGCTAATTTTTTCCGGTTTCTTTTGATTCCATTTTCACACGTTTTAGTGAATAAATATTTGACAGAGCTGATTACGTACGTCAACTTTACGTACTTTATGATTACATATTTTAAATTTTAAAATGAGTCAACTAATAGCAACTTAGTAAAATTCTCTTTGTAAATTTACTTAGCGGAAAAAAGGGGGTGGGGGCGCCAAAATCCATGTTTGTCCCGGGTGAAAAAAAAGCTAGTTTCGGCCCTGATATGCAGTCTTTACAGAACGCCTGTATAGTAGCAAATTTACATAAAAGCGAAGTATATACTTAAAGCTTTTCTGAAATCCAAAGTATCTACTTCTGACATTTTTTAAACTCATTTTTATTCTCTAACACAGCCATACTCAACCCGCGGGCAACATGTGGCCCGGTGACCTTTTATGTGCGGCCCGAGACATATAATCAAATCCTTAATTCCTATTTATAAAATTTATTGAGATGTGTATAAAAGTTATTTACGACCTTCGCAGCTCTTATATATTTTCATAGGAAGACAAAAGCTGTCCTTTTATTTATAATTATTAATTTAAAATTACTTTAAAACGTCATAATTGTCATTTCCTTAGTCAAAAGTTCTTTTTTACATGTAGTTCTGTTTGTGCTATAGTGGTGCATACATTTTAAAATTTTCAACAGCAAAACATAGTCCAAATTATTTAAATTTGCACTATATGTTTCTACATTTAAAAAGAAAAAGTTTTTGTATTGAAAACAAGACTGGTTTATTAAAGAAAATCTCCTGATTTTTGTTTCTAGATCTTGGAAATGCTGCATTGTTATACTATTACATTACATACTTATCATATCTCTTTAATAATGCTTATTCGGGTTGTCGCGGAATAAAACTAGTCGTTGGGGACCACCGTAATACTTACCCATCATGGATATGTATAATGTAAAATATTAAAATAAAAATGTGTAAATTACTTATAAAATGCATTGCAATTCAAATAAAATCGTGGCTTGATGACGTCATAAACTTTAAAGGCTCGATTACTGAATTTCTTGAAAGAGGTTTATCCTTATAACTCCAAAAATGATAATCCTATTAACTAGCGGTTTATTGCATCTGATTAAGCGTCAAATTTCGAATTAAAATATATCTTTGAAGTGAAATTTGGATAAAATACAGGGTCATGAAAAATCGAAGAGTGTGGTAAATAGGATTCCAAATATCTCGGCAACTCATTCATTATCCGATCGACTTCATGCTTTATGCAAAATTTATGTTTTTTTATTGTCTTTTATATTCATTTCTTAAAATACACAATTTCGAAAAATTTTATATACCTTTTATCAGAGCGAATATTTCGAGAGTCCGAAAAAAATAGTTCCGGTTAATCGAGGTTATTGAAATGAAATAGGCTTCTTCCCATTATTACACACTAAGTACATACCAAATTGCAAGTCTCTATCTCAATTTTTTCGGGAGATAGAGCGTTTACAGACACACAGACGGACGGCAAATTTTTTTTTCTAGAAATATGTTTTACGGAATCTACAGTGTCTGAAACGTGTAAATCCGTCAAAATTTTTTTTTCGATTTTCAAAACGATTACAAGACTTACCCTATACTACGTATGATGGGTAAGTAAAACAGCAAAATTTTTTACTTCGCTATTTCTAAACAACAATCTTCGCGGTATATTTCTACATATTATTCAATAGAATTCTTCTCTGAAGTATATTGTTTGAAAATAGTGGTGTAAAAATTTTTGGTAACACCTCTTCCGCGACAAACATTCATTATAACTAATTATATTAACTTTACTAGAAATACCAGTAGATTTTTCAATTAAATTAATTACACTCTTAAAAACAACATACTAAATGTGGCTTGTTATAATACTTGTTATCCTCCGTTAAAAAATATCACTGACTAATCCATTAAATGAATAAAAATGGAATATGTACATAGCGTGTCAGCGCTGCATTTGAAATCAAACGTGATATCACGCTCTTTTATTATTAGCACTAGCTGGCTTCGCCCGCTAGCGAGCCCCTAATTTACACCGGGGCCTCAATCCTTTTAAAACCTTGAATAAGATAAACCACGAACCTCCGACCTGGTTCCACGCTGCCTTCGGCACCGGATAATCCCTTAATTTGCACATCGAATTGTATAAACCTGTAAACAAACGAACTTCCGACACGGGTCCGACACTTCCGACACGGACAGCAGTCGTGCTGCGCACCCTCAAGTTCTATCTTCCACCACCATTTAGCGCAATCTGTTCTATACGAACCTCGGGCACTGAAATCGTTAAGGCTATAGATGTCGAGTCGAATGAGCTATACCCGTCGTGATCTAGCCCATAGAACCAGAGATAAGAAAGTGCCCCCTGGTGGTGAAAAAACGTACTAAAATCGGAAAGCTCTATAGATGTCGAGTCGAATGAGCCATACCCCGTCGTGATCCGACCCATAGAAACAGAGATAGGAAAGCGCCTACTGATGGTGAAAGCTAATCGCGTTTGGGGGGCAAAGTGGGGGATGAACACCGGAGATGCATAATCAGATTAGGCGGTCACAGACTTTTCCAACGATGTATCACATGAGGGATATGTGCAAAATTCAGAAAATACCCCCCCCCCCACACCTGCATAATTTGATTAAGCGTTCACAGACCTTTCCAACGATATATCACATGAGAGGTGTCGGCAAAATTTAGAAAAGTGTCCTCTTTGGGGGGGGGGGGGTGAAAGCGGGAGGATAGACCCCGAAGATACATAATATGAATAAGCGGCCACAGGCCTTTCGAACAATATATCACATGAGTCGGGGGGGGGCGCAAAATGCGGGGGTTTCACCTGTGGTACATAACATGAATAAGTGGTCACAGCCCTTTGTAACGATATGTGACATGACGGATATCGTTAAAATTTAGAAAAGTGTCCCCCCCTTGTGTTGGCAAAACGCGCTCCGCCCCTCCCTATAATTTTTGACGCAGCTTTATTTTTAAAATTTATGTTATGTGTTATAAAATATCGTAAAGTTTCAAACAGATAGCCTTATTATACTTCCTAATTTTGTTCACGCTCCTCCCCATCCTCTCCCCGAACTGTGACGCGCCATTCTTTTTTATAATTTTTTTATCATGTGTTATAAACCATCTTAAAGTTTAAAACAGATCGCATTGGAATTTAATATATTTGCTGAAATTACTATTATATGTAGAATAATATAGAAATAAACCCTCCTTTAGATTGTAATTGAGATATATGAACAATTTTTAGAATTTATGAAAGCTGATTTTTATTTATTTATTTATTTATCTATTTATTTATTTTTTGTTTATTTATTTATTTTTTTTGCATTGCCCTGTGCATGTTTGGAATTTCTTAGCAATTTCTTAGATTTACATTATTTTATTCAATTAAACATTGTACTGTTACAATAAATTTAAATGGAAACTTCACTTCTAAAACAAAAATAATTTAACAACTGGATTTCATTAATTTATAGAAAAATGACGTGAAAGGTATTCCTGCGAACGAAATGCCTGTCCTTTACCCTTTTTTAGGTGCGTTCGTAATTATATAAATACGTAGCACCTATAGTCGTCGTTTGGTCCGTCCGTCTGTCCGTCCGTCTGTCTGTCTGTCCGTCCGTCTGTCTGTCCGTCCGCATATAACAACGCAAAAACTACCCAACCAAATGGTTTGCAATTTAAAATATATTATCTTTGCAGAATTTTGTCGAGACATTTCAAATTTTATTAAAATCGAATCAAAACTTTAGGAGATATTAATAAAAATATTTATTAAGAAATTTGATTTTTTTTTTTAAATCGGTGCTTTTTTGTTAGAGGAGCTTCCGATGGATGTTAAATCGTCAAGCGACCGAGATACTTATTTTATTACAGAAATTAATCTGCAGACGATATAATTCATTTCACAGAATTAAAAATCATCAAGATCTGAATATTTATATAACTAGCTGATACATATATATCTGAATATTTATATAACTAGTTAAGATATTTGTATGAACAGTGTCATAAAATATATACTTAACTAGCTGTTTAGCCCGTTCTACGCATGGGATATCATGAATTTAATTCTAAAACGTGCGTACGAACGCACCTCGTTTGTAACGTTTGACGTACAATTTCCAACTTGTTTTTTTTTTTTTTTTTAGAAATAAATGAATCACCTTTAATTCATTTCAAAAGTTTTGTTTACGTTTGGAAAGAAATTTTAAATGCCGATAACTCTTAATGTATACATTTTAGAAGGTACATCTTCCCTCAAAAAATAATTCATTTTTAAAGATCTTTCAAAAACGTATATTATATATTTAAAATATTTTTTAAAGCATAAACACTACGTCTGATTACTTTATTTTACAATATTTTAAGAACACGCATTTTATCAGACAATTAAATGCACTAAACAAACACGAGTGAAAAATTGACCTGGGCCAGGACTCGAACCTGGGACCTTACGCATACCGTGCCGCCGCTCTGCGACTGAGCCACCCAGATCGATACGCTTGACGGGAATTTCTCATACTTATTCATGTTGGAAACAGTCATCTGCCACAGTTTGCAGTCATATTTAATTGTTTGATAAAATGTGTGTTCTTATAATTATGAAGTTTTATTTTTAAAAAAAATATCTTCAGAAGAAAATGGCTGACTTGCAGATGAAATTTGATGTTGTTATAACTTGTAACTGATTTGTGCTATTATAATACAGACTATCCGCCACTGGCGACCAGTTTGGTCTCCCTTAAATGTATGTTAAGCATTGTAACACGTTACTTTTATTCATAATTTAATTTTTTTCCTTAATCCTTCGCCAAACCGGATGATTCTAATAGACAAATCAAGAACTTTTGTGATCATGGTAGCATTTTGCATATTTTTTGTTGTTATGTATTTCATCTTCCATGATAAAAACCGCTTAACCCACTTAAGCATTTGTCCTTCATGTCCGTTTGCTTATCAGTTGCAATATGTTCGCTAAGGCGGAGATTCTTAAACATATTAAGTAATTTTTCGTAATTGGCTCCATTGCCAATTGGCGTATTTTAGTTAATACGATTTGATGCAATGAAGTCTATTTTGTGAAAGTCTTTAATGATATCCACATTTACACTGAACCATATTGTTGCTAATATTTGTTTTTGTTTTTCGTTAACTTTGGCTGTAGACTCGATTGCGAAAGATTATAAAATCTGTCATTATTCTCATCTAAAACGTTTTGAGTAATGTGCCATAATCGGGCTACATATTATTACACGTAATTTTCGAGTATAGTTTAGTGGAAAATTGAACTTTTGAAGGCCAGTTTTGATAATCGCATTCCCTTTAAACCACATTTTCTGTCAGGACTTTTTTCCCATGACGTACAATCTGATTAAAATTCGCGAACTTCCTTTTAGATGCCTAGTACGACTTTGTTTTTCTCTGCTCCCCTTTCTTGATATAGTTCGGGAGTTTTTATAATAGCGTAATTCTCTTATTTCGGCATGTCTGCTTAATGTCTACTGACTATTAAGATTCGTAACAGGTAAAATACGCCGCGCCAACATTGGCACCTATAATTCTAATTACAGCAACCCGTTTTTTCTCTCTATATTGTAACTCTATAGTTAATATTACGTAGTAGAAATATAAAAGACTATTGAAGACGGTTCTATTGATATAGTAGATATAGATATGTATAGTATATTCATGGATATATAATATGTGATTAGAATATATATATCTCATATTCATTCCGTTGGATATAACATACCCCAACTAAAATTTCCATCGTAAATGTCTAATCTAAAAACCATCAATATGATTTTATGTGTTTAGTAAGTGTATACAAAAATAATTTTCTGCATTATTTTACTTTAATTCTATATTATTAACCATTTTTAATGATGGGTCCTTTTGGGTACAGTTGTCGCAGACGCATCGGGGTATCATTTTGGTGCCAAAATGGCGATTTTATGCCTGGCCAACTTGGCGTTTTAGGCTAGATTTTGCTTCGTATGGCAACCTGGTAGAGCAGATTCCGCATGCTTTATAATAAATTGAATATTGTGTGTTTTATAACAAATTAATGATTGTGTGTGTTTTTAAATAAAATTGTGTGTTTTTTTTAAATATAAAATGACTTATTTCATAATAAAATAAAAGTAACATGCTGTTTTAGCAATCTCTAACAGGTGTCTGAAAATGGGATTTTCTCGCCAAGATGGCGCAAAACAAAAATCGCGCCAACACCGGAGCGTCTGTGACAGCTTTTCCAATTTAAAATGCATGCCGTTCACATTTTTCATTCAAAATAGAAAATAGATAAATAAAAAATAGGTACTTTTCCGTTATACGGACACCATGCCAAAATGTATGCTAATGCATAATGTATGTAAATGTATGTAAATGTATGTAAATGTATGCTTGGCGACAATGGTGTCCGTATAAAGGAAAAGTACCAAAAAATAATATCATAAATCAAAACATTTGATTTCAGAATCAAAGTATCGTTTCTAATTTGAACACGTGAAGAATAAAAGCTGGTATTGGCGATTTTAAAAATGATATTGGCGAGATTTGCACCCAAATAACATAAAAGTACTTAATGATGTTATGTATTTTATAAATGTATATTAAATTACTATTTGGAACGCGATTGGTCATTAACAATGGTAAATATGATTGGCAATTAACAATCATTTTAGGTGATCTCTCTTCCTGCCACGCATAATACATAAATATCAAATTAACTGACAATTCGTTTCGAAATTTGATTCATTAAATATTATTACATGACTTGTATTTGTTTACATTCAACTTTGTCAAGAAAAGATTCCGAAGGAAGTTGAGTTGTAAAGCACTTCATCAAGCAGAATTATGGTAAACTTTGATGGTCTTACAGGTCCTGGTGCAAATTACTTTTTTGACACCCAGGCAGCGCTCCAAAAAATCATTCATGGAAAACTTATTTTACGAACGATTATCTCCATGGTTTAATGGTTTAATATTTTAAAACTTCACGACGAATGAATCTTTTTTTTTTTTTGTTTACTTTCATGGATAGAGAATTTAAACTGCGAAGCTAATTTGAACTGAAGTTATTGCAGAATATATACCTAATTGAACGTAAGTCATCGCTCAAATATTAATTTATTTTGAACGATCTTTCTAAAAATGTCACATTTATGAAGTTTTATTCGAAAAAATAATTTTGAATAAAAATGGCCGCCTGGCATATGAAAAAGCGATACGGGCATCCCGGAACTGTTGATGACAGTCACATGACTTACGGTTTTATTATAGAGATTATTTTGCCTTTGTTATATTACTTTTGTTATCTTACTATTTTAATTATTATTTTTTTTTACATTATTGCATTAGTGTGTTGCGGCCCGCCTAACATATCAAACATATATAGGGTGGTTATAAAAAAACTATCCCGATATATGAGCCCCTAACTGTCATACCGTCCACAGAAACTAAATGAAATTCTGGATTAAAGTATTTTGAGATATGCGCTCAAGAATCATGTGAAAAACAACAGTTAAATTCTAACAGTTACGGTTACAGTGACAAAATTTCGAAAATTTCAAATGGCAACACCTACTTTTTTTATTGGAATGTGATCTTCATAGTGAAAAACCATAAAAAGCGTTGGAACGGTACCTGTAGCACGAAAATCGCCAGCGCTAGACAGACTAAGAAGAATAGTGAAAACAACCAATAAGGACAGAGAAGCAACAGAAAACAAAACATTTTATTGTGTTTCATACATTTTCCATTTCACACACGACGACACTTTACATGCGGCAGATGGTGGATAGCACTGAACAATAAAATGTTTTACTTTCTGTTGCTTCTCTGTCCTTTATTGGTTATTTTCACTTTTCTTCTTAGTCTGTTTTAGCGCCGGCGATTTTCGTGCTACAGGTACCGTTCCAACGCATTTTATGGTTTTTCACTATGAAGATCACACTCCAATAAAAAAAAGTAGGTGTTGCCATTTGAAATTTTCGAATTTTTGTCACTGTAACCGTAACTGTTGGAATTTAACTGTCGTTTTTCACATGATTCTTGAGCGCATACCTCAAAATACTTTAAGCCAGAATTTCATTCAGTTTCTGTGAACGGTATGACAGTTAGGGGCTAATATATTGGGATAGTTTTTTTTTATGATCACCCTGTATTTGCGGCCCGCGAGAAAAAAAGGTTGAGTATGGCTGCTCTAACACAACAAATTGGCAGGTTCTCTTATTCACTATGTAAACTTATACCTAGGACTTCCCTCAAAGGGATAAGTCTGAGTGATATTGCTGAGAACATAAAGTTAACAATTACGATATAAAGAAGATATCAACAAGAATCTAAGTGAATATACAGCATATGATAGACAAGAGATAGATAAAGATACAACATATGAAAAATAGCAAATTAAATGATATAATTACAAAATATCATGTATAAATTCATATACTGTTATGTTTTCATATGCATTTTTTTATAACATTTGGCAAATAATCTCATTTTCTTAAGCGGGAATTGCTCAAAACTTAAAAAAAAAAAAAAAAAAACGCCGGATCTTTTAAAACGATATTTTTAAAGTCACATAATCAGATTTGCAGCCAATAGCGTATTTTAGCAAGCGTAGTTTAACGCAAATTTAATTTAATTTTTGCAACATTTTCTTTGTGACAAATATCTAAATAAAGTATTAAAAAATAAAATATTAAATATTGAAATATTAAATCAAATATTTAATATTTGAATTAAAAAAATTTCCTTTGTTTATTTGTGTAACTATTTATAGAAACTCGTATACTTCAAACCACATTGATAACATGCTTTGCTACAAACGTGTCTACCAGTCTAACTACTCATATGTCTTAGCTGTGTCTCTCTCCGAACTCATCTGTCTACTGTCTCTCTACTCTTCTGTATACCCGTCTCAGTATCCGTCTGTCTTTCTACCCGACTCTTTAATCGTGTCTCTACCTGTCTCGTTTCCCGTTACACTACTCGTCTATCAACACGTCTGTCTGTCTATATACCCCTCTCTCTACCCGTCTGTCAAGTCGTCTCTGTACTCGTCTCTCTATCCACCACGCTACCCGTCTCCCTACCCATCTCACTACCCCTCTGTCAACCCTTTTTTGCACCTGCCTCGCTACCCGTCTGTCTATTCGTTTCGCTACCCGTTAGCTTATCTCTGTCGCTATCCGTCTCTCTACCCGTTTGTTTACACGTCTATCTATCTCTCGCCAACTCTTCCCAATATTTAAACAATTTAGTAAACGGAAGCCGTTTATCTGTTATTAAATGCAAACAGGAGTAATTTATCTAAAGAGTGTAATCAGATGCAATTTTTTTAAATACATACATAAACCAGCATAATAATTCACCAGTTTTATTTTCATAGTAGTTTATGTCATTTGACAGTAAATCTCAACTTCTTCAACCCGAACTGCGTCAAGCTTTTTAAAAAAGCCCCAAGGTCCGTATAACTGGGAAGGGGAATTGTCCTCAGGGCTATTAGATACATGTTATTAAGTTAAGTGAAAGTTTCGTAATCGGGTTCGCAGCCAATTTCTTATGTCAGAAAGGGTGGCTTCACGCCATTTTAAATTCATTTCTGTAACTTTCTTTTTTCTTTTTTTGATGGGTGGTTGGGGGGGGGGGGGGGGGGGAGGGTTCCAAATATATACACTTAAATTCAAACTTTTGCCCCCATGTTAATATTAGTGTTGTTTGTATTATCAATTAATACTTTGTTGATCGAGCTTCATTCGAAACAAATGTAAAAGACTTCTACAGTTGTTTTTTTTTCTAGGAGAAAGTTCCGTAATCGGGCCCTAAGCTAATCGGGGAATTTAATATCATTATTGTTTCTAACTCTTATAGAGTTAAAACAATATTGTTGCTAGCATTACTCTTGTTTGTGACCAACCTCTTCTGTGTATCTTCTGTAAAGAAATATCTGAATAGGGAAAAGTTCCGTATCATGTACTGGTTGGTGCCAAAGGCAGTTGTAGAATCTTACAAATTTTTCTAGAGAGCGGAAAAACATGTTTTTTAA
The DNA here is from genome assembly GCA_963931845.1 of Maratus michaelseni. Classification (NCBI taxonomy): domain Eukaryota; kingdom Metazoa; phylum Arthropoda; class Arachnida; order Araneae; family Salticidae; genus Maratus; species Maratus michaelseni. The sequence continues at coordinate 9,671,397 of OZ007598.1, forward strand.
AATATTTACAAATATACGTTTATCAAACCATGTTTTTGAGCCATTTTAAAAAATTAAGTACGGTGCTAAAATAAAATTTTATTGCCATTTTCGATATTTTAATAAGAAATGAAAATACATAACAAACAAATTTAACAAAACTAAGCCATTTTTGGGTACTTCTCTATTATCCCGTCGACAACTTTTCATAACAAAAAACTATCGCCAAACTAAGATTAAACGCCAAAAATACAGTCCCATTTACTTGATGCCAGAAGCATTATACGTATTTGTTATGCCATCAAGGGGTTTTTAATTCGACATTTGCGTGTATTTTTCATTATGTTTTACTGATTTATTAGTTATTTCATTCATTAAAGTAACAATTGTGTCCTTAAATTCTTATATTTTATTTATTTTGATATTTCAATGGCAACGTTCTCCCGTTTATTTAGCGTTACAGTTTGGCGATAGTTTTTTGTTATGAAAAGTGGTGGACGGGATAATAGAGAAGTACCCATTTTTTGTGATAAATAATTGTTATTGCCAGGGGGGCAAATTGTAAACAATTAATAAGCGAACTAAAAAAATTACCGGAAAAAACTTGTGGGAATCTCAACAAAGAAATATCTGATATAAATAGCATTTAAAATCTTAAAATGGAGAAGTGGTCCGTATAAAAATGCAAAACATTATACACCTGATATAAGAATTTTTTAATTTTTTTATATTTCCGAAAGCACAGATAAAAGGGTAAAAATCCCGGCACTGATGCCATATACTCACCACGTTGGCGCGATTTTTCCCCCGCCCCTTTGGCGAAAACTGTTTGTTGTGTTTGTTTACTTTTATTTTTTATTTTAATTCTATAGATTATTTTTATATGTATATCAATATTAATTTAGGCACAGATGTCATATACGCACCAGATTGGCGCGATTTTTCCGTCGCCAATTTGGCGAAAACTTTGTTTTTTAATATTAGTTACAAATACCATACAATAATAGCATGTAATTTTTTATTTCAATATAAAAATAAAATAACGTAATAAATGAAATATCTCCTATTATTCAAAAATGGGAAATAAAAATAAATAAATGATAGTTTGATATAAATAAATATTGATATATATAATAAAAACAATTTATAGAATTAAAATAAAAAAATAAAAGTTAATAAACAACAATTGAAACAAAATAACCGGGTTACCACGTGAGGCATAAAATTGCCATTTTGTTGCAATCGCGCCAATGTGGTGCGTATATGACATCCGCGCCTTTATTTATATCAAACTATTATTTATTTATTTTTATTTCCTGTTTTAAAATAATAGAAGCTGTTTCATTTATTACGTTATTTTATTTTTATTTTGAAATAAAAAATCACGTGTACTATTTGTCACACTATTTGTAACTAATATTCAAAAACAAAGTTTTCCCCAAGCTGGTGGAGGGAAAAATCGCGCCAACGTGGTGCGTATATGACATCTGTGCCTTGTTTCATTTCACATAGAGGTACTGCTCTATTATCCCGTCGACCACTTTTCATAACAAAAAACTATCGCCAAACTGTTAGATTAAACGCCAAAAATGCAGTCCCATTTACTTGATATCAGAAGCATTATACGTGTTTGTTACGTCATCAAGTGGTTCTTAACGCGACATTTGCGTGTATTTTTCATTATGTTTTACTGATTTATTAGTTATTTCATTCATTAAAATAACAATTGTGTCCTTAAATTCTTATATTTTATTTATTTATGTATTTTGATATTTCAATGACAACGTTCTCCCGTTTATTTGGCGATAGTTTTTTGTTATGAAAAGTGGTCGACGGGATAATAGAGATGTACCCACATATGTATTGGTACTTTTATGTTAACTTGGCGCAGTTGATAAATCGCCAAATATTTTTCTCATAACATCTTCATATTGCATTCATTTCATTTAAATATAAATCTTTCACTGATTTCATTTGAAATACATACATTAAAAATACACGTCTTTCACTCATTTAATTTAAAATACACGCCTTTCACTAATTCCATTTAAAATACTAAAAAGGAAAAGAAAATAAGAAATAATGCCACAAATCGAAACCTTTTATTTAAACATCAAAGAATTGTTCCTAACATACACACGCGAAATAAAAAAGCTGCTAATGGTGTGATTTACGCCAAATCTCTAATACTAATACTACTCTTACTAATCTCTAATACTTTTCAAACAGAAAAAATTCCAGATTAACTTTCCATTTTTATTAAATTGAAATATATTTTATTGTGCTGAATATTAGTGCTTGCATATTTTTTTGCTCCATGTATTCCATGAACTTTTCAATTCCGATTGTCTACGAAAATCTCCCGCCGGTGAAAATGACGTACGCACAAAATTTAGTGACGTATGTACTTTAATTGTGCTTTTTTATCTATTTTTTTAATATAACTTCCAAACGGTTTGACACTTATTCTTGGTAATAAATAGACGACGTTGTCACCTTTATAGGTACCTGCTGTAAAAATTTGAACGAAATCCGTTAAATATTTTTTGAGTTATGCTTGACGAAAGGTTTTAATATCCATCGTAGCTATATATGGGGCAAAGTAATACTGCGCTGTGTATGAGTCTTCGTTGCACTCAGACAACTATGTAAACGAACAGTTTTTCCATATTTTGGTAAATGCAGAAGATCTTTCAGAAAATGCTGACAAATTGGACGTTTTGAACAAAATTTTCCGACCCGACAGTGCTGGAAAGGAAAAAAAACTGCCGTTCTGCGACAACAACTGCCTATAACTCAAGTTGTTATTTATTTATCGAAAAATGAAAACTGTTCGATTACAGATCACTTCAATAATCAAGCTTGTAAGTGTTGTGTATTCCATTTAAAATTCAAACAGAAAATGTGTCGAAAGTAAGGATTTTTTTAGGAATAAATTAGGTCCTTTAAAGGGCTCTTCACAAAATTTTTCATTTCAAAACAGAGCCCTTCACAAAACTTTTCACCTCAAAACAGGACTCTTCACAAAATTCACTATCATAAAAATAGATCTTTTCACAAAACTTTTCCCTCTCCGAACTGTACCTTTCACAAATGTAATCATTTAAAAGTAAAATCTGACTGTCACTCTTACATATATAGGTTTGATTCATTGCTTATGAGTGGTAGTCCCAAAATCATATTCTTTAGCAATGTCATGGCTAATATGATGATGAAACCACTGATTTTATTTGTGGTATTTAGGCATTTGGGACATGATAATTCTGTCTAAATTCCACGAATTTCATTTCATTTATTCAATTTTTAATTTAATTTATTCTTCTTTTAAATAAGTTTTTGGTATCTATATACAGTGTGTTGGGGAATACTTTCGTTGTCAACTAATTATTACATACTTAACCATTATTTCATAGTTTAAGTTGGTGTTATGGTAATGTTTCGTTTATGGTTATATATATATATATATATAAGTTTCAGGTGGTGTTATGGTAATGTTTCATTAATGGTTTTATATATATATATATATGTCGTGTTTCCAAGTTCAAATCCGGGAAAAAGGCAGTCGTGCTCGTGATAAATAGGGTTAGCGATGTTATTGGTTTCCCTTTTAGTTCGCATCAGGCGGCCGGGTGGTATCATCAACAACAAGAAATGTCAGTCCATATTTTTGTCGAAGAACCTTTTATTTCCAGTTTAAGACATCTCTTCAGGGAAAATGCTCATTAGCCAACGCTAAACGAAAAAAAAATACAACGTTCCATTATTTACTAGAATCCGTCCCGATTCTTTTAGCAAACACCAGCGTCAAAAAATCCTCTCCGAATCAGGATGATCGCGTTTTTAAACTAGCTTGCGTAATAATACAGAATACGTCACGTGACCCACTTCTATCGAATCAAAAGGTCTCTTTTGGAACTTTATCAATATTTCCGGTGGATTTATTTTGTTGTAAAATGCAAAAATGTTCTACGCCCTTCCAGAGTATTCCATAATCTCGTACCAGATGCCTGTCATATCAACAAACGAGCTTATCTGTTTTGAGGCTGTAGCTAAACTTCGAATTTAATACGTAATAAAAATAATAAGAAGAAAAGAAAATGAATCTTTATAAAAGGGAAAAAAAAAGAAAGAAAGTTTTTCGGAAATATTTAAATTTTGTAAATTTTGTAATATTATCCCCCCTCCCTAAAGATTTTGGATGAAGTTAATAGTTAAGTAACTATAAATTCAGACAATATAAATTTAATACTTTAGAAATTTGAATTTTGGCTAGTATAAATTTAGAGACTCCCAGCAAGGAGATGGGGAATTTCTGAAGAACTGGAAGACAAAAACAAAAACAAAAATAAAATAATAGTAATCAATTAAAATTAATAGATAAATAAAAATAAAGCTACGAGCATTTCCCCTGTAAAATAATACAAGAAATGGTTACAATCTCACTTACCATTTGTAAGTGCACAAGAAAAATACAATAACAATAAATAATAAATATTAATAAACAGGAAAAACAGGATAATAATAGTAACAGAATTTTGCTTTTACCAAGTTCACAAGCTTTAGAATAAGTAGTCACTAGCAAATTGTTAAAACAAAGTTTTTAAAAAAAAATTCGACTTAATTCAAATTTGAGTTCATTAGATCCAACTGTTTTATTTCAGTCTCTTTCTTGGATCGTGATAAGTCCTCATTTTTTTTTTTTTTTTAAATGGTTACTGCAGTCCCTTTCTTAAAAATACAGTTTTTATGTAAAGGCTGAAAATAAAGACATTACTCCATCAAAATTTTTGTCACAACATCTTCTCTTAAGTATCACATTAATTTTCTCACATACTAAACAAGTCAAATTATCTCTTGGTCGTTTATTGTACTTGGAATATGTTATCTTTGTTATATTCCTGTGGGATTTGTTATATTTCTGTTGGGATCCCACCATCTTTAACTAATATTTGTCAAACATTTTTTCACTAATAAATAATATAACTCTTCAATAATATAAATAAATGCTATAATAAAATTCAATTCATAAACATAACAATAATAACTTTCAATATAACTAATACTTCTCAACATATGTAGTAATTCATAATATAATTCAATAGTAGAGATAATAATATAATAACATCAGTATAATTTAAGAAAATATCACAGTTTGTTTATTTATTGTTAGGAAAAATATTGGTTGAGGATAAAATAATTACATAGCAACTAAATAAATTTCTTATTTTTTAATTATATAAGAAAGTATTTTTGCCAGTCGAAAGTATACAAAAAAAAAATATATATATAATAATTTCAAAATCCAAATAAATTTAAATCTAAATATTTAGAAATTGAACTCTCAACCATTAGTTCCTTACAATAATTTTTTCCTCTGATACCCTTTTACAAAATTATACTGTTAAGTTATAAGTATTCATATCCTAAATGCAGAGAGTTGTTTTTTTTTTGGCAAACTTAGAATAAATAAAGACAATAAATAACAAATAAAAGATGTTAATTTTAGCTGAGAAATGGAATACAAAGGCAATTAGTTTAGATACTTAATTTTCTATTGTCACACCAAAACAATCACTGTAAAATCACATCATCACTATCCAATCATTTATATAATTATAGAAATACTTATAAACGGTTACTATTTGATTATCTATTGAAGTAAATAACATAATATTAAAATTTTGAAACAATTGGTTTAAGAAAAAGTAAATAAAGTAAAAATAGTTTATTTTGATATAGAATTAAAACATTTAATTTCATTTTTCAACATCAATTTGACAATTCCTAAAATCAAAATACACATCTTATGCCTGCATAAGGTGTCTACTCAACCTCAAAAACTCTCAAAAACAAGTAAATATTTTAGTTGATCAGGCTAAAATATAACCACAATGTTGAAATAAAAGCTGTGACATTTATTTTAAATTTTAAAATATTAAACTTTCAAAAATGGGTAATATCTCTGTTGTACACCAAAGACATACCTGATAATGTTGAAACTAGAGTAATAAGAGATATTTAAAGAATTAGAATTTATTCTATTGTTTTTACTTTAGTTTGATTTTGTGATGGTGATTGTGATGTCTGTGGTGATTTTGATTGTTGTGTGGGTTGCTCATGAAATAGTCTGAAGTTATCTGGTGAAAAATAGGTTGCGAATTGTTCCATGTCTCCAAATTAAGACCCTATATACCCTTCTGACAGAAACATAACTGAATTCAAACCTTTCCTATTGAATTTTTAAGAATTATAAGAATTTGTGAATCCAAATTAAGCATTAACCAGAACATTTATTCAATAAAATACATAAAAATCTCCTAAATTTTATTTATTATTTTTGCTAAATTTAAATTTAATATGTTGCATTAACTACCTTAGAATAAATTTTTTTATCATAGTAATAATAATAATAACAATTGTATCATCAGCAAAAAGAACAAGAAGAGCAACATCATCAACAAAATTTTATTACATACCCTATGAATTTTTTGAATGCAACTTACCTACATTTTCCAATTTCTCTTCTAAATATTTTTATTATTTGTCATCAAGGAAAACATGACTTTATCTTCATATTGATCGTCATCACGTATTAATTCTATCATCACATCATAATTATTCTGAGTATTCAATTCTAGTAAATTTATTACTACTGAGGACTTGGTAAATAATGAACTTATTTTTACCTAAGCTATGGACAAATGAGGTGTAAAAAAAATTCCCCATTGGTGAACTTAAGATTATTAAAATTCAAATTACCTAATAGCGCAATTCAGCTAGGTTAACATAGTGCTAAATGTCTACATGTTCCAGTAATCTAATTTCTACCTGACCTAGCATTTTAATTAAACACTTTATTAATATTATAACACCATCAAAAATTTTGAAAGTTTCTATATTAAATATTTTAGCAAGTTGGTAAATGCATCATAAATCCTACATTAAATGAAAATAAACAATAACATACTAAATTTAGTTTTATATATTCACAGTTTAAATAAACAATAAAATACTAACACTCTATTTACATATTTACATCATAAATAATCTTTCAGTGGCTCATTAATTTACTACAATTCAAACCACCAGTCACTTATTATTCAACATAAAGATTTTTTTTTTTTTTTTCTCCTCATAATAGCTGTTTTGTAGCTTAGGTTTGGCATGGTGCCAGGAATGTTCCCTTAGGATAAAAATTGTCTCTTTATAAAATACAGATCAGATCTTAGTAACATATTAAAAATAATAGATTTTTTTTTTTTTTTTTTTTTTTTTTTTTTTTTTTTTTTTTAAGAATATCTGTTCTTAAAACAGGAAAATATAAATTATACCGCTGTCTATATATTACAATGACGTATCACACGAAATCATCAAATAAATTAATTAACCTTAACAACACTTAAATATTTGCAACAGAAATAAATTTTAAAAACAAAAATTTAATCAGTATAACATAGTATATAAAACCTTTAAATTTCAAGGTAGACCATTAAATAAATAAAACATTTTAAATATAACATAAACTAATAAATATCAACATATAAAGATACCAATAAATAAAAATACCAACTTACAGTTACTCTTGAGCATATTTCACAGGAAAGTCTCACACATCTAAAAATCTTTAATTTTCTTGATAACACAAAAGTTCTGCTTTTTCGCAATCCTTTAAAACCAACACCATGAAGACGCTTATGAAGATGAATAGTATATTCTCTAGCAACAACTTCACTTAGGCCAACTTTTCCTCTTCTTTTCTCTTTTAGGCTTGACCATTTTTAATTTATTATAAAAGTACAAAATAACAAAACACCAGACGTAAACGTGCTGTAATGGCGTAGACGTCCTCGTAACATATTCTTCTAATCGGCAAATTTCACGTTTAACTACACAAACTTTCTGTTGATCAACAGCATCCTGTCTGACTTATTATATTAATGTCGTGTTTCCAAGTTCAAATCCGGGAAAAAGGCAGTCGTGCTCGTGATAAATAGGGTTAGCGATGTTATTGGTTTCCCTTTTAGTTCGCATCAGGCGGCCGGGTGGTATCATCAACAACAAGAAATGTCAGTCCATATTTTTGTCGAAGAACCTTTTATTTCCAGTTTAAGACATCTCTTCAGGGAAAATGCTCATTAGCCAACGCTAAACGAAAAAAAAATACAACGTTTCATTATTTACTAGAATCCGTCCCGATTCTTTTAGCAAACACCAGCGTCAAAAAATCCTCTCCGAATCAGGATGATCGCGTTTTTAAACTAGCTTGCGTAATAATACAGAATACGTCACGTGACCCACTTCTATCGAATCAAAAGGTCTCTTTTGGAACTTTATCAATATTTCCGGTGGATTTATTTTGTTGTAAAATGCAAAAATGTTCTACGCCCTTCCAGAGTATTCCATAATCTCGTACCAGATGCCTGTCATATCAACAAACGAGCTTATCTGTTTTGAGGCTGTAGCTAAACTTCGAATTTAATACGTAATAAAAATAATAAGAAGAAAAGAAAATGAATCTTTATAAAAGGGAAAAAAAAAAGAAAGAATTAAAGTTTTTCGGAAATATTTTAATAGACATTTGATATTTAATAATAGGATAACTTTATGAAATAAGGTTTTTTGAGCGGAATATTTTAAGAGATACGATATTTTAGCATTTAAATAAAGAAGTTATAGCAATTTGACCACACGGGAATAATACTAATGAATTTTAATAATGGATTAAAATAAAGATGTTCTATTTAAAGAATAAATTAAAAAAGCTATCGCCATTTTTAGAATAACTACATTCGAATAAATATTATTAAGTGGATTAGGAATAATTGGCTTTACATATGGATAGTAAAAGGCTATTTTAAGAATGAGAATTATTTTAATAAGCTGGGTTATATACCGAATATTATTGAATGGACAAATTTTATAGAATAATTGCGGAAAAAATTTAAATTTTGTAATATATATATATATATATAAAGAAAAATTTTAATGTCTTACATACATACATATATCTTCTTTAAAAAGTATAAACAAGTACCTGATAATGAAGATCATTTCAAATTCACAAAATCATGACTAGATTTTTCACAAATGTAAAAACTGTTCACAATTTCACAAAAACAGGACCCTGGGAAAAAAGTCTGGACAGACTCTTGGAAAGTTTTACGTTGTTGAGCGAATAATAAAAGAAAATGCGTATGTTGTGATTTTTTTTTTTTAAATTGAGACTTGATAGTTGGTTGGTTGATTTATGACGGCCGATTATCTACTCGAGGAATATAGGCCCTAGGGGGGGAGTGCCCTTCGTGGGGGGTCTTTCTAAGGGATCCTAACCCGTATTTACGGCAAGGTTCGAAGAAAACCTCCGAACGGTTAGGTTGACGAGTGCGACAGGGGTTTGAACCCAGCATCTCCCGTCTACCAGCTTTGAGAGCAGAACCTCTCAGCCACTGGTGAGGCAAATTAAGACTTGAATTCTCGGAAATGTAATCGATGAAAATATAAAAAAAAATATATTTTGCTTATTTTTATGCGTAATTTTTAACAATATATGCTTGAGTGCCGAATAGTTCATTCTAATTCTTACCTTATTGTTTTTACATTTCAGGGGATCCTTTTCACCTGTCAACAATAAAACCACCAGCAAGTCGTCATGAAAATAGCTGTCAAATTCTTTCATTTATTTTTCTATAAAAGAGGATTTCTATAATGGATCTCGTCGGAATGATTGGTGAGCTTGAATCAAAACAAGAATCAAAAACACTTAAGTGGAAAATTTTGCCTCTTTGGTTCTTGAAACTTACAAAAGCTCTTCTTTCAGCTTTGCAAATCACTCTTGTCGTTTAAGTATCCGTAAGAAGGATATACACGCTTTTGCGGAAACACCCGGTGCAGGATGGAATGCTTTCTGCAGTGTGTTTTTAAACTGTGAAACTCCAAGACTGTGTCCTGATTCTGATGTAATTATTTCATTCAGTATCAAGAAATTGGATGGCAGCTTGATTGAGAGCCAAACTTTCACTATGAAAAGCTCTTCTATGTCTTCAAATTCTTTCAATTTTTATAGTATGTTAAGACGTGAAGTTAGTCTTTTGCCATCAGACATTCTAACTATCATTTGTATTCTTAAATATGGCCTAAATCTAAATGGAGAATGAGCAAGCACATCTTCTCAAAGTGCAACAAGCTTGAATGGGAATTCAGTAGTCGAGAAATTGGAGAATGTGGTACTCGCAGGTATAATAAACAAATTAAAATATATATATATATATATATATATATATATATATACTAGTATATACCCCCTGTCAAAAATGACAGGATATTGACTCAATATTCAATTTTTGAAATAGTTCAACGAATGGACAAAACATTAAAATTAAATATTTAAAAAAAATAATCCATGTGTGAAATTTTCTGAAAAAAAAAAAAGTCTTATCAATGTGTTTCTAAACAGCTTGACTCACCACATAGCTCATTTTTTGATTATATAAGCAAAATTAAATGGAAATTACTCGGTACTATTTATTCCTTATATTTTAATTACGTTTCATAAGAAAAAAAAATAATTTTATTTACGATGGAAACAAAATTTAAAAATTTGTTTGAATTATCTACCGGTAGATGGCACCATCTTCCCTTATACGGTCCAATGTTGCTTGTGATTTCCAAGCAAGCCACCTCGACTGTCTTTCTTTAATTAATCGCCGTCTACGTTCAATAGGCGTTTCATCATTTTAATCAGGCATCGCTAAAACAATCCTTAAATAATATAAAACAACAATAAAAACTGATTTGATTGAACATATTCAAATCCACCGCGCGTTCAAAACAGCATTTAGAAAGATCAACAAAGATGTTAAAGCAGTAAAACTCACGTTGCCAAATAGCAATCAGTACAGCACAAATAATTTTGATGAATGATTCTCAAAAGTGAATGACTCACTTTTTTTTTTTTTTTTTTTGCAACAATAATAATAATGATTAGCAAAGTGAAACGTAATTTCTGAAATTTTCACATTAAATTTTAATATGCTAATTATATGCAAATATTAACTTGTATTTTTATGAAAGTTCGATTGTTTATATTAATTGACGAAAGATGGCTGCAAAAATAGTTTTTGAAGGTCTTAAACAAAATTAAAATATTTAAAGATTTTAATATGCTTTTACAAATATTTTAAGAACAGAATCAGATAATTAGCCTTTTTTAACACTTTCCAACCTAGTTGAAAAGTGTTTATGACTTCGGTTGGTCTGGCCGTATGGCCGTCTGTCGTCTGGCCGTCTGTGCTCTAACTCCCGTAAATATGCTCGGATTGCTCTGCAATTTTTATATGTTATTGTTGTTATCTATAGCGTGTTCCCTATTTCAACGGAAGTGTGTAGCACTTATAGTTTTTTTACAGGGACACTCAAAATAATTCTGTTACATTGCGGTCTATGGGGAAAAATCATTTGCGGATTATTTAAATAATGTTTCACTATTTTAAACGCATTGAAATTTATATATATCACTAAGGTGCATTAGAAGAAGCTTAATATGGAATAGGGTGTGCATAGCACTTATAGTTACTTTACAGGGACAGTCAAAAGAATTCCATTACATTACGTCTATGGAGAAAAATCGTCTGCGGTTTATTTAAATAATGTTTCACTATTTTAAACGCATTGAAATTTATATATAGAACTAAGGTGCATTACAAGAGGCTTACTACAGAATATTGTGTATATAGCAGTCATCGTTCATTTACAGGGACACACAAAAGAATTCTCTACTGTCTGTTAACAATAATTCCTGAAAGTGCGTTTTAAGTTACTGAACGCGATTTTAATTTTAACTCGCTTTTTTTCTATTACGTGGTGTGTATAAATTCTGTAGATCCTATACAGGGAAGCACAAAAGTTCGCGAACACATTTCCGTTTATTGACAGAAACTCCAGACGGAGAATTTTAAACTGCGCTACGCGTTTCCTAACTGAACTAAAATTTAGCATCCTATGTAGTATATATGCAAATCTATAGATCCTATACAGGGCTGAATAAAAGTATTCGGATATTTTTTCGAATATTGTATATGTTGGAAATTCCTGAATTTATGTTTTAAAATATGTTATGCGTTTTCCAAATTGTTTACTTAGATATAATCTTTTAGCTTATTAAACAGTATGATTTGTAAGATTATTTTGGAAGTGTTGGAAAGTGTTACATAATCTATGCTTTACGCATGATTTTTCGTTCTTGTTTTTTTAATGAAGCGTTCAAAGAGTCATTCATTTGTTTCAAGATTTAGAAATTCTGAACGGCAACAGTGTTTGTTTGTTTATATATAGTAATTTGATGTTTATAATACCTTATTTTTAATTTGTAACTTAATACATTATAATTGGATAAGATATACATGTTTTATGTGAAAATATGCAGAACAGACATGATTTCACGTAGAAGAAATTATCGTTTAGTGGTCATGTGTTAGCATATCTTTTTCAGTAAGCCTAACATGGCGTTTAACTACGGTCGACTCGCAGACCCAGAGTGGTACAGCCCGGTACCGTTACAGACACTTTCTCGCCTTTGGATTTTATTATAAGTAAGATATATATATATATATGTCTAATATTTTTCAATATCTTTATATATCTAAATATATCTTAAATATAATCTTTCTAAGTATTACTACAATAGACCGCCGATTATCCGAACTCCAATTAACCGAACTGTCCAATTATCCGAACACCTGCTTCTATTTGGTTTGAATTTTTTGCAGGACGGCTTTTGCTTCGAAATATTTTATAGGTCAGTGGATCGAAGAAAATGAAAACGAATGTTATAAGAATGATCCAGCCCCATCTCATAGCCTTTGAATGATTGTTAACGGCTATGAAATGGTTGGAATCGCAGAAGAATGTTGATTCTTTTCAACTTATGTATTTAAGAAAAAATTTGTGATATGGCAACATTGAAAAGAATGTTTTCTTTAAAGCATAAAACAAAACAAAGCTGATTTGCTTAAATTTCAAATTTTGCTGTTCAGAAAAGGATAAAAAAGATTTAAAAAAAATCATAAAGATAAAGCAAATAAAAAGATAAAAAATGACAAAAAAAAATCATTAAGATTAAAAAATTAAAAAGATACAAAATGACAAAAAAAATCATAAAGATTAAAAAATAAATAATTAAATAAATAAATAAAACAGGCTAGTACTAACAGCTTCCCGAACTAAGAATGGTTAAAATGTGAAAGAAAATTTTGTGCACACAAAGGAAATTTTTTAATCTACCTATCCACTACTATATTTTTAAAAACATACATTGGTCCCATAAAAAAATTGTTACACGTAAAGAATGCATTTTTAATGGTAAAAAAATGGTTTTCTTTTGCAAAGAACTTGATATATTTGGTGTTAAGGCTGCTCGTCAGTAAACTTCCCGATTCCCCCCGCTAATGTTATTCCTACGGGCGTAGGATGCATTCGTATTTTAAAAATATCTCCTCGGGAAATTAATATGTTTAACTTCTGTTTCCCGTGTACTGTTCTTAAAGAATGTCTCTTTTTAACACTTTCCAACCTAGTTGAAAAGTGTTTATGACTTCGGTTTGTCTGGCCGTATGGCCGTGCTCTAACTCCCGTAAATAGGCTCGGATTGCTCTGCAATTTTTATATGTTATAGTCGTTATCTATAGCATGTTCCCTATTTCAACGGAAGTGTGTAGCACTTATAGTTTTTTTTACAGGGACACTCAAAAGAATTCCGTTACATTGCGGTCTATGGGGAAAAATCATTTGCGGTTTATTTAAATAATGTTTCACTATTTTAAACGCATTGAAATTTATATATATCACTAAGGTGCATTAGAAGAAGCTTAATATGGAATAGGGTGTGCATAGCACTTATACTTACTTTACAGGGACAGTCAAAAGAATTCCGTTACATTACGTCTATGGAGAAAAATCGTCTGCGGTTTATTTAAATAATGTTTCACTATTTTAAACGCATTGAAATTTATATAAGGTACATTACAAGAGACTTACTACAGAATATTGTGTGTATATAGCAGTCATCGTTCATTGACAGGGACACACAAAAGAATTCTCTACTGTATGTTAACAATAATTCCTGGAAGTGCGTTTTAAGTTACTGAACGCGATTTTAATTTTAAATCACTTTTTGTATATTACGTGGTGTGTATAAATTCTGTAGATCCTATACCAGGAAGCACAAAAGTTCGCGAACACATTTCCGTATTATTTAACTCCAGACGGAGAATTTTAAACTGTGCTACGCGTTTCCTAACTGAACTAAAATTTAGCATCCTGTGTAGTATATATACAAATCTATAGATCCTATACAGGGCTGAATTCGGATTCATTAGATGTTATCTTTTAGCTTATTAAAGAATATGATTAGTAAAATTATTTTGGAAGCGTTGGAAAGTGTTACATAATCTATGCTTTACGCATGATTTTTCGTTCTTGTTTTTTATTGCACTTTGGAGTGGGTGATAATTTTGAGAGTTTATAAACACACAGGTTTTTCCTAAAATCCTGTAAAAAACTTTCAGGAGAGATAATGTGATTAAGACTTTTTTTTCTTTTTTTTTTAAACAAGAAATAACATCTTAATTCACTTATTCCATAAAAAATACAATACACTCAATCAAAAATACAGGGTGTGTCAGTAGGAGTTGAAACTAAATTTTCGTTCACAACTTTAACAATAATGAAGATATTTTAGCGAGATTTCCATCATATTAATTTTTCTTGTATAAAATATGATGATATATGATATCATTGAAAGTGACTGAATTTTGGCCAGTGACACAGTAATACTGTCAACTGCATTCTGACTAAAGGAATATCCAGCTCAGTGTTGTTTAGATATGAATGATAGCAATTTCCAGCAGTTCTCATCTTATCATATATCAAACGAAAATACAAGTTTGACCTGGACATTGTATTTTTGACTGAATAAGTGGATTGTGAACCTGGTTTTCTGGATAAAAATTTTCTGTCTCGATGTCTCATGAAAGTTTTTACCATTTTGTTTAGAAACACTCTGTTTGCGGAAAAGCAAAAATCCAGATTATTTAATAGACAATGTTTATGAACTTGCGTTTGTACATCATCAAGTCTTATGAAGGTCATCATTAATGGTTAATTTTCTTACGTGACGCTTTTCAAACAGCAAATAAATAGTAATGTAAACGAATTCTCTGTTAAATATAATTCTATTTCTAATTACTCTGAATATCTTTATTAATTCACAAATCAAAAGTATAAGTTGTGTAAAGTTTACAAAAAATAATTTTTAAAAACCTTTTAAGTATTCGGTAGGTCGATTAGTTTGATATTCGGCCAAGCCAAGTATTCGGCAGCCCGAATAGTTTGATATTCGGCCTAACGGAATATTCGGTAGCATGGCCGAATAGACCGAATACCGAATAGATACCGAATATTCGGTGCATCCCTAGTCAGAACACTACGTAAATGAGCAATTATGATCTTTAATTCTAACAAGTTGGAAATTGTACGTCAAACGCGACGAACGAGGTTCGTTCGTACTATAGCTAGTTACATAAATATTCAGATGATGCTGATTTTTAAGTCTGTGAAATGAATTATATTGTCTTCAGATTCATTTCTGTCATAAAATAAGTATCTCGGTCGCTTGACGATTATACCTCGAAGCTCCTATAACAAGAGAGCACAGATTTTTATTTTTAAATTCAAATTTGTTAATATATAATTTTATTAATATCTTCTAAAGTATTGATTCGATTTTCATAAAATTTGAAATGTCTCGACAAAATTCTCCACAGGTGATATATATTAAATTTCAAAAGATTCGGTTGGGTAGTTTTTGCGCTTTTATATGCGGACGGACGGACCAGACGACGACAATAGGTGCTACGTATTTATATATAATTACGATAGCGCCTAAAGAGAAAGTTTTTCATAAGGAATACCGGGAATGATTTGAGATTTAGCAGTTGAGTCTTTACACCTTTTTTCGAGATGTATGACTTGTTACTTGACTCTTCTCTTCCGAAACTGCCACGTTTCCACAGAAAGCGACAGTAAATTAATCAGAAAAAACCTATTTGTACTAGCTTTTCAGATTTCTAAAAATACTGATCTTAAAATGCACAGTAGCTTTATAAAAGCTGTCATGCGCCATCAGATTTAATAAACGCCCCCCCCCCCTTCCCTAAGCTATGTTATAATACACATTACTTTTAAATGACTAAATTAAAAAATTATATATTTTTAGACATTTTTTTTTAAATGAAAAGTTGATGTTTCAAGCAAACCTTATCCCGATATCCCAACCCTCCCCCATTTTCATGTTAGGTTCAAGTAGGTTTGTTTGTTTTATAGCAGGGTTCGGATTTTTTTTTTTTTTAATCAAAAAATCGGATTTTTAAAAATTTAAATCGGATATTTTATTTTTTAATTTCACACAATATTATTATTTTATGACTTCTTTTAATTTATAAAATAAAAATTATACATATATATACATGCACTCATGCATGCTATTAGTATTACCAATATATATTAACTAGCTGTTACCCGTGACTTCGTTCACGTAACATTAAAAAAAGAATAAATGCATTAATTTAGCAAAATATTTCACTTGATAATTAACAACATATATAATTAACCAAAGCTTTATCACATTTTATAGGAGACCATACGGTATTTCTTTGCTATAGGGGCCTTGACATAACCCAGTCTTAAAAAAGTGAAATTTCATGCCAAATAATATATACAATCGCGAAAATGAAACTGCAACTAATGCAAAAAGGAGGACCCAGTAAAATCGTGAAAATCGAAGAATTCCTTTTCGTAAAACGAAAAACAACACTGGCAGAATTCTTCTATACAACAGTGCATTTTAGGTGGTATTTGGTGTACAATTTGTATATGTGTGCATTGCTAAATGGGCATTATTATATTGCTTATTTGCATAGACATATGTTATATATTTCTTACTACATTACCTTGTTTATGTATATATTAAATTAAGTGCTTCACGCTAAGTGGTGTAAATAGTGAACAAACTGCTTGTGGATTTTATACATTGATAGATATTTCACAAAGATATAACAATCTGAGGCGATTCTAAAATGTAAATAAAGGTTGCTAGAAAGTACTTTAAATTCTGCCCAATTTAACCTCGATATTTTCTCTATCGCGTCAAGAACACTATAAGCAAATAAATACCGACGACACAAATCTGATGATCTAAATTTACATATTTTTGTTAGTATATATAGGATTATTTTGATTTATTTCATGCGCTTTAAATTTTTTATGCTTTCTCTAAGGTTAGGTGTCGAATAAATGTACTTTCTTGTTATTATATTTTGTCATTTCTATTTATTCTATTTTCCATTCATTCCATTTATGGATACTGATTTAATTTACATATTCGTGTCAAAGAATATTCTTTAAAGTTATTATCAGGATTAGGATAGGATACGATTAGGGTTACGATTAGGAATAAAAATTGAACGACAATGGCATGACCGATTCAGGTTTAAAGTATGAACCATCATGAAGCAATAAGAAAATTAGAAAATTATTGGCTAATAGTTTTTATTATGTTTTACAGTCATAGTTGGCATCAAAGGTGAGCGGGGAAATGATCATCTAAAATACCATTAAGTGTTTACCACGCAAAAAACAAATCTGGTTACAACAATGTGTTTATTTTTGCGCCAAATTTCACTTGATAAAAAAAAAAGAAGAAGCAAATTGACTATGGACCTAATTACAGACCCCCAACCTTCCTATTCTTGGAAATGTTCTACATATATGTAAAAAAAAATCTACTATATAGAACTCGCTTTCACGTTTATAATGTTATGAATTGGCACGATTGGCTTGTTCAAGTTTACACAATTCGGCTGGAAGAAAATATATTCATTACTTTTTTATTTCTTCTTTGCTTTTGCATTACGCGAATTTGTTGGTAAAATCGATTTCCTTTTCCATAACATTGTTGTTTTTTAAGTTTAAAAAATATTGTAATTTTACTTAAACATTGGTTTAAAATCTATGCAATTTTTCTTATCCTACAAGACTTTACAAAAATCTATTATGTGTGGCAACTCCAACTGCCTATATTACTAATTCAATTGAGAGTTGCAACATGTAAATAATCAATTTCAATGTAATTGATTTCTAATAAATTTAGTAAGAAACAACTTTTCTTACCTCTAAGTTCCAAAAGGGACATCGGTGCTCCGCGGTCTTCATAATTCCTTATATTTTAAAAAACTAAATCCTTTTTCAGCATGAATACACTATTGACTCAAATAAATTCAAGGTATTAGAAGACACATCACTATTTAATGACAAATCACATCACGAACACAAAAAAAAACGACGAACAAATTATTATATACAGCTTTTCAGACGAGCGACACGCTCTCTTACAGTCATAATCAATACTAAACTTATACTTAGAGTTCAAAAACTAAAGTTCTAAAAAAGAAATATTCAAGAACAGTTACAGGAGAGAAGAAAAACATAATGTTGCGCGCACGCGCCAGCTTCATTGTCTCTTTTCAGCTAATCAGAGCACATTCCTACCTCTACATTGCGTAGATGCTTTTTACGTTTCAAAACTTTGAGAAGCAAAGGGGGTTTTGAATGATGCAACAGGAAATGAATTCCCAATTACAACATCCTCCCACCTTTGAGTTTCGGGATCTGGAACTCAAACCCAATTCGTTCGATGTTTTATGATACGCCCGTATCTGGAGCGACGAACCGAAACGTCCGATGTACTGTCGCTGACCGAACCACTAGGAGGATTACTAGCACCTTTATGTTCATTAAAATCTTGTTTATTTTTAATGTCCTTGAAATGGTTTCTCATACTGTCATTATCTTGTGATACTTCTAAGGGTATTAACCTGCTTGTAGGTCTTAAATATTCCCCAGTTTTCATTCTTATTTTCACTAAGCGGATGTGTCCATCCTTAGATGGAAAAATTTCAATCACTTTGGCCAGAGGCCAATCAATTCTTTTATTATTGTCACTGGAAACAATCACAACATCACCTATTTCTAAAGGTTTCTGTATTTTCTTCCATCTACTAGGTTGTCGCAATTGGCCTAAATATTCAGATCTAAATCGTTTACGAAGGTCTTGTCTTATTTTCAGTTGATAAACAAGCTTTTTGTTCAATGATTTGGCATCTAGAATATCAATATCGGGTGTACCACTACCCTTTACTTCTAGCAAGAACATGGACGGAGTGAGAGGTACGAGATCATTTAAATCTTCTGACACATAAGTAAGCGGGCGACTGTTGATAACACTTTCTAGGTCACATATAATGGTTTGTATTTCTTCGTAATTCAGAGAACTTTTTCCTAAAACCTTTCTGAGTATTCTCTTGGTTAGGCCAATCAATCGCTCCCACCACCCTCCCCACCACGGAGCTGAAGGAGGTATAAATTTCCAAATAATTTTCCTTGATAGACTATCATTTTGTACTGAATTCCAGTTTATTTCTTTCAACAAATTTTCCGCTCCTACAAAATTTTTACCATTATCTGTATAGATAATAGAAGGTCTACCTCTACGGGCTATGAATCTTCTCAACGTCATCAAAAACACGTCAGTTGATAATGAGGTAGCTAGTTCAAAATGAACTGCTCGAAAAACAGCACAAGTGTATATTACTAGCCAGATTTTCCTATTTTCTTTAAGAATAAGCGGACCGGCATAATCCAGACCAACAATTTGGAAAATGGCAGCTTCTCTTACTCTATCTTCAGGTAAGGGAGGAGTGGAAATTTCTACTGGTTTAAAATCGTGTCGTCTACATCTTACACAGGTTCTAATAATTTTCCTGACAGTTTTTCGGAATTTTAAGATCCAAAAATCTTCCCTTAAATTAGACATCATAATTTGTACACCAGCATGACCTAGTTTCAAATGTCTAGATCTAATTAATTTTTCAACTACAGGATGGTCATGTGGAAGAATAATAGGAAATCTGAAATTCAGAATATCATCTCTCAAATGTATACGTGATTTCAGCCGCAGAACTCCAGCCGAATCTGTTGTGGTCTCGTTTATCTTCAGGACCAATAAACGATTTTTGAACTAATTTCAACAATACATTTTCAGCTTCATTCTGCTCTTCTACAGTTAAAATTTTAAATTCTCTCTCTTCTTTAGATTTCTTACAATTTTTGTAAAATCTGTATATCCACGCGATTACTTTTACTAATTTATCGTAGGATGAAATTCTAGTGTAAAATTGTTCACTGTGAACATTTACATTTGTAGCACTAATAATTGTTTTTCTTCTTTCTGCATCTATAGTCTCTAAGTCAGGAAACATTTCTGAATTTGGCCACTCGTCCATTGGTTTTCTTAACCACTGTGGTCCCTCCCACCATTTATCTCGGGCTAAAACCTCAGCGGTACAACCCCTTGAAGGCAGGTCAGCAGGATTCAATTGGCCAGGAATAAAGTGCCATTTTGAAGGATCACTTAATGAGCGAATTTCGGACACTCGGTTGTAAACAAAAGGTGCCCAATTTTCATTTCTTTTTATCCAGTAAAGCGCATTGGCCGAATCAGTCCAATAAAAAATGGCAATGTTATCTAATTTCAAATCAGTTTTAACACTACTTGCTAATCTAGCCCCAATATTACAAGCCAGTAATTCTAACCGCGGAATAGAAATTGTTTTCATAGGAGCAACTCGGCTTCTTGCTTGAACCAACTGACAGAAACCGCCGTTCTCATTTTCGGTCCGTATAAATATACACGTAGCATACGCTACTTTACTAGCGTCGCAAAAAACGTGCAAGGAATGCAACTTATCTGCATCTCGAGAAAAACACCTAGGTATTTCAATAGTCCCTAATTTTCCTAATTGTTTTTTCCATTTTTCAAATTTTTTCTTTATAGAAACAGGTAATTCCGTGTCCCATGTCACTTTAGCTTTCCAACACTCCTGTAATAATATTTTAGGTTCTAATGTTACAGGACATGTGTATCCGATAGGATCAAAAATTCTGTGTACAGACGATAAAATGTTTCTTTTAGTTACTAGGCGATCATCCTCTGAAATTTCTTTTAAATCAACTGCTAGTGTATCCCTTCTAAAATCCCACATTAGCCCTAAAACAGGGACATTTTCCCCTGTAAAAACTTCTCGAAAACTATGCTCCCACCCGCGAAGCTCGAATTTAGCATTGCTAAGAAGAGTTTTTGACTCTTCGATAAATCTGTTTAGCTGTTCCTTATTATCAACACTCGTAACACAGTTGTCTACATAAAATGACTCTAACAATTTTAACGCAGTGTTTTTAAATTGTTCAGGTGCATTTTTCAAATGATATTCTAACGTGGCACCTAGAAGGTAGGGGCTACATGAAATGCCAAATACTACTCTTCTATGTTGAAGCGTTATCAACTTTTGAGGGTTCCCTTCTTCATACCATAGAAATTTCAAGAATGATCGATCTTTTTCTTTAATACCAATCTGTAAAAAAGCCTTTTTTATGTCAGCAATTACCCCTATTTTCCCCAATCTAAATCTGTTTAAAACAGAAGGAATCAGTTCTACGAGGTTAGGCCCCTTTTCAATACAATCATTTATCGATGGTGAGTCCTTTTCCCGAGCTGAACCATCAAAAACTGGCCGCACCTTTGTAGTGGAGTTTTCTTTAAACACTGCTCTATGAGGAAGGAAATGCTCACTACCTAACGTTTTCCTCTGATCAACCTTTTCAATTATTTTCTCGTCTAACCATTCATTAAATATTTGATTATAATCACCTAATTTTCCTATCTTTTTTAATGAATCGACACATGTTTTTAATCTACGTCGAGCGATATTTTCGTAACTGGGTAGTCTAGGGTGGCCCTGTATCCATGGAAGACTAACTTCATATCTACCCTCGTCATCTACTCTTATATTACTAAGAAAATGTTCTTTAGTGGCTAACTCTATCTCTTCTCTACCCTTTTTCTCCCCAGGATCTCGAATTCCTAAAGTGTCAAGGTGCCATAACTCGGAAATTTTTGCCTCTTTGACATGCAGCGAGAAAACTAAATTGTTCATATTTTTATTTTCATAACCTTCAGTTTTCCCGAGAATTGTCCAACCTAAACGAGTTCCCATGCAAACTAATCCGCCCTGTAATTGTTTTAAATTTCCGGTAAATAATTTTCCGGCGACATCTGCACCAATTAACACATGAATTTCATCAGGAGAAAATTCGTATAGTAAATCATTAGTTTTAGTGACTCTATCAGTCAATAAAATTCCGTACCGTTTTATTTCATTAATAAAGGATCCTTCCGGTATAGGTGAAATTTCAGAGCAAATCTTTTGTTGGTCTAATACCTCAAGTTTACATCGATAACTATTATCCATATTTCCTAAATTAATTAAATATCTATCGTGTAGTTCTTCACATTGTCGACCCCCAAATAAACTATGCACTATTCTTTCTTTACTTATACTATTATATCCTAACATGTTAGCAGCAAATTTTGATATATACGACCGTTGCGATCCCGTGTCATATAAAATTCTAACATTTCGTACGATATCCCCATTGTATATGCGTACAACCAATGTTTGGAGCAAAACCCTTTTTCTAGAAGTTGTATTCGCAAGCATACAATCTTTATTAGGAGTAGAATCCTCTTTAGAATTATCGCCTAAATTAATTTTATCCTTTTCTATGCACATGAACTGGTGGTGACTTTTTCCACAATGAGTACAATTAGTTTTAATTTTACAAGCTTTAGCCAAGTGATTGGCATTGAAGCATCGAAAGCAAGCTCCTTTTTTTAATAAAGCATCTTTTCTCTTCGCGAGTGTCATTTTCCATACCGCTCTACAATTTTGACTACGGTGTTTATTTTCGCAAAAAACACACTGTTCTTCCAATTTTTTATCATCTGCATTATACAGTTCGGCCGCCGTAGGAAGGGGAAAATTTTTATCCTTACGATCGAATCTAAGTTCTCTATTTACTGAGACATCTTTATCGAAAGAAAACCCACTCTTAGCCAATTTGACCTTTTGCTCCATTTCAACTTCAATTTGTAAAAATTTCATTAAAGTATCTAATTTATTAATTCCCTGATCTTTATCTTTATCATTAACAGATAAAGTGCTAAGATGTCTTTCCCATAATTTAAGAATATCTGAAGGCAATGCTGATTCGACCAATGGATATAAAATCGAAGAATAGTTTTCGCTCGATACGCCTAACATTTTTAATGACCGAAGGTATGTTTCTATTTTATCATACAACTTAACAAGGGACAGTCTCTGGCCTTGTCCTAAAGAATTATTAATAACTAATCCTAGTACTTCGCGTATGTATACTTCGATTAAAATATCTGTTCTACCGAACCGTGCCTTCAACGATTGTATCGCCTCTGGATAGCTATCGGCTGTAGGGGGGAAAGATTCAACAATTTCCCTTGCCCTAGATCCCTTTTGGGTAGACTGAATAAGATACTGTATTTTGTCCTCGTTAACAATATCGGGATCTTCGTGGATTTTTTCAAAGTAACCCCAAAAAGATAGCCAATTTTTGATATCACCATTAAAGGGCTTAAGCTCTAATTTAGGTAATTTAAATTTTCTTCTTGTGGCCATACTGTCTAATGACAAAGAGGTATCCTGATTGCTCTCTTTTTCTAATTTTTTGATGTATCTAGATAGTTTATTTTTATTTTCCCAGTAATTTATATTATACTTGTCTATTTGCTCATATTCCGAATCGAAGGCGTCTTGTTGACAATTTTTATCTTCAGATAAATTATCTAAAATTTGATTATCTATTAATGAGAGCTCTTCATGTTTTGATTCTAACCTATCTAAAAGAGATGACAGACTATCGATATCATCACATTTAGCCTGCAAACTATCTTCTATTTCTTTTATCAACTTTGTGAAGTTGGAACGCACTGGCGTCCTTGATTTCTTTAATTTATCCATTCTTAATGTTCAATTCTAGTTAACTAACTTCTAATTAACTTTCTAATCTCTAATTCCAATCACCTACGGAGCCACCGAATCCCGGCAGGGATGCCAGTTATGTGGCAACTCCAACTGCCTATATTACTAATTCAATTGAGAGTTGCAACATGTAAATA
Source organism: Maratus michaelseni (assembly GCA_963931845.1). Classification (NCBI taxonomy): domain Eukaryota; kingdom Metazoa; phylum Arthropoda; class Arachnida; order Araneae; family Salticidae; genus Maratus; species Maratus michaelseni. The sequence continues at coordinate 9,695,536 of OZ007598.1, forward strand.
ATCAATTTCAATGTAATTGATTTCTAATAAATTTAGTAAGAAACAACTTTTCTTACCTCTAAGTTCCAAAAGGGACATCGGTGCTCCGCGGTCTTCATAATTCCTTATATTTTAAAAAACTAAATCCTTTTTCAGCATGAATACACTATTGACTCAAATAAATTCAAGGTATTAGAAGACACATCACTATTTAATGACAAATCACATCACGAACACAAAAAAAAAACGACGAACAAATTATTATATACAGCTTTTCAGACGAGCGACACGCTCTCTTACAGTCATAATCAATACTAAACTTATACTTAGAGTTCAAAAACTAAAGTTCTAAAAAAAAAATATTCAAGAACAGTTACAGGAGAGAAGAAAAACATAATGTTGCGCGCACGCGCCAGCTTCATTGTCTCTTTTCAGCTAATCAGAGCACATTCCTACCTCTACATTGCGTAGATGCTTTTTACGTTTCAAAACTTTGAGAAGCAAAGGGGGTTTTGAATGATGCAACAGGAAATGAATTCCCAATTACAACATTATGAAACAACTTTAAAAAAAAGCTATATTTAAAAAAGACAACAAAATTTTTCCTATTTTAAAACTAAAAGAAATGTAAAATTAAATTCCGGTTCGAAACGACGATTTACAAATGTGTTTCGATTGTGGGAAAGTGATAGAGGAAAAATGCTGTTACTTCGACACAATCATATTAAATCTTTAGCTTTTATGAGAAAAGCAACTTTCTTTTAAAAAATATAGTTATTTTTATTAAGATTTTCTGATTTTCGATACGGATAATTTTGCGATGCATATCATTGACATTTGCCATCCAATATATTACTTTTAAAATTTAAATTAAAAATATAGTATCTTTATGTTAGCCGTGTGCAGACGATAAATAGCCAACCTATCCCATCATTCGTATTGAATTCATTAAAAATATAAATCTTTCACTCATTTCATTTAAAACACAGAACTTTAATTTACAACACATACATGTAAAATACATATATTACGTACATTTAAAATAATTCCTTTCATGTGGAAAAGAAAAAGAAAAAAAAAAGAGAAATTAATCACTAATAATTTGATAACCCAAGATCATTTTATTTCAACATCAAAACAAATCTGTTTTATTTTTCTATATATGACATCATATTCGCTTGCTTTCCATACTTACTCATATTTATGCACTTTGTATTATTATCAAATATTTGAAAACGCACGTTTTATTTCTAATATGACATCATTTCATATTCTGTTTAATTCTTAAATAATTCATTTAATTTTCATTTCTCACGTGGAAAATTTTCACTTGAAAATAAATTGTTGATCAAAAATTATTACTCAGTGGTTTATTTTATATTGGCAAAGATAAAGTATTAGCAACGGTAAAATAAATTTAACCATTTTTAAAAAAAAGCTGCAAAACCGGGTCCTATGGGCCAAACCAACCAAACCAACCAACCATTTTAAAATATACGAAAAAATGTCCATTTATTCTGTATGAAAATAATGAAATTTTTAATTTTTAAGAAAAATATTGATATAAAATAAACAAAACCCAGCCTATATTCATTTGAGGGTTATAATCAACTTATATGCAAAGATACAGGATAATTAAATGCTTCATTTTGACGCTGGCTTCAGCCTAACATTTGCACACAATCAGATTTATAATATTATTAGGATATTTTTTCACAATTGATTAAAAATGTTTAACATTTTAGGCTATCAAAATATTGTATTACACAAAATGCATGGAAAACTACAAATCATATGTCAAAAATCAGAATGTCGCTACTCTCTCATAAAAAGCTATGATCCGTCCACGATATGCTTGGCTTTTGAGTAACGCAAATTTAAATGAATTTATTAAGGTGACAATCGCATCTAGCTATTACCAGAATCTAGATTTTTATTAAGTAATGGTTTCGCTACACTATTTATGCCTTCGAGCTATTTTCTTTCCTCATAGTATCGCGAACACTTTTAAGGTCATCGGCCAACTTATCGTGGTCAGACTATACTCTTTTTCAGTCTTCAAATGAATTGAGGGGGTCGGGCCAAGAGAGTGTCAAGCCACGTTTTTGAATTTCTGAGATATTTCAGTTTGAAAATTTGATCCAATACTCAAATCAAGATACATAACCTAAAGTTTTTCGACAATGTTTTAGTAACATTTGAGATACACTGCTCAAAACAATTAAAGGATATTTGAAGTTTTATATAAAATAAAGATATAAACGAAATTTTTTTTGCAGAAAATAGAAGAAGAGAATCACAAATGCAAATTTTTCTGGTTTTCAAACTGTGGAGTATGCAAATTTTGAGTTCGACGTCAAAAACGTCGCTTCAGCGGCAGCGAATGAAATTTGACTTTCAACTGGATAAAAGAGAATGAAGACAAGTATGATCGGCATTCAGTGATTGCTTTGTTTCGATGAGTACGATGTCTCAGCGAAGTCATTTGACAGATTCAGAAACTTGGAGAATTGTTGGTAGGTTAGAAGGGGGCCAAACTCAAGCCGAAGTAGCGCAAGCCATTGGAGTGTCACAGAGTGTCATTTCCAGGATCTGGAACCGTTTTTTGGAGAGTGGATGTGCAGGCCGAAGACCAAGGCAAGGTCGTAGACGGGCAACAACGCCCAATGAAGATCGGTATTTAGCGTTAACAGCTCGGAGACACCGAAACATGAACGCTACTCTTCTCCAACAACACCTTCGCTCGGCTACAGGCACCACGATTTCAACTCAGACTGTCCGAAACCGGCTCCATGCTGTAGGTCTGTATGCTCGCCGACCGATGGTATGTGTTAGATTAACATCAAGGCATCGTCGCGACCGCAGGGAGTGGGCAACCGAGCATGTCAACTGGAGGAGAAATGAATGGAGCAATATTCTGTTTTCTGACGAGTCCCGTTTTTCTGTGCATCCGGATAATAGGCGTATTTTCATCTGGAGGGACAGTGGCAGTAGGAATAATCCTGCGTTCGTGCACGAAAGTGTCAGATTTGGCGGTGGAGGAGTGTTGGTGTATGGTGGCATCTCCATTGACGGGCGCACTGACCTCTACATCATTCGAGATGGAGCTCTGACTGGTCGCCGATATAGGGATGAGATCCTCAGACCTATTGTAGTCCCTTACGCTGCAGCAATCGGAGATAACTTCATTTTAATGGACGATAACTGCAGGCCACATCGTGCAAACCTGGTGGAGGATTTCCTTTTCGAGGAGGGAAACGTTCGAATGGAATGGCCAGCGTGTTCTCCAGACATGAATCCAATCAAGCACGTTTGGGACGCTCTAGGAAGACGAGTTTCTGGCCGCCAACAACCCCCACAAACTCTCCAAGAACTAGAAAGAGCTCTTCTGGAAGAGTGGGGCAGAATACCCCAACTCGTCATTAATAGCCTCATTGAGTCTATGCCTCAAAGGTGTTCAACGTTGCTGGCCGCCCGTGGAAACCATACCCCCTACTGAAAATGATTTTCTTTGAAGGAAACACCTTTTCTTATTCTTTTTTTCTCATATGCACAAATTGTGTTTTTTTCCTTTTGTACACAAATGCGCAATAAAATGCATTTTTTTCTGCCAAACATGTGTAATTTATTCTCATATAACCTACTATGTCTGTCGACCATGTATCAATCAGCTAAAAAGTTTCCCAGATACAAAATCCACCTAAAACTGCAATATCCTTTAATTGTTTTGAGCAGTGTATTATGAGTAACAATATGGCATTACTTTAATGATATGACTATTACGTTTTTTGTAAATTAGCTATCTTCATTGGGAGCATAAACATCTGGGGCAAAAACGAAACCTGTCGCATAGGCTGCCACCAAGTGACATTAGAAACAAATTATATGTTGTATATTATAATTTACAATATTAAGCAACAGATTACAGTGTTAGATTTATTTCATCAAAAATGTGGCTTGGCACTTTCTTGCCCCGGCCCCCTCATTTTCCTTTCCGGTAACTGAAATTTGAAAGATTTTTTTTGTTTGTTTGTTTCAGTTTTCCATATCAAGTGGGATTTTTGTTTTCTTGATATGAAATTTATACTTTTTTTTATTATTATTTCAGACACAGACGCACTGTCAAAGAACTTCAAAGATCTTTACCTTAATGAAGAGTTTTGCGATGCTGTTTTGCAAGTTCAAGATAAGGAGTTCAAAGCCCACAGGGTTGTACTCATTGCTCGATCATCTGTCTTTGCAGCTATGTTTAAACACGATACTTCTGAAAAACAAACGGGCGTTATTAAAGTCCCCGACTGCGATGCGGATACCTTCCAACAGCTTTTGAAGTATCTGTACTCAGGTAAACTCGAAGATATTTCGTTTGACGGCGCTGTTCAGTTGTACAGAACTTCGGATAAATACGACGTAAAAGAACTCAAGACGTTGTGTTTAAAATACATGATATTCAACTTAACAGTAGAAAACTTCTTTGATGTTGTTATCCTAGCAGATGAATATGATGATACGGAGTTATTATCCGCTGCTCAGAAATTTTTCAATGAAAATAGAAAAGAAATTGTAAAGACGAGTGAATGGGAAAACCTATTAAAAATGAACTATCGTTTAGCCAACAAACTTATAATCGAAATGTTGGAATCTAAGGGTTGATGTTGCAATGGCATGTTAAACCTTTGCGTATAAAAGCAAATTTTTTAATGGAATCCATTTTATAATGTTTATAACGTTTGTGTATTTTTTAAAAATGTTTAGTTATTTTAGTAATCCATTTTTTTATATATCATTTATGTTAAATTCTGACTTATAAATTCTTCAAAGTGTCTTTGTTTCAATAAATCTATACTAATATTATAAAGAAGTAAATATTGTTTGTTTGTTTGTTTGTTTGTAGGGGGTAATCTCTGAAACTACCGAACCGATTTCAAAAGTGATGGTGTCAAATTGATGGTGTCAAATTGATGGTGACAACCCCTACTCCAACATAGGCTATATTTTATGTCGGTGCCACTACCCCAGGGGGGTGCAGGAGCGAAAAACGTTCTAAAATTGCGATTTTTTTTATACTGAAGGAGCTAGAAATTTGAAATTTGGCTTTGTAGTTACTTATAAGATGTAAATGCTCTCTAAGAACAAAATTAAAAAAATTCGAAATTTAAAAGGGTGAAATGAGCGAAAAGCGTTCTAAAAACATTCTAAATTACAATTTCTATGGAATCTCTGGAACTACCGAACCGATTTCAAAAGTGATGGTGGCAAATTGATGGTGACAACCCCTGCTTCAACATAGGCTATATTTTATGTCTTTGTCACTAACACCAGGGGCGGGGGAGGGGGGGTGCAAGAGCGAAAAACGTTCTAAAATTGCGATTTTTTTTTTTATACTGAAGGAGCTAGAAATTTGAAATTTGGCTTTGTAGTTACTTATAAGATGTAAATGCTCTCTAAGAACAAAATTAAAAAAATTCGAAATTTAAAAGGGTGAAATGAGCGAAAAGCGTTCTAAAAACATTCTAAATTACAATTTCTATGGAATCTCTGGAACCACGAAACCGATTTCAAAAGTGATGGTGGCAAATTGGTGGTGACAATCATTGCTCCAACAGCCTCTTTAATAAAAAACTATGCGTTTCTGACGACTGGTTTTTCGCTAATTGTTGCCACAGATTAATCTCGGAAAATGAAACATTTGAAGTTACTGAAAAAAAATAGTAGCTCGAAAAGTATTTGTCAGAAAATTGTTAGGCAAACTGCGTTTGAAAGGTAAAAAAATATATTTTTCTTGATATAAATTTCAAATCTAATGATTATGCCATTTTTGAAATATTGAATTTGAAAAATTACCAAATTTCATAATGGAGTACCATAGCAAAACCTTCATGCGTTAAAAGATAATAATAAGGGCGACGTGTCCTGGCGTGTATATTGGCTATAGCACGAGTCACAAATTATAGTAGCCTTATTATTCTGTTAAAATATAAAAGTGAATTATGAAATGTCAATATTTTGTTGGATTAAAAGTTCGTTATAAGAAATTGACCAGCGTAGCTTGCTAGTAAATTAATAAAATAAAGTAATATATATATATATATATATATTTTATATACAGTTTTATTATATACATATATATATATATATTATATACAGTTTATTATATACAGTACACAGTTTTTATGCGTAATTTCTGAATTAATTCTATATAATCCGGGGTTATTTAACTAATATATCACCTTTATATAAAATTTTGATTTATAAATAAGTGTCTATGTATCAATAAATAAATTAATAAAGAAAACAAACTGATATATAGGACTGTTCTTTTGTTGTTGAAATCGCAGATTTGAACAATCGGTCGCGGAAAAAAAATCGCTATTTTCGTCAAAAGATTACATGAATAAATCGCGAATTCCGTAACAGTCATATAATTTGTAACATATTTTAATTAATATATTACAAATGTTCCTATGCTCTTTCCCGACACTTGATCAGCGGACAGACGCGATCATGAAATAAAAATGTCACCGGAAAAAAAATTCAATGCTAAATACCGCACGTTTAATGCATCGAAAAGCGGGAAGGGTGGGTCTCGTTGCTGTGAGTACGTCGGACGACCGCTGTGGCTTCGAGCTTATTATTCGCTTATTATTATCGCGCAAAAAGATCGAGAATTTCGTTTAACGATCGCGCAAAAAAACTGCAAATTTTGTCAGTCGATTGCGGAAAATAAATCACGAATTTCAACAACCGATTTTGCGGAAAAATCAATTTCGTCAATCGATAGCAGGAAAAAATTGCGAATTTCAGAAAATGATCACAGAAAAAGAAGAAGAAAATCGTAAAATTCAATCGGTCACGAAATTTGCAAATTTTGTAATCTATATTAGGAATAAATAATTTTGATTAATTATTTTCTGTCAGTAAAAATTTCCCTTAATCATTGTATGCCTTCCTCTTCAGACTGTTATCTAAAATCCATACAATTTAGAAATTTTCAAAACCCTTGTTCGCCAGTAGACTGTCTGCATTGGTCCGGGTAACGCGATTTTACATGAACCCGATCAGCGGTACCATTGGAGACTGGTTGCTACTGCTTTTTAGGTGCTTTCGTAATTATATAAATACATAGCACCTATAGTCGTCGTATATACTGTCACCTATAGTCCGTATATAACAGCGCAAAAACTACCGAACCGAATGGTTTAAAATTTAATATATGTAATCGTTGCAGAATTTTGTCGAGTCATTTCATATTTTATGAAAATCGAATCAAAACTTAAAAAGATATTAATAAAAGTTTTCTTTATTTCTATTAAATCCTATCATACGTAATCTATATAGTAAACGCGCAAGTCATGTGACTGAGGAAAACAAATACGGGCTTACCCCATCTTTTTCCATAGGCCAAGCGGCCATTTTTATTCAAAATTCATTTTTCAAATAAAATTGCGTAAAAGTTACATTTTTAGAAAGATCGCAAAAAGAAAAAAAATTAAAAAAAATTACTTGAGAGATGCGTTACATTAAAAAATGTATAGATTCTGAGATAGCTTACTGAAAATTAGGTTAACAGCCGAATATCTCAATCCATTAAAGTAAATAAACAAGATATTCATTCATCGTGAGTCACAGAAATATTAGGTAATCAATCATTCGCAAAGCGAGATCTCCATGCTGAATTTTACAGCGCTGCCTGGGTGTCGAAAAAAAAATCACATCTGTAAACATGGCATACGTAATAAGAAAAAAAAAAAGGCATCTTCATTTCGCTCATAGCAGACGATAAAATTCATTTCACTGAAATAATAACTTATGAGTCACTGAAGTGACTAACAAGTTTTTTTACATTGTAAAACAAGTTACAGCACGAAACGAACGCACCTCATTTGTCACGTTTAACGTACAATTTCAAGACTTTTTTCGTTGCTTTAGACATTAATGACTAAAGCCAACCTGATTTTTAGATTTTTCAGATTTTTAGAGCCTGATTTTTAGATTGAACCCAAAGCCAACCGATTTTTCAAAGGACTACGTTCGGGACATATGCGTCCCAGGGGACAATTTTTAATTCTATTAGTACCACTTTTTGAGAAAACATCTCTTCCATATAACTTAATTTAGGTTATTTTCACGAGAAATCTACCATAATGTTTTCTTTTTTTGGAAATTGTTGTACGATTGAATATAAAAAATAGTCGTCGATCCTTCCCCGAAATTAAAGGGTTAGTTATAAAAATAGCAAATAAAAACCTTTCTGTAAGAATATTAAAAGGCAGAAAACAATGTTAAAAATGCACAAATAATTAACAAATAAGCACACAACTGTTTCGAATCCACAAGCGAGATTCTTCAGTGCGACAAAGAGCAAAGCACAGCGCGCTAGAAAAAGCAAAACTGAAATTTTAATAATGGGTTAATTGTTCCGGCCAAGATTTTTCAAAGGAATCCTGAATATTTTTCTAATGAAAAAACTATATAACTACTATTGAACATTAATATATATATATATATATATATATATATATATATAATATTCATTTTTCTACATAAAAGATAAAATTGATATTAGAGATATAATTGTAGACTACTTTTCTGTAATTATTATAAATATGAATTAAATTTCTTTTATTCGGGTGTATGTCATGTTCGGGTCGATGAAATTTTTTTTGGCGGGTTTCGAGTTCACTTGAAATTACTGTCCTGCATCTAATCGGGTAACCCGAACCTGAACCGCAGTTGTGTCGGATTGACGCTGTTCTTTTAGTTGCGGGTTGTGTTGAGTTAAAGCTTTTCGGGTTGTGCTTTCTCTCTTTCGAGTCGGGTTCGGAATGACCCCTTTTATTAAAAAGGAGTCAGGCTTCCTTTGAAGTCCAGAATATTTTTCAAATTAAAAAAAAAAAAAAAACTAAGTGTTAAAATCTTTCTCACAGATCGTCAGCTTTTACACATAAAATATTGAATTAAGCATATATTTTAGAAATATTTTGACAGCTAAGGGAAAAAAAAAGACATCTTTTAAGAAGAGTACAAAGAAAAACTAGTCGTTAGGAGTCACCGTAATACTTACCCATCATGGATATGTATAATATAAAATATGAAAATAAAACGTGTGTAAACTATTTACAAAATGCACTGCAATTCGAATAAAATCGTGGCTTGATGACGTCATAAACTATAAATGCTTTATTATTGAATTGTGTAAAAGAAACATTCTTATAACTCTAAAACTGATAATAATGTTAACTAAGCGTCGGATTAAGCGTCTCATTTCCAATTAAAATATATCTTTGAATTGAAATTGGAATGAAAAATCGAAGGGTGTGGAAAATATTATTATAAATATCTCGGCAATTAATTATCCGATCGACTTCATTCTTTATGCAATTTTTTTTTTTATTGTCTTTTATATTCACTCCTTAAAATAAACAATTAAAAAAAAATTATATACCTTTTATCAGAACGAATATTTCGAGAGTCCGTAAAAAATAGTTCCGGATCATCGAGGTTACTGAAATTCAATAAGCTTATTCCCATTATTACATACTAAGCACATATCAAATTTGAAGTCTCTATCCCAATTTGTTCGGAGCGTTTACAGACACACAGACAGACGGACTGAGATTTTTTTTTCTTCTAAAAATATGTTTTTCGGAATCTCCAGAGTCTGAAACGTGTAAACCCGTCAAAAAAGGTTTTTCGATTTTCAAAACGATTGCAAGACTTACCCTATACTACGTATGATGGGTAAGTAAAACAAGTTAAGAATATTAATTTTCTGAAAAGATATTTGAAATATTCCCATACATTTCACGTCCATAGATTTAACATTAGTGAAGGGAATTGAGTGACTAACAGCCTTAAGGTCATTTTCATGGTTTCTTTTGCTGTATATACTTATATATATACATATATAGACTCATCCAAAATTTTTGACTCTGAGGGGATTTGAATCATTTATTACTCAGAGAACTTAAAAAAAATATATATATAATTTAACAAATTACAATAGCCATTGGGAAAATGTTCCGAAAGCTTAAAAAAAAAAAAAATACCGTACTTTCTTGTTATAACGGCCCCCACAGTTATGATTATGCCAAGGTTGCAGTTATGATTTCGCCAAGATCATCGCATAGCTTATATATAGGTCGCCTGGCGATTCATCCTTGGGGGCCGCTATAACAAGGAAAGTACCAAATTTACAATATATTAATGAAAACAGAAACAAAAAATTTATAAGAGGATTTCTCATCCAACGTCAGCATCTATACTTTTTGTAACTTTAATATTTTTGTAACGATTTTATGCATTTATATTGCCAATTCAAACAAAAAATCTTCTAAAGTTACAGAATTTCGTTAAAAACGCTTAAAAAATAAAGTGACGACGTCAATAAAATGACGACCTAAAGACGTCCATTCTCGACCGAAAACAACAACCATTTTCCCAATGGTTAAAAAAAAACAAAAAGTACAAGCTATCTTTTTGAGGCGTTATTATTATTGCATAAATGTGAGTGTAAGATCGAGTCAAAAGAAAAGCATATCTAGCTGCCAGGGGTGATTCTGGTCCGAATTTTCCGAAAATTTCGAAAAATTAAGGCAATGATTTCCGAAAATTAAAAAAAATATCGATCATAAATCCGAAAATTCGGACATAAAATGTATCGGTATTTCGGCAAATGATCGCCGAAAAAAATCAATCTCGTCATTCGTTCTAAGAAAAGGCGCCAATTTTGTCAAACGATCGCGGGAAAACGTGACTTTCGTCAGAGAATCGCGAAAAAACGGCAAATTTTGTCAACAGATCGCGGGAAAAACGTGACTTTCGTCAGAAAATCACGAAAAAACGGCAAATTTCGTTAAAAAATCGCGAAAAAACGGCAAATTTTGTTAAAAAATCGCGAAAAAACGACAAATTTCGTTAAAAAATCGCGAAAAAACGGCAAAATTTCGTCAAAAACATTGTGAAAAACGGCAAATTTCGTCAACAGATCGCGGGAAAAACGGCAAATTTTTTCAACAGATTGCGGGAAAAACGTGACTTTCGTCAGAGAATCGCAAAAAACCGGAAAATTTCGTCCAAAAATCGCGAAAAAACGGCAAATTTCGTCAAAAACATTGCGAAAAACGACAAATTTCGTCAAAAGATTGCGAAAAAACGGCAAATTTTGTCAACAGATCACGAAAAATGGCAAATTTTGTCAACAGATCACAAAAAACGGCAAATTTCGTCAAAAAACCGCAAATTTTATCAACAGATCTCGAAAAAATTGCAAATTTCGTCAAAAGATCGCGAAAAAACGCAAATTTCGTCAAAGGGACTCAAAAAAAAAAAAAAAAAAAAAAAAAAAGTGGCGGAGTGGAACCCGCCGCCCTCTGTTAACTTTTCAGAAAATTTGCTGTGAATTTCAGAATTTTTTTTTTTTACTCAGAATCACCCCTGCAGCTGCAGCTCAGGTTCGTAACCACATGGGGGTAGGATGGGTAGAGCCCCTAGCAACCCCTTTAGCCCCCCCCCTCTCTAGCTTCATAAAATTTTAATAATACAATTTTAAAACTTTTGATTGCACACACTTTAAAATTGTCAAAATACAGAAACACTCCCAAATATAAACAAAACTAAGATAGAAGCGTTTTAGGTTCAGTGTTTTTATTATCAAACATGTTAAAAGCAAAGCATCCACAATTAGTTCCACCAAAATTGTTTAGAACCCTCATACTACATTTGTTGGTGACATTACGTCTTTACCATGGTAATAGAATACCTCTATTATTTATATCTCCTTGATCTCTACTGCAGCTGTTTCGAGACTTCAAATTTTGGTGCTGCCATCTATACTAACTGAACACAAGTATCATAATGTAATCGTAGCTTACAATTCTATTGACGTTTTTCTTTTGCTGAAGAAAGAGGTTTCAGGATTTAACACGCTTTACAAAGTTAAATCCTTTTTCATGGTTTCTTCAAATTTTTTGCAGTTGAAAATCTGGAAACTATTAGGGTGTTTCTATGTAGTATGCTTTAGCTTTTCAAAACCAGTTTTAAGTTCAAAGTATGAAGATTAAATTGACTTGTAACCCACTGGAATGCATAGTAACTGAGTTTCATAACATGTGTATCATACTTTGATATGAAAAGGTTAGAGAGAACACATTTCTGTTTTGTGAATTGTTTTATAGAATTATGTTTCTAAGGTTTGAAACTACATTTGTCTCTTAACATACGACTTTGACAGTACTTTCAGAAAGATTTTCTGCCTTTACCAAAAAAATCGGAAACTCCTTTCAGTCACATAGTTTTTGAATAAGAACACATGCCAATATCATGCTTTTCCGAACAAAAATGAACACGGGAAAGTGTCAGAAAGTAGCTCCTTTTGGATTTGAGAAGAGCCTAAAGACTGTTATAACATAACTTAAAACGAAATTTTTGTAATTATTGATATTGATAATGGATGATTATATATTGGACAATTAAAATATTGATTTTGCGATAATGCTATTAATAATTAAATTGAATAGCTAAATTATTTTTATAAATATTTTATGAATTATTGATAATCCCAGTTGTTGAACTTTGGGAATTGTTCAGTTGACTATTTGAGTCACTCCCGTAATTTTTTAATTACTACTCCATTGTGAACTTTATTGATGAAATCGGAGCCAACTGTTGATTGCAAGTATAAGTAAATACATTAACCCCTTGAGGGGAGGTGGTATATATTATATACCACCTAATTTTAATCCGATTCAAACCAGAAACTTTTAATTAAATTTTACTTTTTTAGCTTTGATGGGCAAAAGTTGAAAAATTGCTTTTCCATATTTTAAACTAAATTCTTTAGTAAAATCCGATGGGAATTCACCGTTACAAGAACACAATTGCTTGCCCCTAAAAGGGTTAAAATCCTATCCTTTAAAAAATTGTATAATGTTTTAGTATACTGTCAAAAGATGGCAGCACAAGGCGGAATTTGATTTTTTTTCTTTTCCCTTTCGTGAATGGAAAAACAATCACGTGGTTTAATAAATAAACTAATGTTTATCTACACCTGGACCAACATATGATCCTGATTAGGATTGTATGTTGGTCTAGGTCTACACATAAAGATAATATAATTTACAGGTACAGGGGGTAAGTAATCAGCGTATTATGTACTAATTTTAGCTTATATGATTTGAAATTTGATAGTAGTTCTGTTTATTAAATTTTATAATTTGATTTTTGCACTGAAATACGATTATGACATTCAGCCAAGCCCTTTCCGCCCCATTATCGTAAGCGTCAAAGTTTCACAAACTGAGTTTTTTTACGAGCAAACAGTATAATTGTAGATATGGAAACATGGAACATTCGACGTATTGTGAAGAAGTTATTGGGTATAATTTTAAAATTATAAACTTTACGAAATTTATCGTACTTTTTATTTACCTTTTTAATTTGTATGAAATCTTATCGTAAGGGGCAGTGAAATTTGGCTTTCCAAGCATTAGGAAACAGCTGTGATGAATGCAATTTTGCTTTTCTCGTAAAATATGGAGTATAAAATTATTATTTTTCATTAATGGTTGCGTTAAATATTTATTTTTGTGCATTTATAAATAATTATGACAGATCACTGGACAACAAATTTGAACTTTTGCTCTGTTCCAAAATCGAAGTCAGTTGTTTCTTATTAATTTTTTTTTGCGCTGATTCTGAATCGAATCCAGTTTTAGATTTTCTCCAGCTCATACAGATTTTCAGGTATTTGCATATTTCGATTTTTGCAAATTTTAGAATTTGCGTACAATTACATAGAAATTTAAGGCATAAAGCATTATCAGACTGGCTTTTTAACACTTTCAACTTAGTTGAAAAGTGTTTCTGACTTCGGAAGTCTGGCCGTGCTCTAACTCCCGTAAATATGCTCAGATTGCCCTGCTATTTTTATATGTTATTGTCGTTATCTATAGCATGTTTCCTATTTCAACTGAAGTGTGTAGCACTTGTAGTTTTTTTACAGGGACACCCTAAAGAATTCCGTTACATTACGGTCTATGGGGAAAAATCATTTGCGGTTTATTTTAATGATGTTACACAATTTCAAACACTTTGTAATTGATATATATCACTAAGGTGCATTAGAAGAATCTTAATATGGAATAGGGTGTGCATAGCACTTATAGTTATTTTACAGGGACAGTCAAAAGAATTCTGTTACATTACGTCTATGGAGAAAAATCGTCTGCGGTTTATTTAAGTAATGTTTCACTATTTTAAACGCATTGAAATTTATATATATCACTAAGGTGCATGACAAGAGGCTTACTGCAGAATAGTGTGTGTATAGCAGGCATCGTTCATTTACAAGGACACACAAAAGAATTCTCTACTGTCTGTTAACACTAATTCCCGGAAGTACGTTTTAAGTTACTGAACGTGATTTTAATTTTAACTCGCTTTTTGTCTATTACGTGGTGTGTATAAATTCTGTAGATCCTACACAAAGAAGCACAAAAGTTCGAGAAAACATTTCCGTTTATTGACAGAAACTCCAGACGGAGAATTTTAAACTGTGCTACGCGTTTCCTAACTGAACTAAAATTTAGTATCCTATGTAGTATATATACAAATCTATAGATCCTATACAGGGCTGAATAAAAGTATTCGGATATTTTCCGAATATTATATAATGTTGGAAATTCCTGAAATTATGATTTTAAATATGTTATGCGTTTTCCAAATTGTTTACTTAGATGTTATCTTTTAGCTTATTAAACGGTATGATTTGTAAAGCGTTGGAAAGTGTTACATAATCTACGCTTGACGCATGATTTTTCGTTCTTGTTTATATCACGTCTCGGTTAAAAAAAAACAAAAAAAAAAAAAAAAAAAAAAACAGAAATTAACGTTTTTATGCTACTTTGTGATCTACTTCAACTATTTAGGATAGATTCTATTACTTTTTTTCAATTGTTTTTCGATTATATCCATTGGTGATTATATCCCTGATAGGAATCTCACACTGTTAACTCTTTTGATAAGGAGGTACACTCCCCTAAAATGCATTTTATATCAAACGTGTGCCAATACCATACAAACGTAGATATTCATTTTACTCAAAAACTAGACATGATAGAAGGAAATGGATTACAGATTCGAAATCAACATAAACATCTAGTCTAGGAAAAAATTACTTCACGTCTGTGGCAACTAACTGTAAAGTTGATAGTAATGTAAACATTGCACCATTGAAAAACTAGTCGTTGGGGGCCACCGTAATACTTACCCATCATGGATATGCATAATATAAAATATGAAAATAGAACATGTGTAAACTACTTATAAAATGCACTGCAATTCGAATAAAATCGTGGCTTGATGACGTCATAAACATTAAGTGCTTTATTATTGAATTGTGTAAAAGAAACATTCTTATAACTCTAAAACTGATAATAATATTAACTAAGCGTCGGATTAAGCGTCTCATTTCCAATTAAAATATATCTTTGAATTGAAATTGGAATGAAAAATCGAAGGGTGTGGAAAATATTATTATAAATATCTCGGCAATTAATTATCCGATCGACTTCATTTTTTATGCAAAATTTATGTTTTTTTATTGTCTTTTATATTAACTCCTTAAAATAAGCAATTTCGAAAAAAATTATATATTACCTTTTATCAGAACGAACATTTCGAGAGTCCGAAAAAAATAGTTCCGGATAATCGAGGTTACTGAAATTCAATAAGCTTCTTCCCATTATTACATACTAAGTAAATACCAAATTTCAAGTCTTTATATCAATTTGTTTGGGAGATAGAGCGCTTACAGACACACAGACAGATGGACGGAAATTTTTTTTTTCTAAAAATATTTTTTTCGGAATTTCCAGTTTCTGAAACGTGTAAATCCGTCAATTTTTTTTTTTTTCGATTTTCAAGACTATTACAAGACTATTACTATACTACGTATGATGGATAAGTAATATTCAAATTAGGCTTAATAACTGACTGGTAAATGTTAAGAATATACAGACTGCGACATTTATTTAAGCAAATGGTCCAGTAATCATACAATAGAAAACGTAATTCAATTTGACAGTTATTGTACCTAAAACTTCCATAAATGGCACAAAAAAGCTTAAATTTGCATACACAAATATGCAAATTTCTCAAAAACTGGACGACCTAGAGAAAAACGGAAAGTATATCCAGAATCAGCACAAGAAACTGATCTAGAATCAAATATTTTCATATAAAGGAAATTTTCCATGTTGTACAGTGTAATCATTTAATAATAAATACAACTATTAGCTTTGCCTTGAGTGAAAGCGAATAGTTTGCAATTTAAGTTTTATACAGTTGAACCTCGATTTAAAGATTGCAAAGGGTCTTTTCAACACTATCATTAAACAGAGGTCATTATTAAATCAAAGAACCCATATACCAAAACTACATAACTGTTGCTTGTTCATTTTTTCAAAATTTTATTAGCTAGTAGTATTTAATTAGGTATTTCTTTTATTGCATTAAATATATAAGTACTTTCTACGTCGAAAAACATTTTATTGACATTTTTTACATATGTTTTTCTAAAACCAGATTTCACATAATTGGTTAATACAGAAAACTAAAATTGCTTCCGAAACTGGTAAATGCTCACCCATGATGTGACGTCAAGCTTTTCTTTTCTTTTCTTTCTTTTTTTTTTTCCTTTTTTTGCCTAATTCATAGATGTATGGTTCTTTAGAAATTAATTTTGTACGCTGAGCTAAGATTCTTGCTTTGCACCGTTTATGCGGTCTTGACGTACACCAACTTTGATATTAGAGCAGGAGGCGGCAGCACAGACAATCACCTCATCGAGTTCACGGCTGAAATTCCAGAATTAGTTAAAACTCGATTCATATATTAAAACGCAATCGGTCTGCCAAGTCATATCTTGGTGGAAAACACCTTAAAACTCGATTTTAGCGGTTGACTCGTAGGTTTACCATTGTGTTTTCCTGCACCCAAAGGTATGAAAACATGGAGGACTGGGAGCAGGAACACACAATGGTAAACCTACGAGCCAACCGCTAAAATCGGGTTTTCGGGTGTTTTCCACCAAGATATGACTTGGCAGACCGATTGCGTTTTAATATGCGAATCGAGTTTTAACTAATTCTGGAATCTCAGCCGTGAACTCGATGAGGTGATTGTCTGTGCTGCCGCCTCCCGGTCTATACATAATATAGCAGTGAATCTATATCATATACGACGTGTCCTAAAAGTTCCCGCACCCGAACTTAAAAAACTCATTGTCCGTGATTTTTTTTTTTTAAATATTAAATTTTATCGTCTGCTTATCATTGCATCAATTCTTGAGTTTTTATCGTTTGGTTCTTTTCGCGCGTAACTGGTGCGAGAATAAAGTTCTATGTTATTTTGTTCATCATAGTGAAATGAGTTTATCACGCATTTAGAAAATTGCGCTGCTTGAAACGTATTTTGATTGTTGGACCTCCAGCAGTTTGTTGCATTGTTAGAAGTGAATGAATGAGATTCTTGGTTCCAACAAGATGGTGCAACTTGCCATACAAGTAATGAAACCATGGACATGCTTGAAGATTTTTTTGGCGATCGACATATCTCAAAAAATCTTTGGCCACCTCGATCTCCTGATCTGAGCATCCTGGAATTTTTTCTGTGAGGATATTTAAAGAACAACGTTTACGCAAATAATCCTCAAACAATAGATGATCTAAAAATTACCATTACTCAAAGGATACAAGAAGTCACTGCCAGCATGTTAAATTGCTTTTTTCACAAAAACGCGCAAACGAGTTCAGCTTTGCCTCCTAGAAAAGGGTGGACATTTTGAACATTTATTATACACTGTAAAAAATGATTGTCAAATTCCCTGCATTTATTGCCGTAGATAGCAACGTAATATTTCTGTATGTAAAAATACCACAAATATAGCAGTAAATTCAACCAGTGTTTCCGATTTCAACATCCTTTCATACAAACAACCAATCAGATCACATCGCCCCTTTTACTGACCGGCGTCTGCGCGCTCAAAGACATTTTACTAGCATGATCTGCGAAAAGAACTTCTAATTCTGTGTAAGAGCTTTTTCCCGCGAGACTGGGAAAGCAAGCAAAATGGTGTGTTAACGTATGTTTATGAGCCTGCATTGTTTATATATCAGTGTTTAATTACAAATAGTTTTTTTTGTATTTGTATTAGATAAACGCGTTTCTAAGGTAAATTTGTAATTCTAGTCCAATTATCTAAAAAAAATATATATATTATCTAAATTCTTCTCACCCTTCAGAATTGAAGTGTTTCTATTTTTAGTACAAATATATTCTCTCTATATATCTATTTACACATACTATTCTAATGAATATTTGATGTCTCAGTTTTGCCGCATTAAAAATTTTTCTATTAATAAATTCTGAATTCTTATATATATCGTATACAAAGCAGTAAAGAAATGTTTTAATGTTGGATTGAATTTCTATACATAAAATAATGAGTTCCAATGTTGTTTGTCAAACAAATGATGAACTTTATGATTATTCTAATAATCATTTAAAAATGAAAGCTGATTAAAATCAATGATTAAAAAAAAGGGCTTTTAAAATTACAGCAGTTATTGTGATAATTTGTACGGAAATATGACTGTTAAAATTACTGAACTTTTTGTGGTAATTTGTACGGAAAAATGGCTGTGAAATTTAATACAATTATAACCATTGAAATGACGGAAAATATGCGATAATGTTTACATCGAATTTTACTGCGATTTTTAAGTAAAAACATACTGCTAGCAACGTTTACTTGGCAAAGTTTACTGCTGGCAACATTGCTGCCAGCAGTTTTTGCCGTAAATTTGACGGTTTTTTTTTTTTTTTTTTTTTTTTTTTTTTTTTTTTTTTTTTTTACAGTGTAAATGTAAGTTCAGTATCTTTTCCTACGTGATGTTAAAAGTGCATTTTATCATTAGCATAAAAGTAATCGTTTTAAAGTATGTTGTTTTGTGAATAATAAATATATTTGTCGTCAGTACGGGAACTTTTAGGATACTTGGTAGTAAAAACATGTCCTTCTGTAACGCTGACGTCACATTGACTGCGACCAATAAATTTAGTTATTACTGCAATTTTTGAAACTTCTAAACATGGTACATTTTTAATTTTTACACTGTCGAATAGAAAAATAACTGTTTTTTAGGGTTTCGTTCATCTCACGAAATCCCATTACTCCCGCTCGGTTGTCTGTCTGTCACAGAGTTATTCTCAGAAACTATGTGACTTACAGAGTTGAAACTTTGTGTATATAGCTGAATACCAGCTATGAAGAGCTCAAAATATTAAAATTTGAAAAATTCTTATTATTTTAATAAATAGAGGTTAAAAACCAAAATTCTAACAGTCTTTTCCTATTAAATTTAAACATTTTTCGTTATAGCAGTTGCCAATAATTAAAAATCCACGATGAAATTCTTTCTAGAATAATTAATTTTCTATCAGACGATTTCCACGTGAAAAATGAAAATGAAATAAAAAGTTTCACCCATTGAAAAAAATATTAATATGAAATAAAAATGATTGACGTCATAGTGGTAATAAAACGGAATTTTTCAAAGATTTCTCAATAATATAAGGAGTATGAGTATGTGTATGTACACAAAGCAGATTAATATCACGTCATTAGAGAATTAAAAAGAAAATTTGACGTCCTATTGGAAGTTAAACGAATTTTTCAGATGTTTGAGAATAATACAAAGCGAGTATCAATATACGAGTAATAGAGAATAGTAAATATATGAGTTTGAGAAACATATTGAATCATGATAAAAATACGATTATGGAAATATTCGCATATTTTTACATTTTGAAGGTGTACAACATGTTTAATTTTGAAATTATTTTTTTTATATCGCATTTAGTCCACGTGACAGATATTATTTTGACAGAATATAATAGCCAGCTTCGTCCGCTATCGGGCGGGTTTGGATACTCGAAAAAATGAAAAAATAGACCGGTACATTTTTACTTTATAAAAAAACAACTTTATAAAACTTTATAAAAAATACTTTACTTTATAAATTTTATTACTTTTTTACTTTATTTACTTTACTTTTATTACTTTTTTACTTTATAAAAAAACATTTTTTTTTTTTTTTTTTTTTTTTTTTGCTAAATGAAACTTATTTGGATTTATTAAAGAAAGGATAAAGTGTTTTGAAAGGAATATTAAACAAAGCCCTTTGAGCGATCTTCGATCACACTTACCCACGTGTTTTCCCTTTCTTTCGTGGTTAAAAAATAAAATAAAAATAAAGTTGAATATTTTTAAATCTGCGTGCAACCCAATTGCGGAAGATTAACTCATTTGCATTTAAAACAATGTAAATAATTCTGCTTTTGTTTCCGTGTAATACTCCATAACAAAATTTCTAAATGAAATTAAAACTTCAAAAGTAAATAAAACATTAATTTAACAAATACGTAATCGAAATACGCACTTAAACACTGAAATAATAAGAGTATCCCAATTACAGACGTTTAACCCGTTTGTACTTAAAATAATGAACAAACTTCAGCCTTTGTTTCTTTCCGCATGTAATGTTCCGTAATAAACCTGCCGTAAAACTTCACAAATAAATAAATAAATAAAACACAAATTTAACAGATATTCTCTTCGGTGTTTAAATTAAGTGTTGAAGTGCTTAGGAAAATCCCCCCCCCCCCCCCCCCCCCCGCTGAAGAACGCGAAACTTGACTAATTTTTAAACATACAAAAATGACACTTGCAGGCATATGATTATTGAAGGGATTTGTAATCAAACTTTTTTTTTTTAGGTAGCTTTCAATCAGGGCTGTAGCTAGAAGTAAACAATAGGGGGTGCTCAAGAAAATGTAGGTGGGCTCATACTATTTCTCTCTCTCTCTGACACATGCACGCACAAACACAGATATACATGATCAAAGTATTATATAGAAAGGTAAATTAGTGCATATTCATAGTGTAGGCGCTATGTTTCTTATTAAATTGTTTATAATACTTTATTTGATGCTAAGAAAAGTAAAGGCTACAGACAGGGATGTAATACCTTCTGGATAATTTTAAGGAATACTGCATACCCTCTTCTCAAAAACACTATAGCATATACTCGTTAGGGTATACCCTCTGCCTAAAGCGTATACCCTCTGGTTTTTTTACTACTACATCACTGGCTGTAGAATGACAATTTTCAGTGTATAATTATACTAGTGAAATAATAAGTGATGATGTCAAAAAGTAAATAAAAAGCTGTTTCACCTGTTTCAAAAGAGTTGCAACCTTTAATTTTTTTCTGAATATTTCCTGCCCTTCAGGATTCTAAAGTTATGTTATTATATGATAAAAAAAAAAAAAAAAACATTAGAATAATCAAGGGTGTATTTTGCATTTTAAAATTATTTTTGTGTCTAGTCAAAAGCTAAAACCACTTGTATTTAAAATGGCTATAACTCATTAGAATAACTTTATTTGCCGTTTTTAAACAAATACTAACAATTTAGTATTTATGCGAAATTGTAAAGAGCCCCCAAAACTAAGTTAAATTTTTGAACAGAGTTTCATTTGGATTTTTGAAACAGAATTTCATTTGGCGACCATAGCAACTTTCCCAGGGGGGGGGGGGGGGCTCAAAATTTTTCAGGGGGTGCTGAGCCCCCCCTGGCATCCCCCTAGCTGCGGCCCTGCTTTCAATACAAACAGTAAAAAGCTAAAGTAAAAATCTTCCTAATTAGCATAGATTATGTAACACTTTCCAACGCTTCCGAAATAATTTTACAAATCATTACCGTTTAATAAGCTGAAAGACAACATCTAAGTAAACAATTTGGAAAACGCATAACATATTTAAAAACGTAATTTGAGGAATTTCCAACATATATTTCCAATATATACAATATTCGGAAAAATATCCGAATACTTTTATTCAGCCCTGTATAGGATCTATAGATTTGTATATATACTACATAGGATGCTACATTTTAGTTTAGTTAGGAAACACGTAGGGCAGTTTAAAATTCTCCTTCTGGAGTTTCTGTCAATAAACGGAAATGTGTTAGCGAACTTTTGTGCTGCCCTGTATGTGAAATACAGAATTTATACACACTAAGTAATAGACAAAAAGTGAGTTAAATTTAAAATCGCGTTCAGCAACTTAAAACGCACTTCCAGGAATTATTGTTAACAGACAGTAGAGAATTATTTTTTGTGTCCCTGTCAATGAACGATGACTGCTATACACACACTATTCTGTAGTAAGCGCCTCTTGTAATGCACCTTAGTGATATATATAAATTTCAATGCGTTTAAAATAGTGAAACATTATTTAATTAAACCGCACACGATTTTTCTCCATAGACGTAATGTAACGGAATTCTTTTTAGTGTCCCTCTAAAGTAACTATCAATGCTATGCACACCCTATTCCATTTTAAGCTTCTTGTAATGCACATTAGTGATATATATCAATTACAATGTATTTGAAATTGTGTAACATCTATATATATAAAAGAAAGTCCTTTCTGGATAGATGATCAACGCACAGCCAAAACTATTGAACCTACAAACACGAAACTTGGAGAAAAAATACTTCTTAGTATGTAGAGGCGCACTAAGACGGGATTAAAAAAAACTCCACACCTAAGGGGGGTAAAAAGGGGAACAAACTTTAAAAAAATTCCTTAAAAATCTGGTATTATAGTTATGTGTCAAATGATAACATATTTTAATGTATTTTTGTAAGCTAAATCGAATTGCACGAATTAAATACTCCTAAGTCAATTAGTTCGTGAGATATTGCACATTTATCTTATTTGGCGATGTCTTTGGCATCAAAATCTCAAAATTTCTAACAATACAAGTGATAATTTCTAAAAATACATTCGTTACTATAGCAATAGAAGAAATTCAAATTAAATCTTTTTGTAATTTAATTATTTTGTTTATTTTTACAGATAGAAACATTAACTGCTCCGAGAGGTAAAGGTTAAGAAAATTATTGAGATAAAAATATGAAAATTGGTATATTATAGAGAAATGTTTGATAAACACCCTGAAGCAAACACTTTTTAAATCTAAGAATTATTTTAAGAGCTATCTATTGTTGAAGTTGGTCGAAATAATTCCGTTAGAAAAGTTTTACAGGAACAAAAACTATGCGTCGTAATTTAACCATATTTTGAAGGAACGTCTTTGACAAGCTTGCGATACGCAGTCTGTAATTAGTTTTTTAATTTGACTAACTTTTGGAGAGTTTTCTTTAAGATTTTTTATTCAAAATTTCATTATTTAAATAGAGATTTATCTGGAGGCACGGCAGTGCCTCCGCCAAGTCGAGAGAGGACAGCCGTAAGCATACTTTTCTGGAAGCAACTCAGGGTACTTTTGACTTTGACCCCCCCCCCCCCCCCCATATCTCCGCGCTGGAGTATCCCAAAAATTTGAAACTTCGTTTTTCTAGAGTATTTGGCACACAGGACCAAAATTTTAATATTACAACTTTCTGTCTTTTCTAATTCAGACGATATATGAACTCAAACATTCGATTTTTTGTCACTCACTCACTCACTCGTTCACGCGTCATCAAAAAGATTAGGTAGATACCGTAGCCCTAGAAACTTGACATTTGGAAAAAAAGGTAGTGTTTAGGATACAAAGAAAGGAAAAATTATAAAATCCGGAAAATTCGAAAAAAGAACTTTCGAAAATTCAACAAATTCCATCAAAACTGAAATTTGAAAATAATACGATCTTGTAGTCTTAGAAACTTAAGATTCGGTGTGAAGGTAGTGTTTAGTATCCAGAAAAAGAAAACATCAAAAACACCAAAAAAAAAAAAAAAAAAAAAAAATCGAAAGCAAAATTCGAAAAATCGAAAAAAATCGAAAATTTTCAAATAATCCGATTTTGTTGCGCTAGAAACTTGGAATTCGGAATAAAGGTAGTATTTAGGATGCAAAATAAGAAAAAATAAAAAATTCTGGAAAATTCGAAAATTTTTTTTTCAAAAATTCGAAAAATTCGAAAAAAAATTGAAAAAATTAAAATAATTTGATTTTTTAGCTTTAAAAACTTAAAATTCGCAGTAAAGATAGTGTTTAGGATTCAGAATAAGTTAAAATAAAAAACGCAATAAAGTTCGAAAATAAAATAAAAAAATCGAAAAAATCGGAAAAATCGAAAAATAAGGAAAATTTGAAAATAATCCGATTTCATAGCGCTAGAAACTTGAAATTTGGAATAAAGGTACTATTTAAGATACTAAATAAGGAAAAATTCAAAAATATGGATAATTCAAAAAATACCCATAAATTAGTGCAGGCGATATATGAACTCAAAGTTTCGATTTTTTGTCACTCACGCACTCACTCACTCTCGCGTCATCAAAAAGGTTGGGTAGATCGGGGCCTCCGAGATGCGATTTTTGAAATTGTGTTCGATTCAGCACCTTGGCGAAAAATTTTGGCGAAAAGCCTTGGCGAGAGCGGTGTTTGAGAGGAAATTCAAATATGGAACTCCGATAGCTCGTGTCTGGTCTCTGGCGTTCCTTTCGCTGTCGTCTGTTGATCTGTCGTGGATTCGGCAAAACTGTTGTGTTTACTGATTTTCTATTACTATGTCAACTTATTTTTGCGTCTGTTTTTGAATTTTATTCGCGTTACACGTTTGTTTTACTAATAACAATAAATAAAGAATCGCTACTCCCACCGCCTTTTTTTTTTGTTTGTTTCTTGTGGGTTTATGCTGAACGAGCATATCATTTTTTTTTTCTGAATTAGCTGTATTATTGTTATTGTATCAGGATATAGTAATAATATGTTTATATTTTATTTTTGTCGTTTTATTCTGTAGATTTTCACTGTAAAAGATATTTTGACACATTTAATATCTTTCAACGGATGGTGTGCTTTGTTGTCAATTGTAAAATAAAATGCTTAAGAGTAAAATTGAGCATAAATATTTCTGGAAAAATTTTAAATATCTTGTCACAAGACTAGAACCAGAAAATTTCATAAAAATCTTTCAAGAATGCAAGTTAAAGAATTGTTTATTAAATATAAACATTTGTTAATAATAAAAGTTGATTTTGTACTTAAATTCTGCCTTTCAATATAACTTATATGTTTCTTAATATTAAAGGTAAAATTAGAAATAAAATGCAATTGAAAAAACTTTTAAAAGAAGCGAAATTATTCCTTGAAATAATTTTTTTTGGCTAATTCTGGTGTTGACATGAGAAAAAAAAGGTTTCGAATTTTATTTCTTTCATGCTTAAAACTTTTTTTATTCAAAATTAATTGGTGAATTCAATTAAAATTTAATTATACTTTTCATATTTTTATTTTAAATCTTTAGATGAAAAAAGTGTGATAAATGTATCATAAACTGTAATACTGTAAAAGAAATATTTCAAAATTGTCAGCAAATACTGTATAGATTTTTAAGAAAGGTACTATCCAGCAAATTTATTTTCTAATAGAGTAAAGCCTGTATAACAAAATCTTGCAATAAACTGAAAAAAAAAGAAAGAGAGAGAGAGATGGTCCAGCGCCCCCCCCCCCCAATAAAAAAATAAAAAATTAAATTAAAGTACTTTTATAGGTACATATAAAAGTACCTATAAAGTACCTACCAGTAATAAAGGTACATATATTACTGGTTAGCCGGGCGCCAGTAATATATGTACATATATAAACGCATATGTATAGACACACACACATATATATACATACATATATGTGTGTATGTATATATATGTGTGTGTATATATATATACATGTATTAACACTGGCGCCCGGCTAACCGAAAAGTACCTAAATAAATGAAATAAATAAATACAAATATTATACAGTCATACCTTATAAGATGAAAATAACCTGTATAAAATGGAATTTTTCGCTGATAGTTTGCACTTCAGGTTTTATTGTATCATACTTATGGCAGGGGGCCCTGTATAGGAATTATTCCCGTGGCCCATGGTTTCTTTGTGTGGCCCTGATATCAAGACACATTTTAATGGCTCAAACAGAAAAAATTACATGGTGGAAGGGTGTTTGTAAGTCAATAACATACCAGGTGAATGGAATGGATACGTTGAAGTGCTTTTAATCTGTCCTTTTAATTCTGCATACTCAAATGGGTTGTTTCTTCTTTTGTATTAATTCATTCTAAACTGAGAAATCTATTGCAAAATTGCTCTGCAAAAAAAGAAATTGTTGTACTATGGTGAACTATGATAAAGAAAATGAAGAGTGCAATGACATATTTTAATAATGTAATTTGTAATTATCAATATTAAGTAATACACAGTATGTACTATGTAGCAGTAGCAATGCTTACATTTGACTACAGTATATCAGTATTTTTAAGTAGATTTCCTAAGAAATACTACCTATTGCATTCTCCCCTATGTTGCAAGTATATATTTTTAATAATGTCAAATCTATAAAACTGCATATCATAATGATATTAAATTGCAAATTATAAGCTGCATATGGGCAAAAATCAGTTTTACATCCATGGAAACTAATTTTTCTTAGAAATAGCAAAATTGTTTTTCTCTCATCGTATCCTTTCATCTAGTAGATGTACCTGAGATTCCTAGCTCCTGTGATAAAATAAAATAAAAGTATTTTGGTGCATTTTTCACTCATATGAATTATTTTGTCCTAATAGTTAAGTCACAATAATTGCTTGAAAATAATGGTTTATTAATTATTAAGTATCTAAAATTTATTTATAAACTAAAATGGTTGTTGGCTGTTGTTGTAAATGTTTTAGTTTTGGTAATTTCATGCTCAGTTATTTTATCATGTAAATATTAAAATGCTCAAAAGATTAACAATACGCTGTGATCTAAAATACATCCTGATCCTTCAAACTATCATATTAAAAAATATATAGTTTGGAAACCAAATTTTAAATTAAATTCTTGCAACGAAAATTGTTGCATGCTGTATGAAATGTATAAATAAATGAATGATTGAATGTATTATCATAGGCTTTTGGCAAAATTCAGGATTTTATAAACTTTCATTAGTGTGGAGTGAATTTTCCTTTCCCTCTGGATTTGCACTAATGGCTGGTTTCACCAACACAAAAGCCCCAGAATTCTTCCTCTCCTTCCCTGTCACACACAAGGAAAAAGTGCTAATTTGGGTAGACAAAAATCAGTTTTTAAAACTTTTTCAATATGTTAGGTAATTTGCTTAAATAATCTTTAATAACGTTTGCAATTGCTCTGTGTAGAAGGCTATATATTTGTTGGCACATGTTTCAATTTATTTTTCTGTTGTAGAGTGATTTCTTAGAAGTACATTATTCATTTTACATTTCTTTGTTTAAAAATGTTATTACTTTTGTAATTATTTAAAGAAATAACTATATAATAATAGTTAAATTAGTTAATAAAAATTTTAACTATATAAAATAGTTAAAACTCAAATTACATTCCAGCAGAGAAAATACAAAAGTGATTTTTAATAAAATTTCTTCTTGTAGAAATCTTGAATTGTAGAGAGTTTCCCTTTATCTTAAAATGCGAAATAGGGACACATCTAGTTATACATTATTTTAATAGAAGACATCACAGAATTGTACCACTCATTGGTTCTTAAACATTTTGCTTCTGATGAAGCATAATGAATACAAGTGTAATTGCAATTGTATTTTCGCTAGCATTCAGTACGGAATATAAATAAGTGGTTTTACAATATTTATTACCTAATATTGCTAATATGATTTAAATATGTTTAGATATAATCAAATAATTCAAGTAATATATCATTTCCTAAATTTAATTATGACTTTGCTATATGATTCATCAAAAACATTTTGAGCTCTGTCTCTGAAATTTAAAATGTCAACACTTTCCCAATATAATTTGATAATAATAACAACATAATATCCCCCTTTTTTTTTCTTTAAAAAAAAATCAATAATAATAATAACAAATAGACATATATACGAGAATACTGAATTTAATGGAATTTATTTTCTAAATTTCACAATATTGAATCTATATCCATGATATATGTATATCTACACTAAAAAAATATAAGAAAATGAAAGAAGTATCGTTTATTGTTAACTGATTATGATACACTTTCCAGATTTGTAACTGATGATGTAACAGGAAATCTTTAAACTGAATGAATCATTATAATGGTTTAATGAACAGAGTAAAAATTATTAAAATGTGCTAAAAAAAAAATGGAGGGTACGAAACTTTGATACATTTACGAACTCATTTTTGGCTGTACATGCATGAAATTAAAAGAAAATACTAGTTAAGTGCCAAAGTATCGAATAACGTTTTTCATTTTCTGTGAATACAGATGTCGATGCAGGTTTTTTTAAGGTTATCTTAATTTTTAAATGGTCTGGAAGGGGTTTTAACCATAACCTCTCCCCCCTCCTTTTTTTTCTGTGTCAGTGAGTGCATATAGTCGATTTTGAATTACAATTCATAAGTGAATCTCTGAAATCGTACTTATAGTATTAATAATATGAAGAAATGAAACTGTGGATTGAAAGTTTCAAATATAAAGTAAAATGAAGATGTGATTTGAATAGTGGGTGTTGGGGCCCCTGATCTGCAGAATTGCATGTTATAATCAATATTTGTACTGCTTCGTTATGTATAGAACTGTTTTTTCACAGATGAATTATCAAACATTGCAAATAAAAAAGTGACATCCTTTGGAACAGCATTTGTAACTTTAAAAAGAAAGTTCCTTCATCTGAATGGGGAGTGCCTGAGATTACCATTTATAAATGAAAATACATGCTCTTTATTAAAAAAAAAAAAAAAACTGTTGATTGAAAATTTAACTTATTTAAATCAACTGATTTAAACCAGGTCAAGCTTGTAGTATGTAGTTAAGATTTTAAATGTAGTTTGATATCCTGCTATTTAATTATAGGGTAGATGTGCCAGTAATGGACACCCTTAAGGAATTTCTTTAAAAAGTATTTTTTAATTAATTATTACAGAGTTTCCCCAGGTATAAAAAAAGGCAGGGTGCTGCTGGTGAGAAAAAGGCACTTTTTTATTCTTAAGGGCACTTTTTGGATTCTTGAGGGCATTTTTCAGATTCTTAAGGGCACTTTTTTTAATTGTTAGAGATTTTCTTTTGGTTTTTAAAGCCACTTTTGATATTTAAAAGTCAAAACACTCTTTTTAAGACAACACTGAGTCAGTTTTTACTATAAAAGCAAATTTTTTTAATGCAAAAAGGAAAAAGGACACCTTTTTTTACTGAGGGGCAAGAAGGGTGCTAATTCTTTTTATAAGGGGCAAGAAGGGTGCTATTTTGTAAACCAAAAGGCAGGCAGGGTGCAGCACCCTTCTGAAACTGTCTGGCGTAAACTCTGTTATTATATTCCACGTTTTTTAATGTTATATTAATCTACCAACAATATTTAATCATGCTCATAGTCACATTTCCCAATGTGAATCGAAATTTAATTGTAAATAACAGAGATATATCAAAACACCCTAAATTCCAGTAATGGACACCCTCTGTTCCAGTAATGCGACACTCTCCGGTCCAGTAATGGACACCCCACAATAAATAATAGATAATTGATATTATGATTGTATTTAAAACTAGAATTTAAAGAAAGCATATTAATGAAATAAAATAGCAATTTTCAAATAAATTTAACAATTAGGATATCAATAATTAAATAAAATATTTATGAGAATAATTCACTGTTTATATTAATTGTCACTATCACAAGATCAATATTTTAATTATTGAGACATAGGGGGGGGGGGGGGTTAGAAGGGTTAGTTAAAAAAAAATCTGAGTACTACTGCATGGAATTTTATTTCCTATTATTTTTAATAATTTAAACTTCCTAAAACTGCTTGATATATTATTTTTTGTAATTTATATAAAAAATATCAAATAAATGAAAGTATGGATTGAATGTTTTTTAAATACTAAATAAAATTATTTCAAAATAAAATAACAGAATTGAGATTTGAGCCCCATGATCTGCAGATTTACTAGTTTCATTGCTACTATAATTTTATTTTATTTTTAATGTATGCTCTAGTTGTTTTGTCAGAGATGAAAAATCAAACATTTAAGATAGAAAATAGATTTTTAATAACTTATGTGACTTAAAAAATTGTCTTTATTTAAATGGGGAGAGCTTGAGCCCCATGAGCTCCTCATTTTCCTGTGCCCTTAAACATTATTCTCTGCTTCCTAATTGGATGTTGATTGCTGTATTATAAAGTATGCTAGGCACGATTTAAAAAATATATTATTACATTCTAGTAAGTGAAACTTAAAAAATTAAATGTAATTACTTAGCTTTTCAGTTAAATAAAAAAAAATTATGCACTATGAACGTTACTGAAATTGCTTTTTTAGTAACGTCCACATGGGGTGTCCATTACTGGAAATTGACTAATTAAGCATTCCAGTAATGGACCATGGTCTTAAAATCTGAAAAATAAATGAAATTTTGTAAATAGACATTGGTACATAAAATTCAAAGTTTTCTATTACTATTAAAACAAAAACATGCAATTTTTTCAAGAAAATAAAAAATATATAAATTAATTAAGTGAAGCCAGCTCTTAGCATTTTCATTAAGATTTTCACAGAAAAACAGTGGAACTGTGAAACATTATTTTCTGCTTCTTGATTGGTTTAATTAAGAGTGTCAACGATAACCCAGATTATAAAACATGGAAGAGGGAGTAATAAAAAAATATATCAAAAGCTAAATTTTTATTGGTTATTTTTTTATAAACCAAAAACTTTGAAGGCGGCCCATTACTGGCACATCTACCCTATATAATGAAATTAGTTTTAATCTAGGCTAGTTTATTTAGAGATGAGTTTATTCTGTAATATTCTGAGTTTATTCTCTGATATTGTAGAGTAAAACAGTAATAAATTAAATAAAAAGTAGCATTTATAATAGTTTTTAATCATTACATTAAAAAAAATATTTTATTAATTGAAAACCTGCATTCATAATATTGTTTGAATCATTTTATTTAGAATTTTTTTTTTTTTTTTTAAATATTACTTTTAAAAAGCTTCACCAGCATTTCATATGTTTGAATTTCTTTTACCAAAAGAATCATTATTCAATTTATTCTTTATGCAACCATATTTTGAAACCATAACGTTTCATTATTAACCAATAGATGGCGCCTGCAGTACATAAATAGGTTTGTTTACAAACGATAACGTTGTTTACATTTGTTTCTTTCTATCAAGTAGTTGTGTTTTATTAGTAAGATTTAAAATATCATATCTTTAATAGAAATCGGTTTATTTACTTATTTTATAGTACAAAAATTGAATCTTTAATTTAACTTCTTACTTTTTAATGACAATTTTTTAACTGTTTTATATGTTTTCAAAAGTAAACACACTCAATTGCATGAACAGTTTTATGCCTAAATTAATAAATTTACGTATAATGGCTCAGTAACACGTGGTAAGTTTTGCATATGAGCAATGTTATTTAAATTATTCATAGTTTTACAGAATTTCCCTTTTTTTTGTTTTGTTTTTATGCTTTTTAAAATGGGTTGTCCTGTTTGCTTTCAATTTTCAGTGTATTTGAAATAACGTTTTTTTTTTTTTTTTTTTTTTTTTTTTAAACTAAGAGCAGCAATAGGAGGGTGCATTTTTTATTTAATTCTGTTTGCCTAAGTCCTGTTAAAATTTCCCACATGTTTCATGTGACAACAGAAAATGTAGAACAGTTTAAATTGTAAATGTATTTAAAAATATATATACATCACTTTATTTGACAATTTTTTCTGTTTTAATGTTTAGAACTATAACAAAATAGAACATGAGTGAATTTTGAAAAACAGTCTGCTAAATCATATACAAATATCATATGAATTGTAAATTAAAAAAAATAAGCAGAATTAAAAAAAAAAAAAAATCATTTTGCTTGTTTATAGAGATTAAGTAAAGGCTGTTCTTGCCTCAGAATTTATCATTAACCAAATTAGTTTTCTTGTTTATAAGATAATTAGGGTGATTAAGTAAAGTTTGCCAAAACTCTGTTTCAGTGGGGGGGGGGGGATGGCGCAAAAAGATTTTTTAATTAGATCTAATTCTCATAAGTGCTTGCTTATGTAAACCAATAACAGCCCATTGTGTCTTCAGGTATTCTTTATTTATGTTGTCATTAATTGATAATTCAAACAGTTGTAGCAGTATTAATCAAAACAAAGCACTTAGTTATAACAATAACTGTTTATTATTTGTAGTGATAAAAATAAAACCAGATAGTATCACTAAATTTTACTATAATAGAAGTTGTATTGGATCTGTATGCAAAACAATCTTAAGATTTCTTTTTTTGTTTATAATATCTTTGATGCTTTCATTTGTTTCTGCATGAATAAAGAATATGATGAATTCCAGTTAACTGAAAGTATGTATTGAAGTGTGATTTTGGCCAAATAAGCCTAAATTATATATCTCAAAATACAGTACAATATCTTTATTACATTCCTTGGTGCAGAAGTTGTGCAGATTATAAATTTCATTGTTAAATTTACTTTATAAACATGTTCCAAATGTGTCTGGACAAAATAATTATATAATAATTCATTATTTTCCCCTTTAAATTTTTTTTTATTGTAATAGCAATTATTTCATTAAAGTGCTCCAAATTAAGGAGATCAAGTTGAACTAATGAATAAAATTTAGTCTTTTAAAGAGCAGCATTTTTTTTTTTTTTTTTTTTAATCAATGTGGGAATGCAAATGCTTCTTAAATACAGAATTCATTGTTTATGTCTGAGAAGTTGTATGATATATAGAGAATTGCATTATATAGACTCGTGTTATAAAGATCTTATACTGTATTATACAATATAACATCTTTGTTCTGGACACTTCAGTAATCCAAACATTTCAGAACAATTATTCTTTTAGTTTTTATTTTCAACTCAGAATTTTTTTCTCTATTTTTTTTTTTTTTTTTTTAAATTGTTATTACTTTAGACTAAAGGTGTCACTTCAAAAATGATTCTGTATGTGTCCTGTAATAGCAATAAAAAAAATAAAGCTTATCTAAAAAATTTCACTTTCAAATTTGTCGCAATTTGCAAAAAAAAAAAAAAAAAAAAAAAAAAAAAAACTCTCTAAAAGCCACACACATAACGATGGAATCGCCCATTACACTCTTCTTTATTTATAATTTATTTTCTACTTTTAACTCTTTAAAATAGCGCTTTGGCATATTTTGGTGAACATTTGTCACATAATTAAATCCATTGTTTTTTTTTCAACTCCCACACAATTGCACGAGTTACAGAGTATATTTGGTGATTTAATCCGCGTGGTCACTAATTGAAAAATGTCTTAATATTAATGTATCAATTTAAAATTAAGTTGTAAAAATATTAAAATGTATTGTCATTGGAAACACACCTTTGTACGTAATTTATATAATTCTAGCCTCTCAAGAAGTGGGTTAAAAATCTATTGCAAAAATCCATGCATAAAAAAAATATTAAATCAAATAAACTAACAAAAAAATATTTTGAAAAAACTACCGAGCGAGACTATCTATTGGGTACTTAGTATTTCTCTTATCATGATGATTTT
Source organism: Maratus michaelseni (assembly GCA_963931845.1). NCBI lineage: Eukaryota > Metazoa > Arthropoda > Arachnida > Araneae > Salticidae > Maratus > Maratus michaelseni. The sequence goes on from OZ007598.1 coordinate 9,729,158, forward strand.
GGATTAAGAAGTTATAGTATATAAGCAATAAGCATAATAGAAATAATAAAGTATTTGATTGTTTAAGTTCCTTAAGAATGTAAACACTTATTTATTTAACAATTTCCAAATGCCTTAAAATCACTTGCATTTGGCAAAGAAAAAATGTTTCTTGTCAAATCGCATCTTTTTAGCATAAAATATTTAAAAGTATTTTTTTACATAAATAGTTTCATTGGAATTTTTTTTTCAAACTAATTTAAGTATGCGCTTTAAGGAAACCTTGACAATCATTATCTTCTTTTCAGATGTGACAATACTGCTTTTCATTTCTGCATAAGTTCCACTATGAGTCAGCGTTTTTTCCTTTATACCTACCTACATATACAATACAACTTTGGACAAACGACAAAATTTATAATTTTTCATTAAACAGGGCTACAACCCTTAATGAATGTCTTATAATGGACAAAAATGAAATCCGCTGAAATTAAATACCAACAAAACTATAAATATATAGTTTTTTTAATTTCATTTTCCCAGTGGTTGATCAATCGAAAATCTAAAAATTAATCTTTAAAATATCATTGGCCTGTGATTAACAATAATTCTTATAAAAATATTAGTTGAAATAAGCTAGATGGAAGTGGATTAATTTAACTTATTGTAATTGTCTCCAACTAATCAAAAACTAAATATTTATACTTTTTAATAAAAAAATTTCATATAATGGCTTCTCTTACAGCAGATGGTTGACAACAATGTAATAACAGGTGCACTAATATTCAAACAAAAATATTATGTCTAGTGCTACATATAAAACTGGTTTCTGTTTGAAATGGCACAATATATCAAAAATTTGATCAACTACTGGCGGGGTGGTGTCACCCTACGTATTTGTATACGGGTATATATATATATAATAGTGCTAAATTTATAACACTTCCGGAGTGAACTCATCCGGATCATGATAATCTTCCTTTAAAATCAGCCATTTTATTTTTAATTTTTTCAATAAAACTGCATAAAATTAACCTTTAAAGAAAGATGTGAAAAACAAAAACAACTTGAGTTATGAGCTATATCAAAATATGCATGTTTTTGTGCATGTCTACGAAAGCTGGCTCAATCCTTTTTTGTCAGAAAATGTGACTAAAAGTGTGCTATTTATCTGTTTGATTTGTGAATATTCTCACCAAAAAAGTTGCTTCTACATTTATACAAAGTAATCTTGAGCTCTATGAGCATGTCAGTAGGTAATATCCACAGCCAACAAAAGAGGCAAACGACAATACTTCTATCTCACATGATTAAGATAAGCTAATTTCCATACATTGTTGAACTGTTATGTTATCAAAATAGACTGAAAAGTAGTTGGAATGGTGGAGTGAGCTTGTCTCTTTTGCTGACTGTGCTAATTATGCTACAGTTGGTATGAAATAGAGATGAGATGGGCTCAGGTTCTGTTTTCATAACAATCCTTCCGAGTCGGGCTCAAAGTGAAAATTTTATCTATTCAGAAATATAAAAAATCCCTAACGGCTCGGACTACAGGCACAGGTAGATTTCGAAGGTGCAGGCCGTGGGATGCCTGTCTGTTGGGAATTGTGGAAGAAATGAGCTTTTTGCCATGATGCAGCAGTTGAAACCGCCCACTTCGAAACCTAACTTGTTTGCAGGCAGAGCCGGCAGGGATTTTGTCAAAGAATGGCCCTACATTTTTTATTTTCCTATAAATTTGATATTCCTTGAATTACAAAACAATGACAACATTTATATGACTGTAGTGCCTGGGAAATTGACACAATATGCAATTTTTATTACCATTATCGGAGAGGTAATTTTTTATTATCAGAAAACCTGAAACGCTATTTGATTTCTTAGTATTTCAAAAGAATATTTCCAAATTCGGATGCATTTACTAATAAATGAATTATATCTTGAGTTATAAACGATTGTCGTCACAGGAAGACAGTTTTTTTTCCCTTTCCTCTGGTGTCGTGACAATAATAATTCTAGTGCTGACAGAATGGAAACTAAACTTGAAGAGGAAATAAAATATTTTATAAAGAAAATTGCAATATTTCTAGAAAAAATTTTGTTTACATCCATAATATAAACATGTCTGAACTTGAAAATGGACTTTCAAAATATAAACAAAAACATTATGAACGATGTGGATTTAAAAACTCTGTTTTCATCCTGTACAAAGTATTTTTATTGAAGCTGCAAAAGAAAGTTACCAACTTGATAATCTCAGAAAACGAAAAAAATTCATTTTCACTCATTTTCGAGTATTAAGAAAAGTATTGGATTATTTGAATCGAAACTCAGTTTTCTTCTGATTCCGAAAATGTAAATTTTGTGAAAATCAGACCTTTTTTACCTAAAAATAACCTTTTTTAATTTTTGACTAAAAACTGACCCGTTTTGAATCAAATGATCCAGACATTTGAGGAGGTGGTATTAAATTTACTTCCACTTCGTGTAAATCTCTCTATTTAATTTCCGAAAGACAAAGCGTTACCAGAAGAAGGGTTTCGTACAGCGATTTTGCATTCCGTATTATTTGTTGACGGGACCGGGCAATGCCGAGTGGATTTGCTAGTATTAAAATAAAAATTTTAATAGTAAAATTTAAATAAACTTTCTTTTTAACCCCTTTTTTTTAATTAAAAAATGCTTTGAGTATTTTCTTAATATCTTAATATACATTATGTTATTTAAACACAAGTAGATATATGAAATGATCATTTATAATAAAATTATAGTCAAATGATAACAGAAAATTTTTAATAAACTTCCTTTATTTGAAAATTCAAGTTACAGAAATAAAACAACAAAATATTGTTCTATATTATAAATATTATCATATAACAAATTTATTACTGAATATAATGATATACTACATATCAGAAATAAAATACATAAATAACAGTTTGGCATGCTAATGATGATGGCACGATACTCAGCAGAAAACTGTATTTTATTAGCCTGCAAAAACAGGTATGTATTAATCTAATGGGAGAAACAAGTTATTAATAATTTTCAGTTATTATAATTAAAAAATGAAAAATAATAACATCAAAGCCAAGCACTGGCATGCTTAAAGAAAAGAAAGAAAAACAAATTTCAGTCTATTATTAAAATACATAAATTAATCAGCGAGATGAAAAGAAATGTCTCATTCAAACTGCTAAGAATATCTGTGGATTTGAAGATATCAGAAATACAAGTAGTTTTAACTCCAGTTCCAATAAAAAGAAAAAATATTACTATATTATATTTTATTTATAGTGCAGTATGTGTTACAGCCACTCATTAATTAAACAGGGGTCGATGCAGGTTTTTATTTTTTCTTGGGGTCCATTTTGTGAAAAGTAAAGGTTATTTTTGTGAAATTTATTATATTTTTGTGAAAAATAACATTTTATAATGGAAGTTGAAATCCAGTTAATCAAATTCAAACCAAGCATTTATAAACAAAAACTTTTAAAAATCCTTTTGGTGAAGTTTTCTTCTCTGGTGAACTTGTTTGTTTACAAATTACATTTTAAAACATCACAAAACAATAAATAAATAATAAATAGCAAGTTTTGTCAAATTGATTTTTGTGAAGGTTCCCATTTTATTAAATTGATTTTTGTAAAGGGGCCCTAAATAGGCCCCAAATCTTGCCTGGATCAACCCCTGTTAAAGAAACTTATCGATGGAAAGAAAATTGGCATGATAGGGTTGTTTTCAGAAAAAAAACTCACTAAATATTTAAAAAAGTGCATGGAATTATTCATTAAGTGGGAATTGGGGGGAGGGTGTGTTAAAGCAACTTTTAACTTCAAACTGATTATAAATTTCATAGCATTATATTTTTTATCACATTTGCCATTCATTAAAGAAGCAAAAAAGTAGAATTATATCGAAATGTACGTAAAAAAAAAAGTATTTGTATATGCATAAACTTTTTAAAAAAAATGAACACATTTCTTGTAATCAAATAAAATTATAAAGTGGTGGTGTTACTGCACAAACCTTTATTTTTTTCCCCAAGTTGGGGGGGGGGGATAAAAAAAAAATAGGGCTATATCTGAATGAGCAATTTAATAGGAAGCTACTACAGTATTATCTTTATTTTTTACAGATAAAATGCGAAAATGCTACTTTCAAGGTTCCATATGTCTATATTAAAATGACATGTTTAAAGGAAATCCAATGTTAAATATCTTCTTTAAAAAAGACAACTATAATTGTTATTCTAGTATGTTTTTAATGTTTTTTTAATCGTTTATGTAATATTTTCAGGAATACTATGGCTAATATGACACATAATGCAGTAAATAAATAAAAAATCAGAAAATTTATCCCCAGTGTTGAATTCAGACATTTTTCTCCGGAAGGGATTTCTGTGGCTCCGGGAGGGACATTATAAAGCTCTGGAGGGGAAATTGTACTTTTTGACCATTAAAAGCATAAAATCTCAAAACTTCTAGGGAAGAGTGGGGGACATTTTTTCAAGGGCCACCCCTTGAATTCAACACTGTTTCCTCCTTCCCTTGATATTCAATAATTTTTTTTTTAACTTATATCGGAAAACATACAACACATTTGCATTTATTATCTCGAAACATTCACTGCTGTAGTTTTGGGATGGTCAATAGCAACGCACACCTGACAATGTTTGAATTTCAGTTTTCAAAAATTGCATTTTTGTTAAATCACTTGGAGTAAACAATAAAGTAATTTGAGTAAAATAAATTATGAAGAGTAATAGTTAAATTCCATTTTTAAGAATTAATTTTCAGCTGCCTGTATTACAAGCAAAGCAACAAATTAAATGTTTAATTGCTTTACATAATTTATAAACTTATTTTCTCATGGATTTAGGGAGACAGTAAATTAACAATTTAATTAATAAAGAAGAGAAATATGAAAATACGAAATATGAAAGTACCAAACAACAAACAATGTAGAATGTAGTATTTTAAAATCTCTCTTTATTATGCAACAAACTAAATATACATTGAAAAACTACATACTTACAGTCAATATACTTCATTGATTGACATTATATTTACCACAGTTCCTGCTTGACAAATTTGGAAGCAAAAATAGCACACGTCCAAGGCCCAAATTAAAATTTCTTGCAGAAGATCACAAATGATAGCCAATTACTACAGTAAAACTACGCATGAGTGATCTCCTGAGAGCAACATATCCTGGGACCAGTAGATTCACCAGACAATCCCTCTTGCACCATTCATGAATTTTGAAAGTTTTCAAACTTTTTCTGAAAAAAAAAAATGAAGTTTTCCAACTTAAACCAATCCTTGTTGAGAAAGGGAAGGGGTGGGGGGGCTACAATAATTCATGTAATGTACTACTGATTAATTATTAAAGGAAATTTCAAAAAATAAACAACTAATAAAATTTTTAAAAGAATAAGGAATGGTTTAATAATTTGTAATAACAACAAAATGTAAAAACTGTTTACTTAAAAACATGTTTATTCACCTTAACAAAAGTTAAATTTTATATTTGTGTAGTTATCCTGAGTGTTTTTTTTTGTAGGGGGGGGGGGGCAGATGGCTAAGAAACTAAATACAATCTAAAATCTCTGCAATATTTTAGATATATTAGGATTGATTCATTGAAAAAATTAACACATTTAAAGCTGATGAATAACAATGCAAATCATGTACAGAGATTGCTATGATCAGTCAATTATATGACAGAGAAGATAGAAGTTTAAAATATATATATCAGATTAAGATAAGCAATCATGGTAGTGGGGAGTATCAGGAAAACAATATTTCTTATTTTCATGTTGTCATACAAGAGTACACATATAGTACACACTGCACCCTATAATTAATGAAATGTATTAATAATATAATGAATTTAATAATTTTTAATTTACTTTAAATTTTATACATAATTTAATAAATAATTGATTAATAATATAATGAATTTAATAATTTTTAATTTATTTTATTTTAAATTTTATATATAATTTAATAAATAATTGATTAATAATATAATGAAAGAAATTAATACATTATTACATTACATACATAATTAGAAATTTAAGTTGAATGAGCAAGAATATCGATTTGAAAATCACAGGTTTTAAATTAATTTATTAATAAGATTCAATATTTTATATTGGATGTAAGAATTTATTTTTACAGTACCATAGTATTTGTTGAAACTATTCTATAGCAGTTGTTTTACCAGATGACTTAAAGACAAGAACATTGGAATAAGTAATTGATATTTCCATTTTAAATGTTGCATGAAATGTATACGTAGAAATAAAGCACTATTCAGTGTTTTGATATCACAGCAAAAAGCATGGTTAAAACAGAGTAAAATATCACTGCATTAAAAACATGCTAATTCTGCACGCAATAGATAATAATAAGGAACTGCATTTGATAAAAATAAATATATTTTTTACATTACATGTGAATGCTTATTCCAAAATTAAATAAGAACCTTTCCAATCAGTCTGATCATTCATTTTATATTAAATATGTCCAATCATTCATTTTATATTAAATTTCAGAAAAACAAAGCAAGTCTGCAACAAAACGACATAATTTATATATGCAATAACAATATTAAAAAATTACCTTTACATGTTCGGCTTTGCAAGTTTTATTCGAAAGTTCGTATTTGTAGCTTTCTGTATTTCTTGCACAAAAGAGCACACTTCATCAGAATTTTGGAAGGACGTTCTAATAACAGCAAATTGTTTAGCTGTGGATTTTTCGTCAACTGTAAAATTATAGTTTAGACTCTCCAATAATGATACTGTGAACTCAGCTATTACGAAAAAATAAAGCTAACGGATTCAAGCAAAAATCACCATGCGGTAAGCACATGTAGTCGTCCAGTCCAGATGCTGCTGCTGCTGCTGATCTGAAAATCTTGTGCAACCCTACGCGCAGGACTCTCGCCAAGGTTTTTCACCAAACTTTTTCGCCAAGGTGCTGAATCGAACACAATTTCCAAAATCGCCTCCGAGATGTCGCTGTGTGTCCTTCACTGGGCCTGCTACAAGTATTAGTGACGTCACAGTAGTGATCCACTTTGGTCAATGTATCGCAGCAGAAAGATGTAATAAAAAGAGCATTTCAGCTCTTATAATTTGTGATTACATAAATAATATTAAATTTCATAATCGTGAAATAAAAGGGAATCAATACACTTGTTTTATTAAAGGAAATTAAAAGTTTGAAATTAAAAAAAATGCTAAGATTAATAAATCAGATTGAACCCATTGACTTACCTTTTCCTAAACACATTATTTTACAATAAATATACGTACAAAAAATATAATAAATCTACCAAAAACTTTACAAAATCAATCCCATTCCTCCCTTTTACAACTACATACCATAATTCAGAGGTTCCCAAAGTGTGCTCCGCGGAGCCCTTGGGGCTCCGCCTGTACTTTTCAGGGGCTCCGCGACGTTCCAGAAAAATAAACAAAACGTGAAAGAAATTAGCATATTGCAAGGGAAAATTTTCCGAAAGTATACAGGAATTTGTGTGTGTGTGTCAAAAATATATGCATATCTATTACTGGGTTAAAAAATACTGTGATATATGTCGGATTCCACTTCTCCGTCCACACAACTTCGAAATAGATCCGGTCTTTTGATATGCTGCCACCACCGATATGAATACGTGATATCGGGCACGATACTTGATATATATTCAAGAAAAACTTAACTCTTTCAATTAAAGTTAAAGTAACAATTTATTAACAATATTTACACTTAAACTCGGAGGTAACCAAAGTATCCGGTTTAATATTAAATCAAAATAATTACAGAAACGCTTTACGTGTACCGTTAGACTACGTTGCTTCACTCAGAACCGAGGTTTCTCTTAATCTCACACACGCTATCTCTCTTCCTTTAGAGAGATGCCGTTCCATACACGTGCTCAGAGCTGCTCTCTGAAAAACCAACCTTCACACTTCGCTGCCACGCTAGAACTACCTTCCTCTCTGGTCATTCCCCAGAGCACCTTTTTGTCTACGGGGCTACTGCTCTGTTTCCAAGGTGTCGCTTGACAACCGTTCCTCCCTCTTGACTGCTCTGTCTTCTTAAATAAAAGGGTGCACTCTCTTTCTTATCTATCAAGGACCGCATTGCAATGGAAATACTTCTTTCACGTCGTTCCCCTTCGGATTAAGATTTTTCTTATAAAGCCTTCAACGGTACACAATAGATACATATACAATACGCTAATCCCTTAAGAATAGCTTTCAACTCTTGCAACTGTAAGAGAAGAACCTGACACCCCCCACCTTAGCGGAAAATATGCCTTTTAGGGGCTAATTTTCCTCAAACTATGTAATGTCTGAGAAGAGTTCAACAGTTCCTTGATAGGTTTCTTCATTACTACAATTACATAAATATTTCAAGGTGTCTGAAAATTTAACTACTGACATCTCTAATGAACCATATACTAATGTGATAACTACAGAAAAAAATTACACAATATGCAAATACACTGTTATAAACACAAGATGCAAATACAATTATAAATACACAAAAAAATAAAATTACACTAGTATTATATCATTTCAATGTCAGTCCTTAGGCTGAGATTGCTGGAGGCGGAACTTTTTCCTTCCAGTGCTTCCTCGTTAACTTAATTGGTACATCCCTTTCTGCAATGCACCCGCTTGAATGGCTAACTTCTGCCTCTGATGTCCCAATTAAATCGTCCTCTAACCAATCAGGCACTTGCCTTTCCAGGTCCTCTTTGTACGTAATAAAGACATTGTACAATTTCTGCCTTATCTTATCCCTCTCTGGCTTACGACCAATCCGATTTTTCTCCATTTCTACCAGTTCGATAGGACCCATAAATAATTCGTTATTTTTCCTTAAGATTGATTTTATGTCCCCAACTTGAATATTGGTTAACCCTTTTATTTCGAATCCCTTCCTGTCTTTATTTTCCGGTTGTTCTCTATCTAACAAACGAGTTTTCCCACGGTCTTCAAACTCCCTGTCACTATCAAGGACAATATCGACTACTTTATTTTTAGCCACAAATTCCCTCATTTCATCTTGATACACCAGTTTCTTACTCCCGTCCAATAACTCAATTATATATCCAGGATGACCTGTTTTCTCTTTCTCCTTATCACTCCCATTCATTTCCCTCGTTAAACGACATTCTACACATGATTCACAAAACGTTTCAACTTCCTCAGCCATATTTTCCCAATAAAATGAATGCTTGATTCTTTCTAACATTTTCTTAACTGCGTGATGTTCTCCATATAAGGAAATATGCGCTAATTTTAGAATTTCCTCCCTTCTAATTTTAGGTAATACTAATTGAGCTACAGTTTCATCTACTAATTTCTCTTTATGATACAATAACCCATTTACAACATAGTAATACCCTTTCTCATTTTCAGCCAATTCCCAAGCTTTCTCTAAATCTTTACAACTCATTTGGGATTCCTGAAATACATTTAGACTACTTCCCGTAACTTGATTAACCTTACTTTTCTCTACCTCGGCTTTTTCCTTCTCATGACTTTGTAAATTTACCGATCTCGTTTCTACGACATAACGATTATTATTACCATTTCTAATCCTTTCCCCTTCTTTCACTTTATTCCTACTGTCTTCCTTACATTCCCTTTCTACCGATTCTCTTAATGATTTCTCGTTGTTTAACCCTGACAATTCATTAGCCACGTCAGGATGTAAAATTACCTGTTCCTTACTATTATCAATTATCGCGCAAAGTACATCCTGATGAATTACATTAGTCTGACCACGTTTTGGAATAGCTAAAGGTAATTGAATTAACGGCGATTTCACTGCCTTACCAAATATCCCCTGTAAATAGATGCTACCAGCCCCTCTTAGTTTTTCTGCTGGTACTAAATCTTTATGAACGACGCTAATTTGGCAACCAGAATCCACTAATCCTTTTGTTATCTTCCCATTTACACTAACTTCCACTTTCTCGAGTTTATTTAACTTCTCTCCAATAACTTTAGCTCTCCAATTCCCTCTTGCTCCGATTCTTGCCATACTCGTTCCCCTTGGTAATTCTTTAATTCCTCGCACTGAGACATTATTGATACTAGCCCTTGGTTCTTGTCGGTTATTAATTTGATTACTTCCCTCATTATTTCCTTTTGTACAATATCGCTGAACATGTCCTCGTTGAGAACACTTGAAACAGATAGGCGTCGTATCATTAGGTTTCTTATATTCCGGTTTTCTTCCCAAAAATGGACTAACTTCATTATTCCCATTTTGTCTCCAATTACTACTAAATCCCTCATCTTTTGCCCTTCTAGAATCTTCATTATTCTTATACATTTCTTTACCTTTATAACCCTTATAAGTTACCGCATAAGATTTTTGTTTAGCATCAAAGAAATTATCACATTCCTTAGCAATTTTCGAAACTTCTAACCAATTACTGTGCTGAGTTAATCCAATATGCGTCGCGGTTTCCTCATCTAGAGTAGTTAACAACTTATCCGTGACAATTAACTGATTAACCTTCTCATACGTATCTGCACCTCTCATCTTACAGTAATTTTCCCACGTTGCTATTAAACGTGACACAAATAATACATGAGTTTCATTTTGATTCCTTCTAGCCTTCTTGAAATTTTCCAAACACGCCTTCGGTGTCGGCTCGTGTTCCCTTAGAACTAATTCCTTTAACTTCTCATAACTCTCAATTTGTTCTCTAGTCGTGTATATTAGCAAATTATCAGCCTTATCCCCTAGCATATTTAGTAAAATTTCGGCCTGCTGGGTTTCCGGTACATTTTTTGTTTGGAATGCTCGTTCTAAACTGCTAAAAAACAGATTCCATCCCTCAGTCCCTTCTGGAACCTTGATAGACAAAGTTTTAACACTTTTAATCAATTTCTCTAGGCTACTCTCATGATTAGATTCTCTAGTCCCATTAGAATTATTTGCCGAACTCTGAATTTTTATCCTTTCCAACTCTAACTCATGTTCCAATCTCAATTTTTCAGCCCTTTCTTCTCTATCTAACTTCTCACGGTCTAACCTCTCCTCCCTTTCTAACTTTTCTCGTTGTAACTTTAAATTTTCCTCCCTTTCTAACTTTTCTCGTTGTAACTTTTCCTCCCTTTCTAACTTTTCCCGTTCTACTACTGACGCTTCTTGTTCTAAGCGTTCCGTAACAATAGTGCTAGATAATTCCATAACGGCTCCCTCTTCATATTCGTCGCTCTCCACTATCTTTTTCTTAAGCTTAAACCTGGTATCATCTTCCGAGACCTCAATTCCTAACTCTCCACATATCGCCTGAAGATCCACCCTTTTTAATTTTAATAAGAAAGCCATACTTTCTACTGATAAATATTACCACCCTACAATAATACTTAATCACAATATCAAATTAATACTTCCTCAAATCCTACCCTCATAAGTTACCTCCACATATTATACTATTTAACATATTTCAAATAAGTAATAATACAATAATAAATTTCCTTAAACAATGATACCCCACCATTTGCTTCCAATAACAAAGTAACAATAATCTCAATTTTACTATTATGCAATACAGATTTTAAATTTATACCATTAAATAATAAAATACAATTTACACAATAATACTGATACGTTGCAATTTGAATAAAACACTGATGCCAATCACTACTGGTCACTGATGCCAATCACTACATAAAAATATCCACCTAACAAAAATTTGCATGAAATACACATAAATTCCTAAATTTAATCTCAATAAAATATTTCAATTTCAAAATTAGTTCTCACATTAAAAAGTAAATCACAGCACTTTTTTTTTTCTCTGGGCCTTCAGTTCTTCCTTGAAGGTTATTTCAATTTAATTTAAATTCTACACAAATTTGCTTTCCTCATTTACTATCAATATTTCAAACTTAAAGCAAACAATATCACTTAATTTAAATATTACTTTAATAATAATTTAAATTTAAGAAATTTCAATTATTCCTTCCAACTATTAACACAGTGCATTAATTTTAATCATTAATCTTATCCGTTTAAAACAATTAGAAAATCACTTCTAGTAATTAATATAAGATCCTTTTCTTAAAACAATAGTGTGAAATGGTTGTTAATATCTCATTTGATTTAGACCAATTATTATATTGCACATAAATTATTATAAATTAACCACAACATTCACTTAAATTACCATCAATTATACACAATAAAAAAATAGGTTCGAGAATGTCAGTAGAGTAAAATGATCAAAACACCTTACCTCGTACTTCATTCGCTGGGGCAATTCTCTGCTCACTTTTCCACAGGGTAAATCTTGCACTCTCGGGCAACAATCACTGTACCTTGCTTCACAATGCACAAAAAACACTACGCACAACACTACACTAACACAGCACCACTAATTCACTTCACCGTGATGACGATAGGCTAGCTGGCACTGGTTGTCTACGACGATAGGGCACAAACACTTCCGCTGGGCGATCCGGCACAAACTCTCTGTAACACGGCTATCTGGCACTAGTCTACAACGATAGGACACGAACACTTCCGCTAGACGATCCGGCACAAACTCTCTGTAACACGGCTATCTGGCACTAGTCTACAACGATAGGGCACGAACACTTCCGCTAGACGATCCGGCACAAACTCTCAGTAACACGGCTAACTGGCACTGGTCTTCGGTGATTCAATCCCGTCGCTGCCAACATTGTCGGATTCCACTTCTCCGTCCACACAACTTCGAAATAAATCCGGTCTTTTGATATGCTGCCACCACCGATATGAAAACGTGATATCGGGCACGGTACTTGATGTATATTCAGGAAAAACTTAACTCTTTCAATTAAAGTTAAAGAAACAATTTATTAACAATATTTACACTTAAACTCGGAGGTAAAGTATCCGGTTTAATATTAAATCAAAATAAATACAGAAACGCTTTACGTGTACCGTTAGACTACGTTGATTCACTCAGAACCGAGATTTCTCTTAATCTCACACACGCTATCTCTCTTCCTTCCGAGAGATCCCGTTCCATACACGTGCTCAGAGCTGCTCTCTGAAAAACCAACCTTCACACTTCGCTGCCACGCTAGAACTACCTTCCTCTCTGGTCATTCCCCAGAGCACCTTTTTGTCTACGGGGCTACTGCTCTGTTTCCAAGGTGTCGCTTGACAACCGTTGCTCCCTCTTGACTGCTCTGTCTTCTTAAATAAAAGGGTGCCCTCTCTTTCTTATCTATCAAGGACCGCATTGCAATGGAAATACTTCTTTCACGTCGTTCCCCTTCGGATTAAGATTTTTCTTATAAAGCCTTCAACGGTACACAATAGATACATATACAATACGCTAATCCCTTAAGAATAGCTTTCAACTCTTGCAACTGTAAGAGAAGAACCTGACAATATATTTCTTGAAATCATGTAAAAAAATTTTGCATTAAACATATATTAATTTTCTATATAATATTTTTGGTTTGAACTGCTTTATTTTATGTTTCTGCATTTAATGTGCTTTAAAAATTAATGTCGATTCAAAATAAGCTAGAGGAAATAGTATTCTGAATCGAATGCACAACGTGAATCGAAAGGGCAAAGGCGCTGTTCATGTTATTTGTATTAATTTTTAGTTATTTATATTTTCTATGCTGTTTTTCATAGGAAAACAATGTTTGTCGCTTAAAACATCTTTTTTATAACATCTTGTATCATTTAAAGCCCGTCATTAGATTAATTTTACATTTGTGTATATTGCGTATATATATTTCTTTTTTTTATAACTTTAATTTCTTTAATCAGTTTATGTTATTTGTATATTTAAATTTTCTATTTTGTTTTTCATAGTAAAACAATGTTTGTCGATTAAAACGCCTCTTTTTTTGTAACATCTTGTATCATTTAATAAAATCTACATTAGATTAATTTAATATTTGTATACGATATGTATACAGTTTTCTTTTTTCTTTTTGTAACTTTAATTCCTTTAATCTGTTTATTTTATTTTTATTAATTCTTAGTAATTAAAATTTTCTATACTGTTTTATATAGTTGTGCTTAATTTTTAAATCAATGTATGTTGCTGAAAACGCATTTTTTAAACAACTTATATCACTTAACAATCCTTCTTTAAATTTTTGTTTTATTTGGTCTCGGCATTGGCTAAGATTCTTATGTTATGATGCAACATTTTCCTATCAGAAATAGGGCTGTAGCAAATAAAAAAAAATATTGCTTCTTTACATTTGTCATCACACAATCTAAGCTTCTGCTCACCTCCACCCCTTGCTTAGGCTTTTCGTCAAGGAGTACCCGCCCTGATATAAATTAAACCCCACCCATGCATTCCGTTTTGTTAGTAAAGTTTTTCTACTAGTTGCAGTTGTTTTAACATGTGTAGTTTTTAACAGTATATCTATTTTGAGGCAAAAACAATGGTGAAATAAAGTTTCTTTCAAAACTATAATTAATAGCTGCACCTAACAATACAGGTTACATATTTTGCCCCGCCCACTTAAACACTGAACCGATTATCTGCTTCTAAATGTATTTTTAAAAATGGTTCAGAAGAAGCAGCTCAGAGACGATTAATTTTCATTGCATATTTAGAAGTACTAGAAACGTAAAGAAGAATGAAAAAAGAATCCGTAATCGCATGATCATATTACGGGTGGGCGGAACTATCGAAAACGTGTTATATAATTACTCATGGGCGACTGGGCCTACGCATTTTCTTTCTTTTCGCGACTATCCTATTGGGATTATACAGAAGTCTCTCTTTGTAAAGGAAAACAGTACAACTTACATTTTTTTCTGTGTGTATGTGGTTTTTGCCATAAATAATAATAGATTCACGGAACCCCAATGCAATGCATGACCCAAGCAGGGTAACCATTTTGATCTTTAATTCCGAGTTCATACTGGAAAGCCCGAAAGAATATTTTTTATTTTATGATGGCTTTAACCCCTCAAGTGTATTGCTCGAACGTCGCTCAGTTAAGAAGAGTATGTTTCCTTCGCCACTAAAAGCTTTTAGAAACCACAAATTTTTAACTATAATTTTTGCTGTATTTGGTGGACATATCTCGATTATACAAGGCAGATATTTTAATACAAAAAAAGTGGTTTCTTGTCCTTAATTTTAATTTATTGTGTCCAATAATATTAATATTAAATCAAACTGTTAAGGGGTTAAATAATAGAAAATTTGATTTTCAAAATTTCTAGTATGAATTCAGAATTTCTGTATCAAGAAAAGGGCCAAACTGAGAACCTTGGCCTCATGTTGGAAACTACTAGTTCGGACTCTCATCCAACAGATCTATCTCTGCTTCATAGGCATAAAAAACCATTAGCTTGTAAATCATAGAGTACCGTGGGATTAAGGGGCTCCGCCTTAGAAATTCTTCCCAAAAAGGGCTCCTAGCCCCACCAGTGGCTGAGAGGTTGTGCTCTCGAAGCTGGTAGACGGGAGGTGCTGGGTTCGATCCCAATCGCGCCCGTCGGCCTAATCGTTTGGAGTTTTCGTGGTTTTCTTCGAGCCGTGGATTTATCCATGCGTAAATACGGATTAGGTTCCCTTAGAAAGACCCCCACGAAGGGCACTCCCCCCCGGGCCTATATCCCAAGTGTAGATAACTGGCCGTCAATATTCAACTCAACTCAACTCAACCCAAAAAGGGCTCCGCGAGCCCAAAAGTTTGGGAACCACTGCCATAATTTAACCACCAAAACCCAATAAATGTCAATTTAAATAGAGAAATCGACATTTTTTAACTATAGAGACCTTGGCACTTTTTTTTAACGCTTTGGCGTAATCCGGGCTTCAAAAAGTTAGATATGTTTTTAAAATATATACACAATTATGAAAACAAACCTAATGAACTTTTATGTTTATTTATATATATAAAATTATTTATATATACAATTCTGTTCTACCTGCATATAAAAAGAGATATATGGCTTCTTTATATTAAATAAATTATATAAATATTGAAAAAAAAAATACTTATTTATATGAAACTACGAATAGGTTGCCAGAAAATGTGTTGCCAACTTTCCTTCTCTCGCCATAAGCCTTTTTCGGTACTTTTCGGTTAGCCGGGCGCCAGTGATACATGTACATATATAAATATATATATATTAATTCATACATATATATGTGTGTAGATATGTGTATATATATATATATATATATATGTGTGTAGATATGTGTATATATATATATATATGTGTGTGTGTGTGTATATATATATATATATATCACTGGCGCCCGGCTAACCGAAAAGTACCCAATTTTCTATCTTAACTTTGTAACTGACTTGTAATATTTTAATAATTGTCTATTTATTGTACTTGGATCTAGGACCTAATAACCACTCAAATTAACTTATCAAAAGTTTTATTTTCATAATATATTTGTACACTTAAGTTAGCTAAAATGTTAAATGGAACTACGTAGAACTACTAAGTTGTGTAAAGCAGTTACTTTTAATTTTATAAACAAAGCACACTCACTTCTAACTAAATGTATCCAGATTTCATTCAATTTATTACAGTATTTCTTTCAAAATCATTTTTTAAACTGTTTATCGTCTGCTTTTTTTCTTTTCTTTTTTTTTTTCTAAAGATCATTTGACTCTTTTTGATTTGGAAGTACAAATTCATTCAAATATGCCAGAATATTTTCATTACAGTAGGATGGACATTCGTTGTTAGGGTTATTTTTTTTTCTCAGCACAGCAAGTTCAATACCATCATATTAATTTTAGCTTCACGAATTATGGAACGTATATCGAAACATTTAATGCAGACCACTTCTGTTGAAATGTAAAAATAATTATCACAAGGTAATTTTCGTAGCTAAAATTTCTTCTTTTCATTATCAGTAGCGAATTTGAAGACTTAGATTAGAAACTAGGAGCACAACATTTTCTTCTCATTATTTTATAGATATAATCTACACTTTCTTTAATAATTATAATCAATAATTATTGATAGCATTATAATCTAAATACACTGAAAAATATTATTAATTACTATATAAAACAATAAATAAAATCAAAATACTATCGTAAACAATACGTACAAACGAACAAAGTACAAGAAAATTTTTAAGTTATTATGGATCACTGTTTTGACGTCAGCAGGTTGTGACGTCACTTGTAGCAGGCCCGGTTAAGGACACACAGCGACATCTCGGAGGCCCCGGGTATATCCCGCAGCCACAGAAAATTAAAATTTGGAATAAAGCTAGTGTTTCGGATATAAAGAAAGGAAAAATTATACAATCCGGAAAAAAAAAAAAAAAAAAAAAAAAAAAAAAAAAAAAACCATTCGAAAATTCATAAAAATCGAACAAAATTGAAAATTGAAAATAACACGATCTTGTAGTCTTAAAAATTTAAAATTTGGTGTGAAGGCAGTGTTTAGAATTCAGAAAAAGAAAACATCAAAACACACACAAAAAAAAAAATTGAAAATAAAATCGAAAAATCGAAAAAAAATCGAAAAATTTCAAATAATCCAATTTTGTTGCGCTAGAAACTTGGAATTCGGAATAAAGGTAGTATTTAGGATGCAAAATAAGGAAAAATTAAAAAATCCAGAAAATTCGAAAAAAAAAATTAAAAATTCGAAAAAAATTGAAAAAAATTAAAATAATTTGATCTTTTGGCCTTAGAAACTTAAAATTCGCGGTAAAGATAGTGTTTAGGATTCAGAATAAGTTAAAATAAAAACGCAATAAAATTCGAAAATAAAATAAAAAAATCGAAAGAAATCGAAAAATAAGGAAATTTTGAAAATAATTCGATTTTATAGCGCTAGAAACTTGAAATTTGGAATAAAGGTAATATTTAAGATACTAAATAAGGAAACATTAAAAAAAAAAAAAAAAAAAAAAAAAAAAAAAAATAGAAAGAAAAAGAGAGAAATTGAAAATAATATGATCTCGTATTCTTAGAAATTGAAAATTTGCTGTAAAGGTAGTGTTTAGGATTCAGAAAAAGAAAAAATTAAAAACACAACAAAAATTGAAAATAAAATAAAAAAATCGAATAAAAAACGAAAATTTGAAAATAATTCGATTTTTAAAGCTAGAAACTTAAAATTTGGAATAAAGGTAGTATTTAGGATACAAAAAAAGAAATAAGTAAAAAATCTGTAAAATTAAAAAAAAAAAAAAAAAAAAATCGAAAATTCGAAAAATTGAAAAAAATTCGATTTTGTAGCTTTAGAACTTAAAATTCGGCGTAAAATTATTGTTTAGGATACAGAAAAAGGAAAAATTAAAACACAGTAAATTCGAAAATAGAATAAAAAAACTCGAAAAAGATCGGAAATTTCAAAATAATTCGATTTTGTAGCGCTAGAAACTTGAAATTTGTAATATAGGATACAAAATAAAAAAAATTAAAAAATCCAGAAAATTAAAAAAAAAATTCGAAAAAATCAAAAATTGAAAATAATTTATCTTGTAGCCTTAGAAACTTAAAACTTGGTGTAAAGGTAGTATTTACTATTCAATAAAAGGAACAATTAAAATATTCGTTAAATTCGAAAATAAAATCGAAAAATCGAAATATCTTTAAGAAATCGAAAATTCGAAAACAATTTGATTTTGTCCTGCTAGAAACATTAGTTTTAAGATAATTGTCCTATTAGCTAGTACAACGCCCGTAATTGTTGTATGTTATTTTCCCCGGATTATGGTTTTCTTTTCTTTCGTTATAGAAAAGTTCCGCTATAGACTGGCTACGATATAGGCGATTTCTTTATAGACAGGTTTGTTTTCTTTCACAGGTTGTACTCTATTTACTTCACATATGAAATATGGATTGTTAAATGATGTTAGCCCCACAAAAATTTTCACAGCTCCCCTTACCCTCCCGACATTACCGGCTGGTTATGGCTTGATAGATAGTCCTTTCTAAATAAAATCATGATGACTCTAAGATTCACTTGATTTATCTCTAAATTGAACCTAAATGATCCTAAGAAGACGGATCAAAGAATTACTATATTGGCATGACAATCAGGTAACTTAGAATTAAAATCGAAAAATCAATAAATTTATAAAAAGTCGAAAATTTGAAAATAATTCGATTTTGTAGTCCTAGAAGTTTGACATTTGGCAGAAAGGCAGGGTTTAGTACACAAAGTAAGGAAAAATTAAAAAAATCCGTAAATAATAATAAAAAAGACTAAAAAAAATGAATAAAAAAACATCGGAAAAAGGAATATAGTTTGATTTATTGGAAATTTCCGAAAATTTTAATTTTGGCTTTCTTTTTATACTAAAAAGTTCTTTTATGTTAAATATCAAGTATCTAGGGCTGCGAGTAATATCTCAGATGGATAGCACCTATCCTGGAAGCAACTGAGAGTACGTTTGACACTCCCCCTCCCATAACTTAGTGCTTGCCTAGGAACCTGAAATCTCTTTTTATCTACAGTACTTTGCAAACGAAACTAAAGCTTCAAATTTTTCATACCTGTAAATAATAGGGACAGAGTGTGGGCTTAGCGAAAATCAGTGGATGATCTCCAAAAAGAACCCAAAATCAAGAAAAGGAGGATTACTTACAAAAAGAAGTGAAATCTCATCAAAAAGTCACCTGTAAAAAATGCAGCCAAGTCTCGTAACTTATTTACCCTAAAAAGTACTGAGATCGTATAAAGCCAAGTTTAACTATCTTATTAACTCTGAAATTTTCATTCACAAATCACTCCTAGTCTCTACATCTTTAGTTAATTATTATTTTTGTGACTTGGCAATTACGCAGCACAGGGAAGTTATTACACCTTACTATGTTATGGGATGGGATGGGATAATTTAATTAAGGCAAATTATACACGCACAGGGAAGTTATTATACTTTAATATGTTATAGTATTATTTGATTAAGACTTACTATATACATCACATTCTCGTGCTACGTAATTGCCAAGTCACAAAATAATAATTAACTAAAGATGTAGAGACTAGGAGTGATTTGTGAATGAAAATTTCAGAGTTAATAAGATAGTTAAACTTGGCTTTATGCGATCTCAGTACTATTTAGGGTAAATGAGTTACGAGACATGGCTGCATTTTTTACATGTGACTTTTTGATGAGATTTCATATTTAGGAAATTGTTATATTTTAAATTGTTGCCAAATTGTATAACAGCACAAAAAATAATGTTTCCTTTCAATTTGAAAATGTATTTACAATTGAATATCAAAAACAGAAAGGAAACTCGATAATAGTAATTAAATGATCACGTGTTAAAAGCAGGAAATGGGAAAAAATACGTCATAAAAATGTATTTACATGTTAAAATGACGTCATCTATACTAATATTATAAAGGAGTAAATCTTGTTTGTTTGTTTGTAGGGGGTAATCTCTGGAACTACCGAACCGATTTCAAAAGTGATGGTGGCAAATTGATGGTGACAACCCCTGCTCCAACATAGGCTATATTTTATGTCGGTGCCACTAACCCCAGGGGGTGCAGGAGCAAAAAACGTTCTAAAATTGCGATTTTTCAGTTATCACACTGGCTGTCAAGCCCTGAGAGCTTGGCAGCCGGTTCTGTATGTATGTATGTACGTACGTAATGCGATAACTCTTCATAGAAATATCCGTTTTCCTTCAAATTTTGTTTATAGGTTCACTGTGTTAAGGCGCTTCCCTGATTAGTTTTCGGGATTGATTGGTTAAGTATAAAAGGGGGGGAAAAAGGGGCTAATCCCCCCCTTAATTTATATAAATGGGTTTTTCATGCAGAATTATTCCGTTTTCCTTCAAATTTTGTTTATAGGTTCACTGAGTTAAGGCGCTTCCCTGATTAGTTTTCGGGATTGATTGGTCAAGTATAAAGGGGGGGAACAAGGGTCTAATTCCCCCCTTAATTTATATAAATGGGTTTTTCATGCAGAATTATTCCGTTTCCCTTCAAATTTTGTTTATAGGTTCACTGAGTTAAGGCGCTTCCCTAATTAGTTTACGGGTTTGATTAGTTAAGTATAAAGGGGGGGGGATCGGGGGGGGCTAATCCCCCCCTTAATTTATATAAATGGGTTTTTCATGCAGAATTATTCCGTTTTCCTTCAAATTTTGTTTATAGGTTCATTGGGTTAAGATGCTTCCCTGATTACTTTTCGGGATTGATTGGTTAAGTATAAAGGGGGGGAACAAGGGGCTAATTCCCCCCCCTCTTAATTTATATAAATGTGTTTTTCATGCAGAATTATTCCGTTTTCCTTCAAATTTTGTTTATAGGTTCTTTGTGTTAAGACGCTTCCCTGATTACTTTTCAGGATTGATTGGTTAAGTATAAAGGGGGGAACGGGGGGCTAATCCCCCCCTTAATTTATATAAATGGGTTTTTCATGCAGAATTATTCCGTTTTCCTTCAAATTTTGTTTATAGGTTCACTGTGTTAAGGCACTTGCATGATAATTTTCGGGATTGATTGGCTGAGTATAAAGGGGGGAACGGGGGGGGGCTAATCCCCCCCTTAATTTATATAAATGGGTTTTTCATGCAGAATTATTCCGTTTTCCTTCAAATTTTGTTTATAGGTTCACTGAGTTAAGGCGCTTCCCTGATTAGTTTTCGGGATTGATTAGTTAAGTATAAAGGGGGGGATCGGGGGGCTAATCCCCCCTTAATTTATATAAATGGGTTTTTCATGCAGAATTATTCCGTTTTCCTTCAAATTTTGTTTATAGGTTCACTGTGTTAAGGCGCTTCCCTGATTAGTTTTCGGGATTGATTGGTTAAGTATAAAGGGGGGAAACGGGGGGATAATCCCCCCTTAATTTATATAAATGGGTTTTTCATGCAGAATTATTCTATTTGCTTCAAAATTTGTTTATAGATTCATTGGGTTAAGACGCTTCCCTGATTAGTTTTCGGGATTGATTGATTAAGTATAAAGGGGGGGGGGAACGGGGGGCTAATACCCCCTTAATTTATGTAAATGGGTTTTTCATGCAGAATTATCCCATTTCCTTCAAATTTTATTTATAGGTTCACTGTGTTAAGGCGCATCTCTGATTAGTTTTCGGGATTGTTTGGTTAAGTATAAAGGGGAGAACAAGGGGCTAATTCCCCCTTATCTATACTAATATATAAAGTAGTAAAGATTGTTTGTTTGTTTGTTTGTTTGTTTGAAGGGGGTAATCTCTGGAACCACTGAAGCGATTTTAAAAGTGATGGTGGCAAATTAATGGTGACAATCCCTGCTCCAACATAGGCTATATTTTATGTCGGTGCCACCACCCCCAGGGGGGTGCAGGAGCGAAAAACGTTCTAAAATTTCGATTTTTTGTGTACTGAAGGAGATAGAAGTATCAAATTTGGTATGGTAGTTACTTATAAGATGTAAATGCTCTCTAAGAACAAATTATAAAAACTTTCGCAATTTAAAAGGGTGAGATGAGGAAGAAGCGTTCTAAAAACATTCTAAATTACAATTTCTATGGAATCTCTGAAACTACAGAACCGATTTCAAAAGTGATGGTGGCAAATGGATGGTGACAGTCCCTGCTCCAACATATGCTAAATTTTTTGTCGGTGCCACTGCCCGCAGAGGGTGCAGGAGCGAAAAACGTTCCAAAATTATGATATTTTCAATAATGAAGGAGTTAGGAACTTGACATTTTGTATGGTCGTTACTTACAAGATTTAAATGCTCTATAAGAACAAAATCTAAAAAAATTCGAAATTTAAAAGGCTGAAATAAGCAAAAAATTTTCTAAAAACATTCTAAATTGCAATTTGCATGGAATGTCTGCAACTACTAAAGCGATATCAAAAGTGGTGGTGGCAAATGGATGGTGACAATCCCTGCTCCAACATAGGCTATATTTTATGTCGGTGCCACTACCCCGAGGGGGGTGCAGAAGCGAAAAACGTTCTAAAATTGCGATTTTTGCAATGCTGAAGGAGCTAGAAACTTCAAGTTCGGCATGATTGTTATTTATAAGATCTAAATGCGCTCTAAGAACAATTTCTAAAGAAAAATGATCTAATGATTCTGCGATTTTTCAACTATTGAATTTCTAAAATTACCAAATTTCACAATAGAGTACCATAGCGAAACCTTCACGCGTAAAAAGATAATGATAAGGGCGACGTGTCCTGACGTGTATATTGACTATAGCACGAGTCACAAATTATAGTATCCTTATTATTCTGTTAAAATATAAAAGTGAATTATGAAATGTCAATATTTTGTTTGATTAAAGGTTCGTTAAGAGAAATTGACCAGCGTAGCGGGCGTAGCTTGCTAGTATATAATAAAACAATACGTTTAAAAAGATTTTCTTATGGACAATATTCATGTGATGTTACAGTGAACAGTGGGAAGTAGCGAGGATTGCAAGTTTATACATATATTTCATCATTTTATGCAGCATAAATACAGAACAGTAAATGCATGCGTAAAATACTTTTTAGATTTATTTTGTACGAGTTGCTAATCCATAAATACATATTACACATAAATACATATTCACATTTTAATCGGATTATTCATGATATTTTGGTAAGTTTTGCACTGTTAGTTAGGTACCAATGTTTTTTAAAAGGTTTTAGCGTATAGTTATTCTACGTTACTTTGTTATAGAACTACAGAGGAAAGCTCTAAAATTAAGTGAACTAGATTATTAGAGACTAGCAAGCTACGCCCGCTACGTTGGTCAATTTCTTATAACGAACTTTTAATCCAACAAAATATTGACATTTCATAATTCACTTTTATATTTTAACAGAATAATAAGGCTACTATAATTTGTGACTCGTGCTATAGCTAATATACACGCCAGAACACGTCGCCTTTATCATTATCTTTTTACGCATGAAGGTTTCGCTATGGTACCCCATTGTGAAATTCAGTAATTTTTCAAATTCAATATTTGAAAAATGGCATAATCATTAGATTTGAAATTTACATCAAGAAAAATACAATTTTTTACCTTTCAAACGCAGTTTGCCTAACAATTTTCTGAGAAATACTTTTCGAGCTATTAATTTTTTCAGTAACTTCAAATATTTCATTTTCCGAGATTAATCTGTGGCAACAATTATATAAAAACCCAGTCGTCAGAAACGCATAGTTTTTTATTAAAGAGGCTGTTGGAGCAGGGATTGTCACCACCAATTTGCCCCCATCACTTTTGAAATCGGTTTGGTAGTTCTAGAGATTCCATAGAAATTGTAATTTAGAATGTTTTTAGAACGCTTTTCGCTCAGTTCACCCTTTTAAATTTCGATTTTTTTTAAAATTTTATTCTTAGAGAGCATTTACATCTTATAAGTAACTACAATGCCAAATTTCAAATTTCTAGCTCCTTCAGTATAAAAAAGATCGCAATTTTAGAACGTTTTTCGCTCCTGCACCCCCTGGCACCGACATAAAATATAGCCTATGTTGGAGCAGGGGTTGTCACCATCAATTTGCCACCATCACTTTTGAAATCGGTTCGGTAGTTCCAGAGATTACCCCCTACAAACAAACAAACAAACAAACAAACAAACAATCTTTACTCCTTTATAATATTAAGTATAGATTACCTTTTTAAAAAAAGTTTACCTCAACAAATAGTGATGGAAGTGATTTTTCAGGTATGGTTAATGACCCTATACCATATCATTGTAAGTTGCTTAGTGATAGAGCTAATGGGGAAGTGATTGGGAAAGGTGAATGCAATCATGAAAGATATATCTACTATATTATAAAAGAACTAGCGGCCCGTCCCGGCTTTGCACGGGTAGACAATGTGTTGACTACAATGTAGGGTAGAGAAGTGTAGGTACTTTAAAAAAAGTTGTTCTAAATTGGTTAAAAGTGGGAGGGAGACAAAATTGCAGTACTTAGAAATTTTGAACTTTAATTAAAAGCTTGTAAAAATGTGATGAATAAAATTTTCTGTTCATGTACAGATTGAAACTAATTAATTTATTTTAATATTTCTGAATATACAACATTTTTTGTACTATTTCTTGACTTAATCATAATATATTGATTGTCTGCATTTCCAGATCTCGATAAGCCTACATACAGTTGCCCATGAGAAAAGCATTCTTGTCGCAGATCAATCTCAACATATTTGTATGTTTGACCTTGAGATTTGTTGATGGTGATCGCAACTGAAAGTTTAACAGGGAACTGCAGTCTTTTAAATGGGAATGGTAAGTCAGTGGGGATCATGGAAATGCAAGGAATGTGCGCCATTTGCCCAGTTGCTGGTCCTGTAAGGATGACTGTCTCAATAATATTATTTCTGAGTGCTTTAACTTGCAATCTCGTCCCATTGCACAGATTTGGAGGATTAAGGTTACGCATTAAAATGATAGGAATGCCAATTTTTATTTTGAGACAGTGAGATGGAAGGCCTGATGTATTGAGGGTATTGAGAAATTCTTGTGGATAGTGAACTGTATCTTCTTTATTTATTACCGTATCTATTGATTTATAGCATTTTTCGTCACCAGGTACTCTTTTCAAAATTTCTTTATTTATTTGATCAACTGAGGCATTTCTAGCCGATATTATAGTTCTCTCACACACCCACGTGTAATCTTTTTCGAATATTGTTTCTATTTCATGATATACTTTGCAAATTAATTCTTCAAGAGTTGCTACATTTGTTCCTAATTGGTCATCTATTTCAATTAGACCATCTTGTTCATGTATGTTGCCATCGCCAAGTTGTAACAGTCGACTTGAAAAGCTGCTGTCACCACCTCCCAAATGAGCTCGCATGTTTGTTCGTAAGGTTAATGATTCAATAGAATTCCAGAGATGAGACGATTTCAAGGAGGCTTTAATAATGTCTGCTCGAGTTCCTCTGGGAATCACTGGTAGGGTTTGGCGAAAGTCCCCAGCAAATACAAAAGTGATGCCACCCATTGCTCTATCCGAATTTCTAAGGTCTCTTAGAGATCTGTCTACTGCTTCAATATGCGATCGGTGGCTCATGGTACATTCATCCCACATTATTAAAGAAGCTTCTTGGAAAATTTTGCCAAGTGGTCCGTTTTTTCGGATTGAACAGACAGAATCCCGTTGAAGTGAAACATTCAAAGGTAATTTAAATGCAGAATGTGCCGTTTTTCCACCGCTAAGAAATGTGGCAGCAATTCCGGAAGACACGACAGTTTTCCTGTTGATCTAACTTTAGCAAGTGTTATGTTAATCAAAAATGTTTTCCCCGTTCCGCCCGGCGCGTCAATAAACAATAATTTGCCTTTATTATTGTTGACGCTATCTATTATAACATCATACGCGTAACGTTAATCTGGGACCAGATTCGGCAAATTATTACAAACGCAGTTACCGAGTTCAAGACGGTCATATGGTTGTCTTGATGGCCTTCGTAAACGATACATTAATGTATCCTATCTTACTGGTGAAGGCAGAACAAAATCAGCTAAAGTTTTTTCACTCAACTCAAATAATTTGTCTTCAATTTGTATAAGACCTTCATTCAGAATATCATTTGAATATGGTATAGACATATTATTACGTCGCTCTCTTACTCTGTGGAGTATGTCTTCACACAAATGTTTATTAAATATCTCCCACAGCTTTAAAGGGTCTGATGGTTGGCAAAACAATTCTCTCAATTGTTTTGGTGAATCAGAAAGTACTGCGTCAGCTAATGTGTGGTTCCAATGTTCATCGTTTTCAATGAGACCAAGTTCTTTGCAAGCTAACTGATATGTTGGCATAATTTTTCCCGCAATAGTTCGTAAGTTTATAAAAGAGGTTGGTCCACGAACATGATGGAACAGTATTCTCAGATGAAAACATTCACATTGACTTGGATGAATACCGTACATCCGGCCAAGTGCTGAGTCTTTTTTAATGTTAGAAAATCCTTCCACCAATTGTCCTTTTCTCTGCGTGAAAATTTACCATCGGCCCAGGTGTAGTATGCGGGTACTTCAATGTATAATAAAGTTTTTGCAAAGTCATCTTTTCTACATAATTCAAAAAATGCTGTGAGTGTTGTTGCGGGTGGGTTTTCGACTTTTTGCTGTAAATTATTTCCGGTGAAATACACTCTTTGTCCATTTTCAAGATGTACCGCTAAATGTGTAACCGTTGGGTGTCTTTCATGGATATGGAATTCCAAAATTCTCCAAACATCTTCAGATGTACTTATATAGCGGCCATTCAAATAAGTTTCGATCTCGTTGTGAGTTTTCTCTACTGATATAGTAGCTTGGTCGGATCCCTTATTTATAAATTTACAGATGTATTTAAGTGCTTTTACTGAATGACAGTATTCCACATTAATGTGAGCATTGAATGAGCTACACAGTATGGGAGAGTAAGGAACTATCCATTTGTTATCTATTGTGACCTCTCGTCCTCGCACTTTCAGAGTTATCGTATTTAAACCATTATTAGGACTTTTACGACGATAAACTGGATAGCCATCTTCTCCAGTTTGTGTTTCATCAATCTAATTAAGTGGATATTTTTTCGTGCAAATACCGTTTGTCATACATGGTGCGGACATGTTATATTCCCCACAGGGGCCGTGTAACATATTTCTCACCACTATGGCATGTAAAATAGGATCATGGTCAGGATCCGGTAGTTCAGCTGATATCAAAGAATCTATATCATCAGGCTGTATTTTTTTTGTAACCACAGCAGAATATGTACATGAGGTAACCCTCTTTTTTGCCATTCAACACTAAATATATAAGCTTTTGTATCTCCAAATATGGCATTTTTCGTCAGAAGTTTCATGAGACTCTTCACTTTCAAATTAAAGACACGTGCAATAATATCATGCCTATCGTATGATCTTTGTCCAGGAAATAGTTCAGCTTTTATTTCAGGCCATTCAGGGTTACATGTAAATGTTATAAATAAATCTGGTCGGCCAAAATTTCTAATATATGTCATCGCATCTTGCGTTTTCTCCTGCATGTATCTTGGTGACCCTGTAAACGTTGAAGGCAATATGACGTATTGTCCAATATCGTGAGCATTAATTTTTTGGTCTTGATTCACTGCATCTCGCAAGTGAAGATAATTTTCGGATCTTAATTTTGTTTGATTTCTGCGGATATAATCTAATCTTTCTGTAATTATTTTTGCCATCATATCGACACAGTATTCGTTAAATAAATTTCTGAAATGATGCAGAGTATTAAAGCTGTCTTATTTTATCATAATCCGGTACGCGTAAAATTACATACACGTGACTGTTTTATTACGTGGAGAATTTTGTTGTGGTATATTCAGGCAATACCCATCTTCTCCCCTAATGAAAATCAACGGGTACTGTAAAGCGTCATAAGATCTATTCAATTCTGAAACTCTTTTTAATAGTCCATCACGGCAATGCAAAACTATATCTCTCGGACCTTTATCTTCGTTAACTAAAAGCACCGCTACTTCATTAGCTGTAGGAGCATTGTATCGTCCTCTATGCTCATTGACCGGACGTCGATCTACATGTATTATGATTTTCAAATCCTCTGATTCTAAATTATTATTCAAGTTACTTTTGAAGTTTTGAATGTAAACAATTATTTTTTTGTAATATAGCTTGAAGCTGTCCAATTAATTCTACGTTAAGATTAGGCACAATATTTGATCTCACTGTTATCTGATCTTGATCAGAAAGAAAATAAATTTGCAAGTACTGAGGATCTCTGCCTTCTGGAGGGAGTAAACTACCGATTAAGTGGTAAACTTGCCCTTGTACTTTAAATGTAGGCATAAAATTGCCCTCCTTGATTTTATTCGCATCGAAGGAAGTCATTTGAAATAAGGTATTGTATCGTCTTATATTATTTACGAAGTGTGCTGAGAGTGGATGATTACCAAGTAACTGGCTGGCTGTCTGGCTGTCACCCGCCTTGAGGATCCGCTTTTGGCATATGATCGGGACAAGCCCCAAGCTCAAGGCAGGAAGGTCTCTACCGTCCAAACGACACCACCGTCTCCGGATTAACTAAAATTTCTTACACCATCAATCATAAGTGGCAGCCCTATTTATCAGGGCGTGCCATGGGAAAACATTTACAAATTGAAAAGTAAATTATAGTAAATTATACAAACTCTAATTCACAAATGGCAGCCCTATTTATTCAGGGCGTGCCTGATTTTATACAATGTTTGAATATTATAGATTATATACACAATATTTAAAGCTACAGTTTTTTAGAGGTAAGTAGATTAAAAAAAAAAAAAAAAAAAAAAAAAAATGTATACACAATAATTATATAAGTTACATGTTTTACAAATTTCAATATTTACACATTATACATAATAGCTCTTGGCAAGATGATAACAGTAATTTTCTAAGTATAACAACATTTTCCATTCTTTAAAAGACAACCCTAAGAAATGTCTGCCCTCATGATTAACCATGCAAGAAGTAGATGAATGAATATATGAATTGTAAAGTAACAATTATGTATTTACAGGTAGTACACTTGATATATTTACATTTTACTAGATAATCAATTATATTGATTATTTTAACTATTTAATTGTTAGCAAGATTTTCCGAACATTTATACACTTAATTATAATGAGTAATGCAATGAATACTACACACGAATAATATACAAATATACACGATGAATAAAACAATGGAAAATTTATATTTGAATAATAATCACTTATATACAATGAATAAAACTAGAGTAATATACTTGATGAATAAACACTTATAAACAGAAAATATAGTTGAAGATACATAACACCGCAAATTAAGAGGACAACCGTCTCCATGAAGCGAAATAACCTTCACTGGACGAGCAATAGCAGGATTAAAAAATATTTTATATTTAAAAATAAAATTTGTATTTTATAAAAGAATATTTCTGATTTAAGATATTATAATTTTGATATAATTTGCCTAGTGATTCATTATTATTAATAATATCCATCATGTCCTCGAGGAGTGTTGGAAATTTCCTATGAAATTTATATTTCATAAATCTACACTTCCCGAAGACATAATGGATAGGATCACCCCTCTGGCCACAAACACATAGATCATTATCCATTTTACCGATTTTATTTAAGAATGTAGGAAAACTGCCGCAGCCCGTGAAAAAATATATTGAGACTTTATCTTTAGTTATTAATTTAGTGTTGACTTCTGGCACAAGCTGATACGTAAATCTGCCGCTCCCTGAGTTATCCCAGTTGTACTGCCACCTTTCAAGTAATTGATCTTTGATACATTTATTTAAATATGAGCGCGGAAATTTTATTCCGCACTCTACTGGAAGGTTGGAGTACTGAGCAGCATCATTAGCCAGCTTGTCCGCCAGTTCGTTGCCTATTGTACCCGCGTGTCCTTTAACCCATGTTAGATAAAATATTTTGTTTTTATTTTGATGTATTAGTTGCTGTATATCATAAATTGCTTTAAGTGTTGGAAATTGATTTGTTAATGAAAGGATTGTTGATTGACTATCTGATAAAATTTGAAATTTATTAAAGTTAGAATTTATTGCCCACTCTATTGCTGTTATGGCCGCGTGCAGCTCTGCTTGGTAGACTGTGTTTTCTGGTTGAATTTTAGTTGTTTTTTCGTCTATTTTTATGTTGTTCTGAAAAATCACCAATGAGAAAGCTGTATTAGAATCCACCTTAGAACCGTCTGTGTATATGTGTGTAATATCTATGTTATTTAAGATTTTGTCTATTGTTATTAGATTATTTAAAAAGTTTTCTGGGTTAATTGTGTATTTGCAAAGCTTTTCTTCTATGTCATTTTTAGTTATTACCTTATTATCTTTTAATAATATCTCTGTGTTGTTTAATATTTTATATTTTAAGTTTTTATGTTCTAACGTTAGTAATAGTGGTGGAATACCTAGTAGTGTCTGTAATGTGTGAGTTGAAGTATTTTTATATGTTTTTGTTATTGATATTAAACATAATCTTTGTATGCTCTGGAGGTTACGTTTGTCAATAACTCTTAAATCGTCGAACCATACCTCCGAGCCGTAAACTATTATTTTCTCTAAGACTGTGATGTACCAGGTTCTAAGGCGTGATCTATCCACTCCCCATGTGGCTGAAAAAACGCGTTTTATTGAAGATGTTAATAATACTATTTTGTTTTTAATTTTTTGGATGTGTTTATCCCATTTAAGATTTGATTGGAATGTTATACCTAAGATATTTAAGTCGGTGACACCTTTTATATTGGATTGTTTTAATTTAAAGATTGGTGGACGACTCACCAAGGCATTTTTACCCAACAGAATGTACGATGTTTTATCTGATGATATTTTTAGCGAGAGGTCTTCACATAATTGTGCAAAAAGGGCAATTCTTTCATTCGCCTGCGATTCTAAATCTCTTCTATTGTTTGCGCGTATAATAAGATTGAAATCATCGCAAAAGGCATAAAGATTAGTAAATTTAGTGTAGAATATTTTTAGTATTTGATTGGCCACAAGGAGCCACAGGAGAGGGCCGAGACACGAACCCTGTGGACAACCTTGGGAAGTAGGACGTTTAATGTTATTATTTAGGTAATCGGTAATGATGAGTCTGTCTGAAAGAAAGCTTAGGAGAAAGTTTATAAGATATTTTGGGACTGGCAGGGTTTTGAGAATTCTGCCCAATGTTGTCCAGTCAATATTATCAAACGCCCCCACAATGTCAAATGAGACGAGCGCGCAGTATTTATTTGATTTCAGATAATTATTAATT
Organism: Maratus michaelseni; assembly: GCA_963931845.1. Classification (NCBI taxonomy): domain Eukaryota; kingdom Metazoa; phylum Arthropoda; class Arachnida; order Araneae; family Salticidae; genus Maratus; species Maratus michaelseni. Next base: position 9,760,864 of record OZ007598.1, read on the forward strand.
TTATATTTTAATCTGTTAAGTAATTGTACTGTACTTTTTCCTTCACGGAAGCCAAATTGAGATTTATGTAAGTAGTTATTGTTTTCTAGATAGTAATTTAGTCTATGTTTAAGCATGCGTTCTAGGATTTTGCCCAGCATCGGGAGAAGGCAAATGGGTCTATATGAGGTTGGGAGTTTAGGATTTTTATTGTTTTTTGTGAAAAATATAACGTCTTTAATTCGTTTTGGTGGTTCAGGAATGTAAAATAAAACGACCTTGCCAGAAGCGCAAAACAATCCATTGGGTTCATCACGCCATTTCTTTGCTTTGCATTTATTACACACTTTATTCATATTACCAATCTGAATATCTATCTGTCCAGAATAGTTAATATTTGGACCATAATGGAAGGCAGATCTGAATTTGTTATTGTTTTCTGAATTATGTCGTTCAGCACGTTTTCCTGGAATTCGAGACTTGTACCTATCTGTTGCTGCCCTGTGCAACTCAGGATTGTTTTTCTGAAATTTTGAGACCGCTGCCCTGTTCAACTTAGGATTGTTTTTCTGAAAATTTGAGACCGCTGCCCTGTGCAACTCAGGATTGTTTTTCTGAAATTTTGAGACCGCTGCCCTGTTCAACTTAGGATTGTTTTTCTGAAAATTTGAGACCGCTGCCCTGTGCAACTCAGGATTGTTTTTCTGAAATTTTGAGACCGCTGCCCTGTGCAACTCAGGATATTTTTTTTAAAACTTGGCTACTGAAGATCGATGAACATCTGCGTTATTTAGGCTGTATTTTTTAGCAGCATTCCTAATTTGTTTCCGTCTTGTAACCCCTGTTAATCTTGTGCGCCGTTTTTTAGAATTATTAGTAGGTTGCAAAGGACTGTGAGAGTTAAGATGCTGAGGATATATTGAAGCAGATACTATTAGTGTTTCTGGAGAATTATTAAAAGCGACTGTATCCGGAGTAAAACTTGGTGATAAGAGCGATACCACATTGTTTATGTTATGATCAGGATCAGTGAAAGTTGGCGAAGTTTCATACTGTAAATCGCATGGCAAATATACTTCAAAATGTCCGTTAGACAAATCATGTGTGAAGCGCAGCCTACCAACTGGATTTCCTTCTTCACCGAAAGTAACATACTCTCTTAAAACGAAAGAGTGGATTTGGCTTCTCAGAAAAGAGCTGTAATTTATTGGATCGTGAATGAGTTGATTTTTTAACGTTTCACTCATCCTGATTTGAATTTTTATTTTTCTAATGCACTTCAGAAGAGAGAATACTAAACAACTCATCTCGATAAAAAATGCAATCATTGGCGAGCTGAAATGCCAATGCGGCTGACGTGACCATTCGCTGAGCAGACGACAGGCGTGTGACGTCATCGAATGGAGGAAAGCATTTCGCCTTTACAGCACGTTGTTAACCGTTGAAGTATTATTCGCGTTGTTCAAAGGGGCAATTTTAAAGAAGGAATACTTGAAAAGGTAAGAATTTCTGCTGTTTTAAATACTCTAATCATGTTTTTTATAATAATTCTGTTTTATATTTATTGTTATTTTATATATGGCGTGATATTTTTCAGTTTATATCAATATTTTTAACAAATATGTCTTAACCCTAACATTTAGGACTATTTACACGAACGAACATTTAGAGATCTTTTGAGTTGGAAGGATAAATATTAAAAAATGCTCTAAAATATAATTATACAAATCCTTTGCCTCTCATTTTAAGTTTTTTTAATGTTGTTTCAATAAATATGATTTATAAATAGCTTTTAGTAGCAATTTAATCTTTTAAAGAAAATGTCTCGGCGGTACTGTGCGTTTGTTTATATATATATATATATTTAATGATGTTTCAGAACTCTAACTTTCATAATACTATAAATTGAAAATTGACTTGTCTGACTTTAAAAATATTGTTTTAAAGTAAACAAATTATATTTTTTATTTTATTTTCAGTCTGAAGAAATTTTTCCTGGATATTTTTATTGACCTACCTTGTTTTTCGAATGCGCATACATAAGTTTTCTTAGTCATTTTATGTTGCTGAGAGTTAGATTATTTGAAATGTATCTCAAATATATAAGAAAAGCTTTAGAATATATATTTCATGTTGACGAAAACTTTTGAAAAGTAGTTTTATTAGTATATATACTATTTTTCTAATATTTTAAAATAAATATACTTGATTTGTGAAGCTGTATAAATCCCATATTTTTTTTATCATATGTTGTTAAAAATAAGGTAAATATCTCCATTCCCATATATTCACTGTGTGAATATTCCTAAATAGAATTAGGATTAAAACATTTAATGATAATATTGATATAAACTGAAAAATATCATGCAATATATCTAATAATATTGCATAGAAAACATAATCATATATATTAAAAAACCCATGATTAAAGTATTTAAAACAGCATAAATTCTTATCTATTCAAGTATTCCTTTAAAATTCTCTTTTTGGATCAAGGGGTGGGGTGGTGGTGGGGGGGGTATATATTTCAAGCAGCTCAAAACAACAACAAAATAAATAAATATAAAATGACACTTTTCACTTAATTGTTGAATGTATACATACATGTATACATTCAACATGCAACTTACTTTTTTTTTTGTGAAAAAAAAATATAATCTGTATCTGTTTATGAAATTTATTATTTTACAATAAAATATTACATCTTTACCATGAATTTCAATTCCCCTTGCCCTCCTTTCTAGAAAAGAACTTGTATTTCGGAAGCTGTAAATAATAAAATATATCAGAGGTATAAATAATAAAATATAATTTTTATAGAGTATAAAATAAGGTAGTTATTTATCATTATTTTTATTTGAAAACGTGGCAAGAATTCTGTGTTATTTTGAATTTCGTAGATAAAAATAAATCAAAGGTTACTGAATTTCATTTTAAATGGCTTGATTTTATTTAGTCAGTTGATTAGAAATAATCCCTCTAGTTTTTTTTTTTGTAATTTTTAAGTGAGTTGACTCCTCTCAAGAATGCGTTTATTAGAAATCACCCAAGGGGTTTTGGATTAACTCTTAAATGAGTTGATTTCATTCATGTATGAATTGGTTACCAATCGCTCAAGAATTACTGGATTAAATCTGAAATGACCTCATTTAACTCAAGTTTGAATTGATTATAAATCACTCAAGTGCTACTGGATTTAACCTTCATTGATTTGATTTCACTCAAGTATGAGTAAAATAGAGATCACTCAATCATGAGTTGCTTAAAAACAACTCGTTCACTCGAGTTGTTTCAACTCTTCATGAGAAGCTCACTTTCAAATCGTGAGATGAGTGGATTTCGGCTAACTTGAGTTATTTTGGCTCTTTCGTTTTAAGAGAGTAAATCACAGCATTGCAATACACCTCGAAAACGTAACCAAATATGTGAGCTGCAGCATACAATTCACTTAAACCACCGTAAGTGTTCTCTCGGGACATATAAATATTATATGATTCAGCAGTCACATAATTATCACCGTTCGGGTCGTGGGTCATGATGGAAATTTCGTTCCAATTTTGAATGACATAATCAGCAATTTCTTCTCGAATCTCTTTAGCCATCACCTGAGTACCATATAACAGATAAGAGAGGCACCGAAACTGGCAGGCTCCATCTCCTATAGTAGGAACAACCGTATGCGATATCATATCACCACGAACACTTATTACTTCTTTAATCATTATTCAATTATTATGAAGAACTAGCTGTTACCCGTGACTTCGTTCACGTAACATTAAAAAAAGAATAAATGCATTAATTTAGCAAAACATTTCACTTGATAATTAACAACATATATAATTAACCAAAGCTTTATCACATTTTATAGGAGACCATACGGTATTTGTTTGCTATAGGGGCCTTGACATAACCCAGTCTTAAAAAAGTGAAATTTCATGCCAAATAATATATACAATCGCGAAAATGAAACTGCAACTAATGAAAAAAGGAGGACCCAGTAAAATCGTGAAAATCGAGGAATTCCTTTTCGTAAAACGAAAAACACTGGCAGAATTCTTCTATACAACAGTGCATTTTAGGTGTTATTTGGTGTACAATTTGTATATGTGTGCATTGCTAAATGGGCATTATTATATTGTTTATTTGCATAGACATATGTTATATATTTCTTACTACATTATCTTGTATATGTATATATTAAATTAAGTGTTTCACGCTAAGTGGTGTCAATAGTGAACAAACTGCTTGTGGATTTTATACATTGATAGATATTTCACAAAGATATAACAATCTGATGAGATTCTAAAATGTAAATAAAGATTGCTAGAAAGTACTTTAAATTCTGCCCAATTTAACCTCGATATTTTCTCTATCGCGTCAAGAACACTATAAGCAAATAAATACCGACGACACAAATCTGATTATCTAAATTTACATATTTTTGTTAGTATATATAGGATTATATTATTTATTTCATGCGCTTGAAATTTTTTACGCTTTCTCTAGGGTTAGGTGTCGAATAAATGTACTTTCTTGTTATTTTATTTTGCCATTTCTATTTATTCTATTTTCCATTCATTCCATTTATGGATATTGATTTAATTTACATATTCGTGTCAAAGAATATTCTTGAAAGTTATTATCAGGATTAGGATAGGATACGATTAGGGTTAGGATTAGGAATAAAAATTGAACGACAATGGCATGACCGATTCAGGTTTAAAGTATGAACCATCATGAAGCAATAAGAAAATTAGAAAATTATTGGCTAATAGTTTTTAATATGTTTTACAGTCATAGTTGGCATCAAAGGTGAGCGGGGAAATGATCATCTAAAATACCATTAAGTGTTTACCACGCAAAAAACAAATCTGGTTACAACAATGTATTTAATTTTGCACCAAATTTCACTTGATAAAAAAAAAAAAAAGCAAATTGACTATGAACTTAATTACAGACCCCCTAACCTTGTTATTCTCGGAATTTTTCTACCTATATGTAAAAAAAAAATTCTACTATATAGAACGCGCTTTCACGTTTATAATTTTATGAATTGGCACGATCAGCTTGTTCAAGTTTACACAATTCGGCTGGAAGAAAATATTCATTACTTTTTGATTTATTCTTTGTTTTTGCATTACGCGAATTTGTTGGTAAAATCGATTTTCTTTTCGATAACATTGTTGTTTTTTAAGTTTAAAAAATATTGTAATTTTACTTAAACAGTGCTTTAAAATCTATGCAATTTTTCTTATCCTACAAGACTTTACAAAAATCTATTATGAAACAACTTTAAAAAAAGCTATATTTAAAAACGACAACAAAGTTTTTCCTATTTTAAAACTAAAAGATATGTAAAATTAAATTCCTGCTCGAAACGACGATTTACAAATGTGTTTCGATTGTGGGAAAATGATAGAGGAAAAATGCTGTTACTTCAACACAATCATATTAAATCTTTAGCTTTTATGAGAAAAGCAACTTTCTTTTAAAAAATATAGTTATTTTTATTAAGATTTTCTGATTTTCGATACGGATAATTTTGCGATGCATATCATTGACATTTGCCATCCTATATATATATATATATATATATATATATATATATATATATATATGATATATATATTTTTTTTTACTTTTTAAAATTTAAATTAAAAATATGGTATCTTTATGTTAGCCGTGTGCAGACGATAAATCGCCAACCTATCGCATCATTCGTATTGAATTCATTAAAAATATAAATCTTTCACTCATTTCATTTAAAACACAGAACTTTAATTTACAACACATACATTTAAAATACATATATTACGTACATTTAAAATAATTCCTTTCATGTTAAAAAGAAGAAAAAAAAAAGATAAATTAATCACAAATAATTTGATAACCCAAGATAATTTTATTTCAGCATCAAAACGAATCTGTGTTATTTTTCTATATATGACATCATATTCGCTTGCTTCCCATACTTACTCGTATTTATGCACTTTGTATTATTATCAAATATTTGAAAACGCACGTTTTGTTTCTAATATGACATCATTTCATATTCTGTTTAATTCTTAAATAATTCATTTCCTTTTCATTTTTCACGTGGAAATTTTTCATTTGAAAATAAATTGTTGATTAAAAATTATTACTCAGGGGTTTTATTTTATATTGGCAACGATAAAGTATTAGCAACGGTAAAATAAATTTAACCATTTTAAAAAAAGCTGCAAAACCGGGCCCTTTGGGCCAAACCAACCAAACCAACCAACCATTTTAAAATATACGAAAAAATGTCCATTTACTCTCTATAAAAATAATGAAATTTTGAATTATTAAGAAAAATATTGAAATAAAATAAACAAAAACCATTCTATGTTCATTTGAGGGTTATAATCAACTTATATGCAAAGATACAGGATAATTAAATGCTTCATTTTGACGCTGGCTTCAGCCTAACATTTGCACACAATCAGATTTATAATATTATTAGGATTAGTGCGTACCGTTGGATCCATGCAAGGATTTTGCACTGCAGCCTAATATATTTTAGGTATACTTAATATTTTTTAGATGAAGTTTAAAATTCTAAATAATTAAAGATAAAAATTTCTGTAAACAACAATAGTGAAGCCAAAATATTATCTCATTTATTCCATAAAAATTAAAGTAGAAACTAATTGAAGATTACAAAAAATACGCGCGAGAAAAAAAAAATCAAAAATAGTATTTTAACATTTTAATTGCAATAGAAGATGACGTCATCCATTTCTTGAAAAACACAAAACAAAGAAAAATAAATTGAACGCATTTAAAATACAATTTAATAACAACCTTTTACGTGAAATATCACTGCTTCGATCGATCGATGGTGTATTTTTCTTCTAAACATTTCAATCCCGCTAGTATAACATAAACCCGTGCATAGAAATCATACTTTAACTTTTTTTAAAACTATTTTTTTATAATTATTATTTAGTATTATATAATGCGCTATTTTTTGTGGCAACACAAATTTGAGAAAAACCTACAGAGCTGATTTAAATTTAAGTTAGCAGCAATATTAGAAAAACGCCCATTTGATCTTTTTAATGGTTGAATAGGAAGACTTCCGTATCCTGTGACGATTGGCGTGATTGCCGAAAAAATCCAAAATGGCTCCAAAAAGGATGTGACGTCACGTAGATAATGTCCATTCCAGTAGTTAAACAAGAACGAAAAATCCTGCTTCCAGCATAGATTATGTAGCACTTTCCAACGCTTCCAAAATAATTTTACAAAACATACCGTTTAATAAGCTAAAAGATAACATCTAAGTAAACAATTTGGAAAACGCATAACATATTTAAAAACATAATTTCAGGAATTTCCAACAGATACAATATTCGGAAAAATATCCGAATACTTTTCTTCAGCCCTGTATAGGATCTATAGATTTGTATATATACTACATAGGATGCAAAATTTTAGTTTTGTTAGGAAACGCGTAGCACAGTTTAAAATTATCCTTCTGGAGTTTCTGTGAGTAAACGGAAATGTTTTTGCGAACTTTTGTGCTGCCCTGTATAGGATCTACAGAATTTATACACACCACATAATAGACAAAAAGCGAGTTAAAATTAAAATCGCGTTCAGTAGCTTAAAACGCACTTCCAGGAATTATTGTTAACAGGCAGTAGAGAATTCTTTTGTGTGTTCCTGTAAATGAACGATGACTGCTATACACACACTATTCTGTAGTAAGCCTCTTGTAATGCACCTTAGTAATATATATAATTTTCAATGCGTTTAAAATAGTGAAATATTATTTAAATACACCGCAGACCATTTTTCTCCAAAGACGTAATGTAACGGAATTCTTTTGACTGTTCCTGTAAAGTAACTATAAGTGCTATGCACACCCTATTCCATATTAAGCTTCTTCTAATGCACCTTAGTGATATATATAAATTTCAAAGCGTTTAAAATAGTGAAACATTATTTAAATAAACCGCAAATGATTTTTCCCCATAGACTGCAATGTAACGGAATTCTTTTGAGTGTCCCTGTAAAAAAACTATCAGTGCTACACACTTCCGTTGAAATAGGGAACATGCTATAGATAAAGACAATAACATATAAAAATTACAGAACAATCCGAGCATATTTACGGGAGTTAGAGCACGGGCAGACGGCAGACGGCAGACGGCCATATTGCAGACAAACCGAAGTCATAAGCACTTTTCAACTAGGTTGGAAAGTGCTAAAAAGCAACCATAAAAGCTGAAGATTGCAACAGTGACCTAAAACTTTCGACACCACTTTTCTTTAACCCTCTTCCGGTGGGAATTTTCAAAAATACTTTCTTGTTGCTTGCCTATGTCATAACAGCAGTGTATAATCCAAATTTCGTTATCCTGACTTTAGTCGTTTCAGCTCTGCAATGATGACTTAGTGAAACAGACAGGCGTTCTCTCTTTATATAATAGTATAGATAGCGGTTTGTCCCAGCATAGCTCGGATGGACATGTATCAACGGTGTCAACCTCTTCGGAAAAATGTCTTACGCAAAATATGTAATAAAAAATCAGCAATAGCTGTATTTTTCATCTAATCTTCCAGAATCGTGTTCGTTTGCAAAGAAATCAATCAAATAAATATCAAATAATAATCCTAAAACCAAATAGATGAAATAAATGTTTAACTATTTTTTAGGAGATTGGTTTAGCTGTACTTTATGTATTTCATTGTTGTAATTTTATTGATACAGTTTCATTATAAAAAAAAATGTGTCCTAAAACCTTCAAAACCCTCCTTCTTTAAACACCTTTGGGGGGAATTTCTAAAATAACAGAAATGCGTGTTTATCCATTTTTCTTGTATATTTGTTTTCCTGAATTTCGCGCTCCTACATAAAACTGGTGCTGAGATATGGCGAAATGACTTAAAACTTTCGAAACCACTCCCTTTAAAACCCTTAGGGAGGAATTTCTAAAATCACTGAAATGCGTGTTTAACCATTTTTTAGTAGATGTGTTTTCCTGAATTTTATGCTCCTACCTAAATCTGCTGCTGAGATATGGCGAAATGACCAAAAACTTTTGAATACCCCTTTAACCATCTTCTGGGGGGAATTTCCAAAATCACCGAAATGCGTGTTTAACCAATTTTTTAGTAGATTTGTTTTAATTAATTTCGCCCTCCTACATAAAAACTGAGTTATGGCGAAATGACCTAAAAAATTCGACCCCCCCCATTTAACCCCCTTCTGGGGGGAATTTCCAAAATTGCTGAAATACGTGTTTTATTCATTTTTTAGTAGATTTGTTTACCTGATTTTCGCGTTCCTAACTAAAACTGCTACTGAGATATGACGAAATGATCTAAAACATTCGACCCCCCCCTTTTAACCCCCTCCGGGAAGGGAATTTCTAAAATCGCTGAAAATTTTTTTTAATATTTTTTTAGTGCATTTGTTTTCCTGATTTTTGAGCTCATACCTATAACTGCTTCTAAGATATGGCGAAATGACTTAAAACATCCGACCACACCCCTTTAACTCCCTTCTGGGGGAATTTCTAAAATCGCTGAAATAGGTGTTTAATCATTTTTTTTAGTAGATTTGTTTTCTGGAATTTCAAGCTCCTACCTATAACTGCTGCTGAAATATCGCAGAATAACCTTAAACATTCTACCACCCCCTTTTGACCCCCTTCTGGGGGGAATTTCTAAAATCGCTGAAATAGTTGTTTAATCATTTTTTAGTAGATTTGTTTTCTGGAATTTCAAGCTCCTACCTATAACTGCTGCTGAGATATGGCGAAATGACCAAAAACTTTTGAATATCCCTTTAACCATCTTCTGGGGGGAATTTCCAAAATCACCGAAATACCTGTTTAACCAATTTTTTAGTAGATTTGTTTTAATTAATTTCGCCCTCCTACATAAAAACTGAGATATGGCGAAATGACCTAAAAAATTCGACCCCCCCCCATTTAACCCCCTTCTGGGGGGAATTTCCAAAATTGCTGAAATACGTGTTTTATTCATTTTTTAGTAGATTTGTTTATCTGATTTTCGCGCTCCTAACTAAAACTGCTACTGAGATATGACGAAATGATCTAAAACATTCGACCCCCCCCCTTTTAACCCCCTCCGGGAGGGGAATTTCTAAAATCGCTGAAATACATGTTTAATATTTTTTTAGTGCATTTGTTTTCCTGATTTTTGAGCTCATACCTATAACTTCTGCTAAGATATGGCGAAATGACCTAAAACATCCGACCACACCCCTTTAACCCCCTTCTGGGGAAATTTCTAAAATCGCTGAAATAGGTGTTTAATCATTTTTTAGTAGATTTGTTTTCTAGAATTTCAAGCTCCTACCTATAACTGCTGCTGAGATATGGCGAAATGACCTAAGACATTCGACCACCCCACTTTTGACCCCCTTCTGGGGGGAATTTCTAAAATCACTGAAATAGGTGTTTAATCATTTTTTTAGTAGATTTGTTTTCTGGAATTTCAAGCTCCTACCTATAACTGCTGTTGAAATATGGCAAAATAACCTAAAACATTGGACCACCCCCTTTTGACCCCCTTCTGGGGGGAATTTCTAAAATCGCTGAAATAGGTGTTGAATCATTTTTTAGTAGATTTATTTTCTGGAATTTCAAGCTCCTACCTATAACTGCTGCTGAGATATGGCAAAATGACCTAAAACATTCGAACCCCCCTTTGATCCCCTTCTGGGGGAATTTCTAAAATCGCTGAAATAGGTGTTTAATCATTTTTTTAGTAGATTTGTTTTCTGGAATTTCAAGCTCCTACGTATAACTGCTGCTGAGATATGGCAAAATGACCTAAAACATTCGAACCCCCCTTTAACCCCTTTCTGGGGGGGGGGAATTTCTAAAATCGCTGAAATAGGTGTTTAATCATTTTTTTAGTAGATTTGTTTTCTGGAATTTCAAGCTCCTACCTATAACTGCTGCTGAGATATGGCGAAATGACCTAAAACATTCGACCACCCCACTTTTGACCCCCTTCTGGGGGGAATTTCTAAAATCGCTGAAATAGGTGTTTAATCAATTTTTTAGTAGATTTGTTTTCTGGAATTTCAAGCTCCTACCTATAACTGCTGCTGAAATATGGCAAAATGACCTAAAACATTCGAATCCCCCTTTAACCCTTTCCGGCGCGGAGTAAGCCTGTTTGCAAAATGATGAAATAATGGACCGACACCGGAATTTACAAACGAATTTATTTGAAAATAAAAACTTGCTTATTTTCCGGTACTGAATAAAATAAAAATTTTAATTAAATATTCTTGGTGCCGTTTGTCAGTTTTGGAATTAAAATTAGGTGTCCTTTTTTGTGACCACCGCCCGTTAAAGGGTTTAACCCCCTTCTGGGGGGAATTTCTGAAATCTCTGAAATAGGTGTTTTATCATGTTTTTAGTAGAGTTGTTTTCTGGAATTTCAAGCTCCTACCTATAATTGCTGCTGAGATATGGTAAAATGACCTAAAACATTCGAACCCCCCTTTAACCCCCTTCGGGGGTGAATTTTCAAAAGTCCCTTCTTATTGCTTGCCTAGGCCATAACAGCAATCTACAGTCCAAATTGCGTGACCCTGACTTTAGTAGTTTCGGCTGGGCGTTGATGAGTCTGTCAGTCAGTCACCGTTTCTTCTTTATATAATAGTATAGATATAGATAGATAAGTCCTGACGGACTCATAATCAACACCGAGGCTAAACCGTTCGTCCTAGAGCAATGTAATTTGGAAGACATGTTCCTTACACATAGTAAGCACCCAATAAGAAAGGATTTTTGAAAATTCACAGCCTTAGGGGTTAAATGGGGATTGAAATCTATAGGTCATTTTGCCTTTTCATCATATCTCAGCAGCAGTTTTACATAGGAGCGTGAAATTCGGGATAATAAATCTACTAAAAAATAATTAAACACATATTTCAGCGATTTTAGAAATTCGACCACTAAGGGGGTTAAATGGAGGGTCAAATATTTTACGTCATTTCAGATTTTCGCCATATCTCATCAGCAGTTTTAGTTAAAACTGGGAATTACAGGATAACAAATCTACTAGAAGATAGTTAAACACATATTTCACAGATTAAAAAAATTCACACCCTAAGAGGTTTTAATGGGAGGTGGAAAGTTTTAGGTCATTTCGCATTTTCGCCATATCTCAGCAGCAATTTTAAGTAGGAGCGTGAAATTCGGGATAACAAATCTACTTAAGAATAGTTAAACATGTATATCATGTGATCTTAGAAATTCAACCTCTAAAAGGGTTAAATGAGGGATCGAAAGTTTTAGGTCATTTCATTTTTTCTCCATATCGCAACATCAGTTATAGTTAAAAGCGTGAAATTGAGGATAACAAATTTACTAGAAGATAGTTTCAGGCGATTTTAGAAATGAAACCTCTGAAGTGCTTAAATAGGGGGAGAGGTCGAAAGGTTTCGGTCTCGCCATATATCAACAGCAGTTTCAGTTAAAAGCGTGAAATTCGGGATAACAAATCTACTAGAAGATAGTTAAACACATATTTCACAGATTAAAAAAATTCCCACCCTAAGGGGTTTTAATGGGGGTGTCGAAAGTTTTAGGTCATTTCGCCTTTTCGCCGTATCTCAGCAACAATTTTAGGTATAAGCGTGAAATTCGGGATAACAAATCTACTAAAGAATAGTTAAATATGTATATCAGGTGATTTTAGAAATTCAACCTCTAAAAGAGTTAAATAGGGGGGGGGGTCAAAAGTTTTAGGTCATTTCATTTTTTCGCCATATCTCAACAGCAGTTATAGTTAAAAGTGTGAAATTCAGGTTAACAAATCTACTAGAAGATAGTTTCAGGCGATTTTAGAAATTCAAACTCTAAAGTGTTTAAATGGGTGAGGGGGGGTGAAAGGTTTAGGTCATTTCGCCTTTTCGCCCTATCTCAGCAGCAGTTTTATGTACGACAGTGAAATTCAGGATAACAAGTTTACCAAAAAAATAACCCGTATTTCAGCGATTTTAGAAATTTAACCACTAAGGGGGATAAATGGGGGTCGAAAGTTTTAGGTCATTTTGCCTTATCTAAACAGCAGTTTTAAGTAGGAGTGTGAAATTCAGTATAACAAATCTACTAAAAAATAGTTAAACATATATTTTAGAGATTTTAAAAATTCAATCATTAAAGGGAGTTAAATAGTGGGGTCAAAAGTTTTAGGTCTTTTCGCCATATCTCAGCAGCAGTTTTAGGTAGGAGCGTGAAATTCGGGATAACAAATAGGCTAAAGAATAGTTAAACGTGTATTTCAGGCGATTTAAGAAATTCAACCTCTAAGGGGGTTAAATGGGGGTCGAAAGTTTTATGTCATTTCAAATTTTCGTCATGTCCCAGCAGCAGTTTTAGGTAGGAGCTTGAAATTCAGGCTAACAAAACTATTAAAAAACAGTTAAACACATATTTCAGCCATTTCAGAGCAATTTTTGAGATTTTGTCGCCGCCATCGGCTATGAACTTGAATATGGAAAATTAGACGAATAAGACAACTATTGCTGATTTGTGATTAGATAAATCCCTGGAAAAAGTCTTGCACAAATGTGCAAGACTTTTTCCAGGGATTTTTTTTTCATCTATACTTATAAAAAAGTATGTCCTATCTGACTCTTAATCAACGCACAACCAAAACTACTGATCCTAGAAACATGAAAATTGGTGACAAAATACTTCTTGGTATGTAGAGGCGCACTAAGAAAGGATTTTCAAAAACTCCACTCCTAATGGGGGTGTGACATGTTGAAAATTTCCATTGCTCAATACTCAGAAGATCAAGCTAATCCTTTATGAAAGGGGTCTTGTGAATTGTCACTATTCAAGTGAGATAGTGCTATAGAGAAGGGTGACAGGTTGACGTGGTCAGCTGGTGGTCACTTGTGGAAAGGGGATAATCTCCTTGGAATGTATTTGTTGTATTGAAGGCATTGAAGGCTCTCTGAATGAGTAGATAAGAATTGTAAAGTATTGTTCTTGTGGATACAAAGAACTGGGCCCCTACGAAATGCAATGTTTTCTGGGAAATTCCTGGAATGCAAGGAAAGCCCCTGGGAAGTGAAATTGCTGACGGCAGTTGAAGGTGGAAGGAGTTGAATGTTGAATCAGTTGGTTGTGAAACAAGATAGAGTGAGGTTGTCTTTGAGCGGACTTCAGAATCTTAGGATTTCCTGAAATTGTAATTTCATAGCATGGAGATGAAAAATCATATTTTTTCATTTTTACTTTTGTTTTCTTTTTTTTAATGTGTTAAATTTAAAAAAAAGTTTTTTTTTCGTTTCAAACGATAAATGGATTTTATTAATTATATATACGAGTGTCCACGTTACCACAGCAATAGTATATATAATAAATTGGTGGCAGCAAATGGGATATGTAATCTAGAGTAAATTAGATTACGGATCTATGTTAACCTGATTAAACAGATGAAGAGCCAGTGGAAAACGGACAAGCAGAGTTGTGGAGTCTTGAAGTCTAATCTGAGTCATGGTTTTTCTTGGAGTTCTAGCAAGTAGAGAACTGGTAAAAGAACTTTATCGACAAAAGCTGTGTGGTGTATGAACAGTCAACTATAGACTTGGTGCTATTTGTGTGTGCTTCAAATATATCAGTGGAATGAAGATATGCTGTGTACCATCTGAGTTGTCTACATACGGATCTAAGGTTAAATTAGTGCCTCATCAATGAATAGAATGTCTTCAAGTCTTAAAACATCTGTGTGTATATCATCTTTAAAAGTGCTTGGAAGCCTGGTATCAGTGTGGAGGAAATATCTGCATCTGGAGGTAAGCTCTTTTATGATATCTTCTATAAGAGGTCTGTTTTAAATTAAATTCTGTGTATAAATTTTAATTTTGGGGAATAAAACTCTATGAGAAATTTAAGAATTCTAGGGAAGCTATTAATTTGGTACTTAAATTTTTAGTTAGAATTTTTATGTTTGTTGATTTTCTGGTATCTATTAGGTATAATATTGGGTTAAGAAAAGTATATACTTATGTATATGTTAAAATTTACTTGGGGTATAGTAAATTGTTATTGATTAATTGAGATTATTAATCAGGATATTTTAATCATAATTTTGTATAAAACTTTTGGAAATAAGAGTTTTGTTTATATACATTTTATTTATTACAGTAATAAAGTTATAGCCTAAATTTATGGGTATACTGTGGATGATTATGATTAATGTTTCAAAATAAATTGATGTTATACTGTACGGTTGGGTATAAAATTTATTTTGGGGGATATACTCAGTTTGAAAGACGTCACTGTTGCATGAGAATTTGCTATATTAAAATTGTGTCGTTTTTGAATACATTATTATACGCATAGTGAAGAAAATTCTATTTCTGTATTTATTGTATTATTGTAAATTGAATATATCTGATATTTTGAAATTTATTATATTTTGGGGAAAAATATGGCAGAATATTTAGGAAAATATAATAAAAGTGTCTTGCTGTTATTAGCAGAGGAATTTGAGACCAGTGTGTCAAAAACGTGTAAAAATAAAGCTATAATTCAGGCTATCGCAGATGCAGAGGATTATGATGAAAGTTTCGCTAAAATTCGATTGCAATATTTTCTTGAACAGGAGGTGGAGCGGAAAGAGCAGGAAAAACAAATCGAAAAAGATCGTAAAGAAAGAGAGAGGCAAATTGAATTAGATAGGATTGCGCAAGAGGAAAAAGATAAGCTTAGGAAATTTGAGTTAGATAAACTTGAAAAACAACTTGAGGTAGATAAACTTGAAAAACAACTTGAGGTAGATAAACTTGAAAAACAACTTGAGGCAGATAAACTCGAAAAACAGCAACAACTTGAATTACAAAAACTTGTAAAAGAACAGCAATTTGAATTAGAAAAATTGCGTATTCAGAATTCTGCGGATGTTGTTAGTGTTTCATCTAATGAATCAAATGTAGATTTTCATAGAACTCCTAAGGTAAATTTAAAGGATTTGGTTCCGCGTTTTGATTCTAAATTAATTGATATAACTCTTTTCTTTATGATTTTTGAAAGGCAAGCCGAGAAAGCTAAAATTTCTCAGGAAGATTTGGTCAGTCAATTAATTCCTTTATTACCTTCTGACATTGCCGAAATTATAGTTAAACAACCGTCAGACAAATGTGATGATTTTCAACATATAAAGAAAGTTTTCTTAGATAGGTTTAGGTACAGGCGCCTTAAAACAAAAATTTGAAACTCATCAAAGAAAATCTGGTGAATTATGGGTGGATCTGATTTACGAGTTAAGGGGTTATCTTGATAATTGGTTAGAGTCATTAGAAGTGAGGGATTTTGAGTCCTTAAAAGAACTAATGCTCACGGAACAATTGAAAAAACGTGTCCGTTTTGAGATAAAAGAAAAATTTATGGATGATTGGGAGGAAATAAAGATTGCTTCTAAGCTCGCGGAAAAATCGGATAAGTTTGAGAGTATAAGAAGGGAATTTAAGAGGTTGGATAGAAAACCTTGGGAAAATAAATCTTTTCAGGATAAGCAAAAAGACAGCTTTAATTCTAAAAGTAGAAATGAAATTAAACCAAAATCGGAATTTGAGAATAGAAAAGATGTAGGGAAAACTGACCAGTTTAAGAAAGATCATGCTTTTGAGAAAAAAAGGCAAATTGACTGTTATTTTTGTTTCAAACCTGGGCATATCAAACCGGAATGTCCAGAATGGTTAAAAAAGAAAAATCAGGGTGATGTAATAAGCCATTTAAGAGATGATATAAATTTAAGTGAGTGTTTTAAGCCCTATCTAAAGAAGGCTGTTATAAATGGTGTTGAAAGAAATTATTTGAGAGACACGGGAGCAGGAATTGATTTATGTGATAAAAACTGGATAAAAAACGAAGATTTAGTTGGGGAAGCTATATGGGTTAGACAACCGCTAGACAATGAGTGTAAATGTTTACCATTAGCTTGGGTAACCATAGAAGGGGATTTTGGGATTATTACCACCAAGGCAGCTGTTAAACCTGCGGATTTAGAACAGGGTTATTATCTGTTAGGTAATAAGACGGCTGAGTTAATCGAAAAGAATTGTAAGAATAAAATTCCTTTAAATATGGTAATGACTAGGAGTAAGAATGAGTCATTAAAAAGGTTGATAGAAAAACAAAGTAGAGAAAAAGAGATTTTGAATTCTGAGGAGGTAGGTGTGGGAGAACAAGATGAGCAAACTGAAGAATTCACGGAAAATGAGGTTATAAATGAAGATCTGGTTGTTTTGCCTGAATGGGAGGATAAATCAGATGTTGGATTAGATAAAATTACAGCAAAAGATTTCATATTAGCGCAGAAAAATTGTTCAACCTTAAAAACACTTTGGGAAAAAGCTAATCAGGTAGGAGAAAATGAGTTTAAAGTGATGCTTGATAAACTTGTTAGAATTTCAAAATCTAACAGTGGGGATGAGAAATTGCAATTAGTTTTACCGTTGGAATTTCGTAATCGAATTTTGAAAATGTGTCACGAGGAAGTTTCTGGGCATTTGGGGGCAACAAAAACGAAGGACAGGATAATAAGGTGTTATTTTTGGCCTAATTGTTACAAAGAGATAGAGGAATTTGTGAGGAAGTCGCAAAGTTGGGAAAAATAGGGATAAGAAAAAGGCGCCGATGAAACTTGTGCTAATAATTTCAGAAGTTTTCTCGAGAATTAATATTGATGCTGTGGGGCCCTTAAGTCTTAGTGAAAGAAGTAACAGATATTTGATCACTTCAATTTGTTACGCTTCAAAGTATCCAGATGCTATACCAGTAGAAAATTTGAGTTCTGCTTCCGTGATTGATGCGTTTTTGAAAATATTTTCGAGAACAGGGTATCCAAGGGAGGTACAAAGTGATTTAGGAAAATATTTCACTAGTGAATTAACATCTGAATTTTTTGATAAATTTGGAATAAAGGTTGTACATAGTTCCGTGTGTCATCCAGAGTCAAACAGTGTAGAGAGAATGCATGGTAGTCTGAAGAAGGTATTAAAAACTTTGTGTTTAGAGTCGGGAAAAGATTGGGAATCTGTTTTGCCTATGGCTTTATTTGCGTTACGCACAGTGACTCATGAGAGTACTGGTTTTAGTCCTGCTGAATTAGTACATGGAAAAAATTTGAGGATGCCGCATACGCTGGTTTATGAAAATTGGATGGAGAGTGAAAATATAGATCAAAATATAGTGGATTATATTTTGAATCTGAGTAACAGATTAAAACGTTGTCAGGATTTGGCATGTGAAAGGATGGCAGAATGTCAAGTGAAACGCAAACAGTGGTATGACAAAAATGCTGTATATAGAAAATTTAATGTGGGGGATAAAGTGTTGGTGTTGGCCACATCTAAACCAAACAAGATGGCGGTAAATTGGATTTGGCCGGGTACGATCACAGGGGTTATCTCCCAAACAAACTATACCATTGACATTCCAGAGAAGAGAAATAAAGCGACCATTTAACATGTCAACTTGATAAAACCATACCATAGTAGACCAGAGTTTGTTAATTTGTTAATTAATGAAGTGGGCCAGTCTATTGAAGATGAGGCAGTAATACCTTACCCAATGGCGGATCCCACTCAATTTGATTTCAGGGAGCTGGTAAAAGGGAGTGAATTAGAAAAAAGGATGTCAACAGAGCAAATCGGGGATTTTCAGTCGATGATAGAACGCCATAAGAAGGTATTTTCTACTGATCCGGGTAGTTCTGCTCTTGTTGAGATGGATATAGTCTTGACCGATGATATTCGTGTAAGATCTAAACCATATCGCATGTCACCAAGACAAATGGATATTCTAAGGGAAGAAATTCGAAGACTTTTAGACCTGGGGGTGATAGAAGTGGGTCAATCGGATTATGCGTCACCGATGATATTGGTTGAATGTGCGGGCAAAGATCCACTGCCCTGTGTTGATTATAGGAATCTAAATAAAAAGACTAGAACAGAATTTTTTCCTCTTCCTAATATAGAGGAAGTCGTTGCAAAGGTTAGTGCAGCACCTTACATAACTATTATGGATTTAACAAAGGGCTATTTTCAGATCCCATTAACAAAGAGAGCACAAAGATATGCTGCTTTTGTTACGCCCTTTGGCATGTTTATCCCTAAAGTTATGATGTTTGGGCTCCTAAATTCGGCATATTATTTTTGCAGGTTAATTGCTATAGTTTTGAATGGGTTAGAGTATTTTGCGGTACCATACATCGATGATATAGCTATATTTTCTTCTTCATGGGAACAGCATTTGAAGGATATAGAAATAGTACTGAAGCGTTTGAAGGAAGCTAATTTAACTGTGAAGCCATCTAAGTGCAAATTTGCACAGGATCATGTCAAATTTTTGGGTCATGAAGTTGGGTCAGGAAAAAGATCTCCTGGGGAGGCTAAGTTACAAGCGATTAAGGATTTCCCTACACCAACAAATAAAACGCAATTAAGGGCATATCTTGGTATGGTCGGTTATTACGCTAGATATATTAAGAATTATGCTACGATAGCTGTGCCATTAACGGATGCACTGAAAGGGAAAATAAAGAAAGAAAAATACAATGGGATGAGAAATGTAACGAATCATTTAATGAATTGAAGAATAAATTAAAGGAGAGTCCAGTTTTATATGCGCCTGATTTTACACAAAAATTTATTGTGCAAACTGATGCGAGTTTGTATGGGGCTGGAATCGTTTTATCTCAAATAATCCAAGATGAGGAGCACCCTATTTTGTATCTGAGCAAGAAGTTTTCGCGAGCTGAGCAAAATTACAGTACAATTGAAAGAGAATTGGCAGCTGTAGTTTATGGTTTAAAAAAATTAAACTATTACTTGGATGGGTTGAGATTCGAATTACAAACTGATCATAATCCTTTAGTGTATTTGAAAAAAATGGTTGGAACTAACTCTCATTTGACACGCTGGGCCTTATTTCTTCAATCATTAAATTTTGAAGTAAAACATAAACCTGGAAAGTTACATGGTAATGCCGATGGGTTGAGTAGACAGGCGTAAGTTTATTTTTAGTTTGCGGTATGTCGGAATGTAAAAAAAATAAGGTTTTCCAGTAGCAAGTTTTGAAGAGACTTGTTTTAGGCATTGTGTTGTAAATAGATTTTTTTTTTCATTATTATTATTTTTTTGTTAGAATCATGTAAATTGTAATCTGTATTTGGTATTATATGTATGTGAAGTATTTCAAAATTGTTTCTTAAGGCATCAATAGTATAAATTATTCCTGGAATTATACTTAGGTATTGTAGGTAGGGGATTATGGTAAATCCTATTGACAGTGTGGTCTATCAAATACTGAGTATGGGAATGTGTTTGTATTCAATAGGGATTTTTCATGTGTTATTCAAAATTCCTTTGTGCTTTGTTGACCTCTTTAGAAATTGATTGAAAGAGCTTATTGTATTCATGTATATGCCAAATTTCCTGCAGAAATTTTTTCTTAGGGAGGAGAAGTTGTGACATGTTGAAAATTTCCATTGCTCAATACTCAGAAGATCAAGCTAATCCTTTATGAAAGGGGTCTTGTGAATTGTCACTATTCAAGTGAGATAGTGCTATAGAGAAGGGTGACAGGTTGACGTGGTCAGCTGGTGGTCACTTGTGGAAAGGGGATAATCTCCTTGGAATGTATTTGTTGTATTGAAGGCATTGAAGGCTCTCTGAATGAGTAGATAAGAATTGTAAAGTATTGTTCTTGTGGATACAAAGAACTGGGCCCCTACGAAATGCAATGTTTTCTGGGAAATTCCTGGAATGCAAGGAAAGCCCCTGGGAAGTGAAATTGCTGACGGCAGTTGAAGGTGGAAGGAGTTGAATGTTGAATCGGTTGTGAAACAAGATAGAGTGAGGTTGTCTTTGAGCGGACTTCAGAATCTTAGGATTTCCTGAAATTGTAATTTCATAGCATGGAGATGAAAAATCATATTTTTTCATTTTTACTTTTGTTTTCTTTTTTTTAATGTGTTAAATTTAAAAAAAAGTTTTTTTTTCGTTTCAAACGATAAATGGATTTTATTAATTATATATACGAGTGTCCACGTTACCACAAGGGTAAAAAAGGGGACAAACTTTTTAAAAATTCCTTAAAAATCGGGTATTGCAATTATGTGAAAAATGATAACATATTTTAATGTATTTTTGTATGCTCAATCGAATGATACCACTTAAATACTCCTAAATGAAAGAGTTCGTGAGATATTTTCACATTTTTCTAAATTGGCGCCAAAATCTCAAAATGTCTAACAATACATGTAATAATTTCTAAAAATACATCCGTTACTATAGCAATGGAAGAAATTCAAATTAACTACATTCTTCGAAGTTCTATAGTGAATGAGATATTGCATATATATATATATATATATTAATTTGGCTATATTTTAGGCGCCAAAATCTCAAAAAAATTCTAACTTTACCAATGACAATTTCTAAAAATATACGTATTTTTATAGCAACGGAAGAAATTCAAACCGTCGATAAAACGCGTGGGACTTCTTT
The DNA here is from genome assembly GCA_963931845.1 of Maratus michaelseni. NCBI lineage: Eukaryota > Metazoa > Arthropoda > Arachnida > Araneae > Salticidae > Maratus > Maratus michaelseni. Next base: position 9,782,390 of record OZ007598.1, read on the forward strand.
TCATCGTTATTCTCTTTAATAAAAAGCTACGCGTTGCCACAGAGATAAGAGAAAGAATAGAGAGGAAGTAAACTGTAAAAACAGCTTGCAATATGAAGCCGGTTATCGCTCAAATCATTAGGCCCAAACAAGATATTTCATTGGACGGAGATAGGCTGTACGTGGAACAAGGACTGGATTTATTGAACGGGGAGAGGTTTTCAAAGCAAGCCGCCAATTGTTTGGGCCGAATGTCGGGTTGTATTTTAAGTGTCACGCCAAACGTAAATATTTCACCTCCTGTTCCTCTTTACTCCATGACGCGTTGCTGATGACTGGCTTTTTCACTAATCGTTGCCACAGATTAATCTCGGAAAATGAAACATTTGAAGTTCCGGAAAAAATTAATAGCTCGAAAAGTATTTGTCAGAAAATTGTTAGACAAACTGCGTTTGAAAGGTAAAAAATTGTATTTTTCTTGACACAAATTTAAAAAATCTAATGATTAAGCCATTTTTCAAATATTGAATTAAAAAAATTACCAAATTTCCCAATGGAGTAGCATAGTGAAACCTTCACGCGTAAAAAGATAATGATAACGGCAATGTGACCTGACGTGTATACTGGCTATAGTAAGAGTCACAAATTATAGTAGCCTTATTATTCTGTTAAAATATAAAAGTGAATTATGATGCCACGAGTTCATAATTTTTATTTAATTCTCGACAAATAGCATGTATTAGTCCATCTCAGTGAGGCATACCAATTTCATTCTATTTGAAGTACTGTAACTTCATTAAAATCCAACGGAAATGATTTTTCCTCATAGACACTATAATGCAAACCCCATAGACACCATAATGTAAACCCCATAGACACTATAATGTAAACCCCATAGGCACCATAATGTAACACAATTATTCATTTTTTTAGCTGACCTATTCCATAATAGAGTCTACTGAGAATTGGCCAAATTTGGAACGAAGTTTTTTTTTGTATACCTATTGGAACTTTTCCATTATACCAACATCACGCCAAAATGTATGCCAATGCGCCATTTATTTCAACCCTGAATGTGCAAACAGTTTTTATTTCAAACCGTACCAAGCACTATGACTCGCTATTTATTCAACGCGAATCTCTCATTTTTTTATTATTATATTATTTAATTGTAAGCATGCCAAATATTTCCATTTACTATTTTTTTAATTATAAATACTTTTTATCAAGTTATAACTTACATTTTTCAATGATTCTAAAAGAAAATGTTTATTAACTCTGCGGAATGGATTTTGGCGGGAGTTAGTTAAGTAATTTATCAGATACAGTTTTAGTATCTCGCATATTGTTCTACTTTGCTTAGTTATATAATTATTGGGGAAAGTTTGGCACAGATGTCATATACGTACCACGTTGGCACGATATTCTTCCTCTGCTAATTTGGCGAAAACTTTGTTTTTGAATATTAACGTTATAATGTATATTAACATTCTAACGTTACAACATTAACGTTATAATATTAACGTAGTAACATTTTGAATATAACGTTATTTTATTTTTATATTGAAATTAAAAATTACGTACTATTATTGCATGTTATTTATAATTAATATTCAAAAACAAAATTTTCGCCAAATTAGCCGGGGCAAAAATCGCGCAACGTGGTGCGTATATGACACCTATGCCGAAAGTTTTAAAATCAGATGAACCCGATTATGAAAAAATATTCTGCCGAATGGCATTTGACGGAAACTTCATTGTTAGTTGGATGAGTTTTCAAGGATGGTTATACTATATAGCATATCGATTTATCATTCTTTACCATATCCTACTGTAAATGATCAACGGAAAGTGTTTGTCCTTAACAGCCCAAATTTTGTCTGACATATTAAAAATGTAATAACCCAAGTAAAGGTTCATATGGTTTTAAAACACAAGGTCAAATTCAAGGTAAATATTTCGTTTGATTAAAGGTTCGTTAAGAAGAACTGACCAGCGTAGCGGGCGTAGCTTGCTAGTCATTAAAATAAACCGCAAATGAGTTTTCCCCATAGACCGTAACGTAACGGAATTATTTTGAGTGTCCCTGTAAAAAACTATAAGTGCTGCACACTTCAGTTGAAATAGGGAACATGCTATATATAACGACAATAACATATAAAAATTGCAGCGCAATCCGAGCATATTTACGGGAGTTAGAGCACGGCCAGACGGCAGACGGCCAGACAAACCGAAGTCATAAACACTTTTCAACTAGGCTGGAAAGTGTTAAAAAAAGAAAAAAAAGTTATTTAAAAGTTGATGGACCAAGTATCAAGGAACAACATGTAATGCATAACCAAGCACATACCCCAATATATAAAACCAGCACCCTCTATAGAAAAATTAAAATTGAACTCCACTATAAATTCAAAAGAATAATATATATATATATATATATATATATGAAACAAATTAAAAAAATTAAAAAAAAATTTCGCCGTTGGCCTCATTAAAACTATAATTCTCTGTAAATCCAATTATTCTAAATTATTTTCTCGTTCCAGTATTTCGATTGTCAAAATTCCATCTAGCTAAAAATAGTTTATTCCAAATTCATTCTCTTAAAAAAAATGGCTCATCGCGATGTTCTATTAAAATTACGCACTTTTATTTCATTAAATAAAATGCATCCTAGAATTTAATTCTTTAAAAAAAAAAAAAACAATCTCCCAGCTAAAAAATATTTTACACTCTTGAAATAATAACCTATGTATTTTTATTTATTTTATTTTATTTCCCTATGTTTTCTGACAAAATAATATTACTTCTCAAATTATGAAAGTTACTTTAGTCTCAATGTAAAAATTTATCTTGGCATCTTGCCATGCTCGATAAAACCTATGTATTTCTTTTCTTTTCTTCTCTTCTTATTTATTCGAAGGAATTAGATTTTCGAGAATATTCTGGAACCATTTGTTTGCCGCGCTTTTTCCAGCTTACGGTAAAATTTCCTCGATATAAGAGCGCCGAAGAAATTAATCCGAAGGCGCTGATTGGTCGAGAGACTTTTTAGTGAGCATGTATTCTGGAGCGTCCAGGAAATGATACACGACGTTTTACCCGCGAAAAAGTTAGATTGTTCCTGGGTCCGGTGGTGTATGCAACCCCGGCACGTACTTCCTGATCATGGAATGATCTCCTTGGCTGCCGATAGAAAAACAACTACCTTTTTAAGAGAGAACATGTCTTCTTATTATGTAAATTAAGTCACCAAGTCTTGTTTACGATATTAAATCATCATGAGCGGAATTTAACTTCGGAAAAAGTAAAAGCATAGCCATATTCGACTTGATTGTCGAATAAAAAGTGAAATGGAATGGACTGTCTCTTGTTTGAGTTCTATACGCACATTGTGAAAGTGAATTCTCGGCGCCCGTCTGCAAAAATCCTTCGGAGGAAGCCTTTGCCTTGAGTATGATTCTACAAAAATTGTAGTGATACACATTAAATCGTGACATTATTAAATTTAGTCGACGAGGATGGCGAGATATTTTTAAAATCGACCAGGATGGCCAGAAATTTTTAAAGCCTAGTGGATATGCCAGATGCAGGTGCTTTTGTTCAATGCTTTTGGTGCTGGTGTATGGACTTCAACTACACTGCTCAAAACAATTAAAGGATATTTGAAGTTTTATATAAAATAAAGATATAAACGAAATTTTTTTTGCCGAAAATAGAAAAAGAGAATCACAAATGCAAATTTTTCTGGTTTTCAAACTGTGGAGTATGCAAATTTTGAGTTCGACGTCAAAAACGTCGCTTCAGCGGCAGCGAATGAAATTTGACTTTCAACTGGATAAAAGAGAATGAAGACAAGGATGATCGGCATTCAGTGATTGCTTTGTTTCGATGAGTACGATGTCTCAGCGAAGTCATTTGACAGATTCAGAAGCTTGGAGAATTGGTGGTAGGTTAGAAGGGGGCCAAACTCAAGCCGAAGTAGCGCAAGCCATTGGAGTGTCACAAAGTGTCATTTCCAGGATCTGGAACCGTTTTTTGGAGAGTGGATGTGCAGGCCGAAGACCAGGGCAAGGTCGTAGACGGGCAACAACGCCCAATGAAGATCGGTATTTAGCGTTAACAGCTCGGAGACACCGAAACATGAACGCTACTCTTCTCCAACAACACCTTCGCTCGGCTACAGGCACCACGATTTCAACTCAGACTGTCCGAAATCGGCTCCATGCTGTAGGTCTGTATACTCGCCGACCGATGGTATGTGTTAGATTAACATCAAGGCATCGTCGCGACCGCAGGGAGTGGGCAACCGAGCATGTCAACTGGAGGAGAAATGAATGGAGCAATATTCTGTTTTCTGACGAGTCCCGTTTTTCTGTGCATCCGGATAATAGGCGTATTTTCATCTGGAGGGACCGTGGCAGTAGGAATAATCCTGCGTTCGTGCACGAAAGTGTCAGATTTGGCGGTGGAGGAGTGTTGGTGTATGGTGGCATCTCCATTGACGGGCGCACTGACCTCTACATCATTCGAGATGGAGCTCTGACTGGTCACCGATATAGGGATAAGATCCTCAGACCTATTGTAGTCCCTTACGCTGCAGCAATCGGAGATAACTTCATTTTAATGGACGATAACTGCAGGCCACATCGTGCAAACCTGGTGGAGGATTTCCTTTTCGAGGAAGGAATCGTTCGAATGGAATGGCCAGCGTGTTCTCCAGTCATGAATCCAATCGAGCACGTTTGGGACGCTCTAGGAAGACGAGTTTCTGGCCGCCAACAACCCCCACAAACTCTCCAAGAACTGGAAAGAGCTCTTCTGGAAGAGTGGGGCAGAATACCCCAACTCGTCATTAATAGCCTCATTGAGTCCATGCCTCAAACGTGTTCAACGTTGCTGGCCGCCCGTGGAAACCATACCCCCTACTGAAAATGATTTTCTTTGAAGAAAACACCTTTTCTTATTCTTTTTTTCTCATATGCACAAATTGTGTTTTTTCCTTTTGTACACAAATGCGCAATAAAATGCATTTTTTTTCTGCCGAACATGTGTAATTTATTCTCATATAACCTACTATGTCTGTCGACCATGTATCAATCAGCTAAAAAGTTTCCCAGATACAAAATCCACCTAAAACTGCAATATCCTTTAATTGTTTTGAGCAGTGTATTATGACAGTGTGGAAATTCAGATCGGAATATGTTTATGTCACTGAGTGAGATTTGTAAATCCTTCGGATGGAATTAAATGGAAAAGTATTTGATGATTTAATATGACATGGACAAGCAGCCAAGTAAAACTACCGTGTCTTCTAGTTGTAAGTTATGTTTTTATGATTGAAATTTTTGTTTTGTGATTTTATGCTATTTGAATATTTTTATGTGTTTTTATTTTATTGTTAATTCTATTGTTATTTAAATGTTACTAAGATCGGGGCTTTGTAAAGAATATAAAGTACCTTCTTATATTCATATTGATAAAAGTAATAGAAATATGGATGAAATTGAGATTATTGCATTTGACCCTGATTCGGGAATGGTTATTCAGCAGTGGCTAGAATATTTCAACCAAATTTGTAGCAGAGAAAATAGAAATGAGGGATGGAAATTTAATCATATATCTCAATATCTTAAAGGAGAAGCTCTTAAAGTATATGTCAATGATTGTTTAAATTGTGATGATTATGAACAAGTTGTAAATATTTTAATAGAGAGGTTTATTGACTTAAAATGCCCAAAATTTTCAGATTTTACTACACTTAAACTAGATAAATTGAGTCACTTAGAAAATTATTTTAGAAAAAAGGTAGAGATAGGTAGGCAGTTAAAATTATGTGAAACCATTTTGTTACAAGGATTGACTGATGGATTACGACCAGAATATCAAAATTCCATCAATGTAAATCATCCTGAAAATACCACTGACTGGTATAGGATTGGGAAACAATTTGTTGAATTTTCTCCACCGCTCAATACCCGACAACCAATGAATCAACCATATCGTCAGCCAAATTTTTCTGCTCCCCGTTTCCCAATGCAATCTTTTCGGCAAAATTATCAGCCTTTCCGACCACTTAGACAAGAATATTCTCCTCGGAATTGGCTACCAGCACGACAATTTAATCAGAGATCTCCTAATTATAGGAATCCTGTACAAAACAATCATTTTCAAAACCTTTATCCAAGTAGACCATGCAGAATTTGCACCAATAAGGGGGTCAGAAATGCTTACCATTGGGAAAGAGAATGTGTTTTCATCGTAATACTACTCCCTCTGATACTCCTAATGCTTCTTCTTTTGCTTGTAATCCTGGTAATGAGTGACAATTAATAGTGTATGGGTACACCCCTAGTTATAATTTACCTTGTATTGTGGATAGTGGTTCCATAATTGCCATTTTACCATTGAAATTTGTAGGAAAACTTAATGCTAAAATTGTAAAAATACCTACTACTATTATTGGTCAGGCAAAAGGGTTTATGAAAATTAATCAGAAGTGTAGAGTGCTCATCAGGGTTGGGAAAATAAGTAAATGGGTAGATTTTCTAGTATGTAATATAGATCTAAATTATGCAATATTGGGGTTAAAAGAGTGTTCAAAACTTGATTTAACAATTAATTGTAAACATTGTATTGTCAGGCAGGGAAAAGGAATTGTAAATAGAGGTGTAGCCATACAAAATGAGAAAGTTCTCCATTTTCATATTGTTGATGTTAATAAAGTACAAGTGAATAATGAAAGTATAAAATTTGAAAATGACAGTAGTAATTTTGAAAATAAGTATGATCATCATAACAAGTTTAATTTTTGTCAAGTAAATAATAATTTTGAAAGTATTGAAGAGCATAATGATTTGGATTTTTATCATGACGAACAATTGAATTTTGAGAACTGTGATAATAGTATAATTATACAGTCAAATGAGGAAAATAATGACTACGAAGTGCAACCAGATTATAGAAGACTCATGACTCCTCAAATTTCTCGCGAAGTTAATAATTCTAATTGTGAACTATTGGGCGAGATAAATTTGATTCAAAATGGGAATTAATTCAAAATTACATGGATATTTTTGCTAAACATAAACCCAAACAGCACACACCCATCTATAAGACATCTACAAGCTGTAAACCCCAAAAAACCGACACATCTATAAGAAGTCTACAAATATCCATGATACACCCTTTTCACCTCTTATAAAGATGTTATGTGTTAGCCTCTCTAAGTTCTATTAGACGTCCAAGATATCCAGGTAGTCCATAAGACCATATCTATAAGACATCCAAGCATAGATCCCTTTTCAACATGCAGTACTTCTTATAGACGTACTTAAGACTTGGATTGTAGCTATCTAGTACATCTGATATGCATCTATAAGACGTCTAATATGCGTCTATTTGTTGGTATTCAGCATTTCTTATAGATATACTTAAGATATGCAAGAAATTTCATCAGAAATACAGCCTTGGGCAAAAGTATTGAGCACCCCCATATTTATGATATATTTGTAAAAATAATAGATAGATACAAATATTAAATTGTATACAATTATGAATTTTCTCTTTAAGAAATTAATTGGTAAAAATAAAAAGGTAGCAAACGAATAAATATATTTTAATTTTTAACAACATGTGTTAATAATAAAAATAAATTTTAAGAATTATTTATGCTGCTGAAGAGGAAGTTTTATATTTTGGCTTTTACTGCAAGAAAATTATTTAAATTTCCATGATTATCTGTTAACGTACATGACATAACAATGACACTTCCAGAAAACAAAGTAATTTATACTTTTAAAAAAGTAAGTTTTTAAAGAAAATGACTTCATTAAAAGATGAGTTTTTTTTTTTTTTTTTTTTTTTTTTTTTTTAAACCATAATAACTTAAAAAGAAAATTCCTAATGATATGCAGTGAAATATTTGTATATAACCATTACTTTTACAAATATATTAAAAATATGAGTGTGCTCAATACTTTCAGCCAAGACTGTATTTCCAGTGAAATGACATTGTTTCCTTGCACGTCTTAAGTATATCTATATGAAAATTAGAATAATTCTCGCAGAAAATGTTAAAATATAAAGAAATTGGTCCTCAACAAGGAAAATAGAGAAATCTTATGGTAAAATTATACTTTAAATTTATATGTTATTTTCATTATTTTAATTTTTAATTTCTTAATAAAAATGATACAAGTTTTAGGAAATATTTTCATTGATGAAGATAAGTACTTTATATACTTTGGCTTTTCCAGTAAGAATTATTCTAATTGTCATGATCACCTATTAACTTGCGTAGCATAACAATTGCTATGGCATGAAAGTTTCAATTATGAAACTTATTGAAAAACAAAGTAATTTAGTTTTTTTAAAAACCCATTTTTTTAAAGCAAATTGTTTAATTAAAAGTCGAGTTGTTAGTTTGATGTCATCTATATATTTAAAACGCTAAGCGATTTCTTTCGACAATCCGCGAGAACAAACTACTGCATCAAATTACATCATTCTATTTTTAAATGAAAGATATTTGGACACAGATTTGTTATCGTGCATTCGTTTGTTCGAAAATTTAATTAATTAACCGTAATTTTCAATTAAACTTTTACTTCTGCTAATGACGTCATAATCGGATAACGCCTACTGTTGCGAAGCACAGAGTTTATTCTCTAAACTCTGTGGTTGAATAAAAGAGAAATAATAAATATTAAAAGCACGCGGTTTTAAGGCCGAATTTGTTAATTTGCAAGTTAAAGTTCGGTAAAAATACTTATCCGCGTGTTTTATAAGCGAATAAAAATTCATATTTATTGTGACGTCACGGAATATTGTCCATTGGGTTTATTTTATCATTATGCATTATAACTTTGTTGATGCCATTTTTTCATTACAATTAAATACAAAATATATTTATATTTGTGTGCATGGTGTTTAAGCATTAATGTAAGGTATATGAAGTACGTGTGAAAAGTTTGCGCCGGTGAAAATGACGTTATGCTTAGCTTGAAGTGCATTTTAACATTGATAAAACTAAAGAGAAAAATGTATATGATTGTGTTAACATGACATAATTTTACTGATTTTTGCATTCATAATTATAAAGATTAGAATTGGAGCCGTCATTGATTTCTTTATCTTGATTGCATACCTTGATTACATGTTACCAATTGCTTTTTTTTAAATTATAGGATAGAAGATTTCCTTTCTTAATAAAAAAAAAATCACAACAGTAAAGGATTTCAAGAAATTTAAAGTTATTAAAAATAGTGTTATGGCAGAAAAAAAATCTTGATTTTTATCTAGAATAAACAATGTAAGACTAATATTTCATAGGAATTATTTTGGTAGATTTATTATAAGTTCATTTAACAGTTCCTTATTAGCGCAAAGTCCGATTTCTTTCACTGTGAATTTCTCTTTCCATGTCAAAAAATGTTTTTCCACTTTTGGACGCCAGCCAAAATACAGTGGCAATTTTTAGAAATGTACAACAGTTGTGACAACAAAGGCGCTATCGCTTTAGCTTTCATCGCGCTTACATCACTTCGAAATACTACAAATTTCTATTTTTTACTACATTTTACAATTTCAATTCTTTCATCATCAATTAGAAAAAAAATTAGCTTTCGATTGAAATTTATTTGAAAACTGCCGATTAATTTAACAACTTTTTAAATAATTTTCAAGCATGAAAAGTTTTTCAATTCTATCTTATCAATGACCACCAGTTTACTTCAATAATGTAAAATAGCCCCTGGGAAAGTTGCCACAATTGAAAATAGATTTCCCTAACCATCATAAAAAGTGAATAATAATTTTTAAAAAAAAGAAAAAAAGTGATAAATCATAAGATCAGATTATCCATAAGATAGAACATTTTGGCGCTAAACAAAAATCTGTCAGGAAAAAAAAAAAAAAAAAAAAAAAAAAAAAAGACTATTTTTAGTTTATGTTGAACATAAAATTGATATGTTGAATTCGTCGATGAATATGTTCCATCAGATATCAGGATATGCTAGGAATTGCATTTTTTTTATTTTTTTACATTTGCCAACTGTATAAGAGGAAAAATATCCCTGACTGTGATGGAAAAGGGATAATCATCCTGATTATGTCAAGGAGCCGAAGAAACCATACAAATAAATTACACTTGAAAACATTAAAAATCTCCCTCATCTGCAGATAGATTTATTACTGTAAAAAACTTCTTAATCTTTGCATAAAAATTGATTAGCTTAAAACAATGGATGCCTTTTAGAAGATATGGATTTGAAACGAACAATGGTTAAAGAGTACATTTTAAAACTTTTAATTTAATCATTTTAAAACTTTTTAACGTCGAATTTCGACGGTGCTTTTGGCCAGATGCAATGCACATGCGCATAGGAGCTCATTCGGTTGCATTATCACAGAGGGGGGGGGGGAGATGTGTGCTTTATTTACTATGTTCTGTTATTTACTGAATATGATATGAACGTAGGAATATACTATTTGTATATACTTCATAGGTCCATGAATTTTTTTTCTTGCCGTGGGGAATATGGTGGTAAAGTCAAACTGATTTGCATTACACAGTTATTTACGGATTGTTTGTTTGGAGTTTGCATCGGAAATAGTACTGTATTTGACTGGGGAAAAAAATTAAAATATTTGAAAGACTGTTTTATACGCACCCCTTCATAAATAATAAAGAAGCTTATTTTACTGATATTGTTATAGTATTTTTTTGCGTCAAGTTTTGACGGGTTCCATCTAGTTTTAATTGTAATAACTTAACCGTTAAAAACATAGACAGCAGTTCTGAATTCTAAAATAATTGTGTTGAACACCTGCGCTTCATTTACCCTCGTACTAAACATCCTTCAAAGTTTAATGTTGAAGTTCAAAATTTGTTCTACTCTTTCATTATTTTTATTCGCAAATTTCCATTGATGTACAAAATACCCCACTGTTGAATTTTTATTAACTATTATTTTTTTCTTTCTTGATTAAGCATTTTTTTATATATAAATTTGAGGTCTATTACTAGAAAAATATTACTAGACATAGGACACTATTATACTTTATCATCAAAAGTTTATATTTTATGCTTTCAAAAGACACTGCTCACGTCTTAATGTTACTACAAACTGTACGTGTTAGATTAATAATAACTAAATTAGTTTTTTTTTTAAATAATTTGATGTTTATTGCTTTTATACTACTACTGGACATCGCATTAAACAAGGATATCATTAAAGGATACTTAAGTTTTAAAAGCTGATGGTGCATAATAGAGTCTGCTGCTTGGGTCTTTATGTTATTAGTACAAATTGTCAGTGGCGTTAAAGGTTAAAAAAGAATTTCATAACTGTATGTAGTTAAATATTTGCATAAGAATAATATTCAGGCTCATGCTGGCACTTAGGGACCCTGCACCCTCTGCCTGTGCCACCCTTCATGATGGCACATGATTTAGTGTGAAAGTGTAACATGACCCTCTGTCCACCGCCCTTTCAAGACATCCAGCATGGGCCTGCAAACACTTTTAAATCAGTTATAATAAAAATACAAGAGTGCTTAATAATTTTGGTAAAGACGACTGTATATAAAAATATTAAACGTTTCGCTCCAATAATATCAGTATTATTACCATATTTATATAGGATTTTTTTTATCAAAGCATCGACTAATTTAAAAAATATTTCCAATGAAATATGAATGCTGTAAGTCCCTCAAATCTCATAACTGAATTAAAAAAACTACCATATTTACTTACTCCTGCATAATGCACACATTTTTACCAAAATTTCATGTCTAAAAACCAGTATGTATATTATACACTGAATATTTCTAACAACCGTGTACATCAAACCACACACGTTTTCACAAACTATATATATAATATATACATATTGCAAAATCCTTAATTTTATGTTATTTTAATAAGAGGGCAAACTATACATGAACAAATATAGAAGTAATTTAGGTTTGAGAAAAAATTGTTAAGCCATGATTTCTACAATGTTTTTTTTTTAATTCTTACATTATTTTTAGTTAAAATAGCGTGGTGCATATTATACATGAGAAATATTTTTTTTCTTATCTAAAACAAGGTACACATTATACACAAGTAAATATGGTATTTAAAATCAGTTGACAATTTTATTTTGAGACAAATTTCTAAATCCTCCAGTATTTTGCAACAATAAGGCGGTTAACAGATTTGTTATTTCTCCTTATTATTTAAAATTAACAAATATTTCTTGCGGAGGATAAATATTTATGATAAATAAATTTTTATCTAAAAAAAAAAAAATTAGCGATGAATGTCACACATATATTACACACAGCATGCATAAAATCCTTAATTTTTCTTACCAAATATTTTGGAATAGTAATTTTTTCTTTATTTTATCACATAATTTCTTTAATTAAATTAGGCGAAGCTTTCTATAAAAGATTCAAAATTGTGTATGGGACACTCGTCGCAAAGGGATTAACACAAATTAATAAATTTCTTATTCTGTTTATTTTGTTCTAGTTTCCCATTATAGACAAAGCATGATTTTTTTTTTTTTTTTTTTTTTTTTTTTTTTTAAGAAAGGTTATTTTGATAAATTTACACAAATGTTTAGACAAAAATTTAGACAAATGTTTTAAAATCTATTTTGTATATTGAACTAAATTTAAAAATATTTATCAGTACAAAATTATTACTCCAGTTAACACATTGTATGAAAAAACCACTCAGAATTACTTTTTTAATCATGTCTGCTTACATCAAAAACTTATTTACAATTATCTGAACTTCAGGTATGTAGGAAAATTTACAAATTGACTGCCTCCTCCATTTTGTAATTTTAGAAAAGCAAGAAAAATTTTAAGTTAAAAAAAGGGGTGGACAGTCACTTTTACAAAAATTAAATATTGCAACATGATTTAAATTAATGCTAAAAATTATTGCATGCTTTCTCATTAGTATATATCATTTTTCAAATGCGTTATATATATTAAAATATATAAGTATTTTTGTCTTATCAAAAATATTAGACTAGGTGACAGTACTAGGTGGTACAGAATACAACTAAAACAGAAAAAAGAAGAAAAAAATTACTTTATTTGAAAAAAAAAAAAATCTTTGGAACAGGTTGTAACAGGACAAAAACAATTCCTCCATTATCCACATTAAACAATTCCTCCATTATCACTACAATAGTAAGAGCTGATTTCTTTGAGCAGCACCTATAATAAAATAATAACAAGAACGAAAAATCATGCGTCAAGCATAGATTATGTAGCACTTTCCAACGCTTCCAAAATAATTTTACAAATCATACCGTTTAATAAGCTAAAAGATAACATCTAAGTAAACAATTTGGAAAACGCATAACATATTTAAAATTATAATTTCAGGAATTTCCAACATATACAATATTCGGAAAAATATCCGAATACTTTTATTCAGCCCTGTATAGGATCTATAGGTTTGTATATATACTACATAGAATGCTAAATTTTAGTTCAGTTAGGAAACGCGTAGCACAGTTTAAAATTCTCCATCTGGAGTTTGTCAATAAACGGAAATGTGTTCGCGAACTTTTGTGCTTCCTTGTATATGATCTACAGAATTTATACACACCACGTAATAAACAAAAAGGGAGTTAAATTTAAAATCGCGTTCAGTAACTTAAAATGCTCTTCCAGGAATTATTGTTAACAGGCAGTAGAGAATTCTTTTGTGTGTCCCTGTAAATGAACGATGACTGCTATGTACACAATATTCTGTAGTAAGCCTCTTGTAATGCACATTAGTGATATATATAAATTTCAGTGCGTTTAAAAAATTGAAACATTACTTAAATAAACCGCAGACGATTTTTCTCCATAGACGTAATGTAACGGAATTCTTTTGACTGTCCCTGTAAAGTAACTATAAGTGCTATGCACACCCTATTCCATATTAAGCTTCTTCTAATGCACCTTAGTGATATATATAAATTTCAATGCGTTTAAATTAGTGAAACATTATTTAAATAAACCGCAAATGATTTTTCCCCATAGAACGCAATATAACGGAATTCTTTTGAGTGTCCCTGTAAAATAACTATAAGTGCTACACACTTCCGTTGAAATAGGGAACATGCTATAGATGGCGACAATAACATATAAAAATTGCAGAGCAATCCGAGCATATTTACGGGAGTTAGAGCACGGACAGACGGCAGACGGCCATACGGCCAGACAAACCGAAGTCATAAGCACTTTTCAACTAGGTTGGAAAGTGCTAAATAGAAGAACACTGTTTTATTATACATAACATTTTACGAATCACACAAAATGACATTTTGTTAGAATAAAACATTTTACACACATCTAATGTCTTATATGAAAACTTACTAATTAAAACTGAATTAATCTTCAATGAAGCAATTGTAGGCATATCATTAATTTTTTGCAGGTTATTTCTAGTGATGGGCATAATGAATGATTTTGATATTTGAATGAATCATTCAGGGATGAACAAAAGCATAGCTGTCAAGGCTCTTAAAATTCTCTGTTTTACAAAATTTCTGGCTTTAATTGATCAAAAATAATAAGAATGTAAACAGCTATGCTTTTGTGTATGCCGGAATGATTCATTTGAATATCAATCATTCATTACATGTCCTTTGCCATGTTATTCTTAATTTTTAAGGTTCTGCACTTAAGCAAAACTAATCTTAATTTTTTTAATGGCAACTAGGGGGTTTTGCCCCCTACGAGCTACGCTCGCCAACCCCCGTTCTGACACCACAAACTGTAAAAATACTCTGATTTGATCAACCTTAAAACGATTGCGGAAGATTGAATTATAATTAAATGACCTGCTGTAATCGGCTGCTATAATCGGCCTTGTGTAATCGGCTGCTCGCTGTAATATCTGCTATAATCGGGTTTCCATTCATTTTCCTTTGACCAAGGGATTTTAAAGCCGAATCAACTGCTGTCGAGACAGCTAACAACTGTTGATAAAATAAGGCTAATTAAACATTTGAAAATCAACTTGTGCAAAATGGTTAAATAAGCAATGTCATTCATTGCATCGCGAAATTTTATAACGATGCTAATAGAATATATGGTATTACTCCATTATCCCGACTACTACTTTCTATAAAAGAAAAGAACTGTCGCCAAAATATATAGGATTTAAAGCCAAAAGTGCATATCTGTGGCGTCGCATTCAGTTGATACCAGATGCGATACGCGTGGTAGTTATGTCATCGAGTGATCTTTAATTCAACGTTTATCTGTATTTTTAATTATATTTTACCAATTTATTAGTTATTTCGTTGATTTAAACGTAATTATTAAACGTAAAAATATACTTTTAATTGAAGGGAAATATTATTAATTACGCTGTTTTAAAATTTTCAATAATAGATAAAATATTTTGTCGAAATAAATCAATCTTACTCTACTTAATGCTTTGAAAACTCGGAATAATTTAATTATTTATCTTTATAATATTCACGCGCAAGTATATTTTTTTATTCTGTCATTTTTTACATTTATTGCTTTTAACCCGTGATCATTTAATTATTATTTTAAAGTTTTATTTCTGTTTTTAATAGTCTCGTGTAAACACATTTCTTAATTGAAAGAGAATATTATTACGTGCGCTATTTTACAAATTGGCAACGATTCAAATAATGGAATTTATGAAATATGAAATAAATCTTCGTCAAAATAATGAAAATTTTGAATAAAAAATTGAAATATAACCTAAAAAAATGAGTCAAATTGAAAAAATAATTGCAGTCTGCACACCCCAACCGTGTCAAGTATATCCTTACAAATTATGTTTAAATTCCTGTGCATAGTTTTCGTTTCTATAAAACTTTTATAAGAAAACTGTTTTGACCAACTTTGATTTTAAATATCTCTTAAAATAATTCTTCGATTTAAAAACTGTCTACTTCAGCGTGTTTATCGAACATTTCTTTATAAAACCACCAATTTTTAAATTTTTATTTGCAATAGTTTTCTGGATATTAGTCCAGAAAGACTTCAAGGCACAAAATCCTAATTGACAGCGGCGGCCGCAGCGGTGGTTACTTTTTTTTTTTAATATAGAGAGATTCTTTATAAAATCGGATCTGATGCCAGTTAAGAATAACTATTTATTGACTAGAGACATAAAAAAAAATATATATATATAGTATCGATAAAATAGAGTTGGCTATAGTATCGATTAAATCGATAAAAAATATCGACTAACTAAATTTATAGAGTTCTTTCGATTTCTCATTTGCATGTTGATATATTTTAATAATATGTATACACATATATTTTTTTTTCATAGGATAGCTGAGGTCAATCTCTAACTGGAACCTTTTATACTTTTCCAATTTTGGTTGATTTTTTTTTAAAATGAAGTCATTCTTTATTTTGGAACCAGTTTCAAAAATAAAAATAAGTATCTTCATTTAAAAAAAAGGCCCAGTTATAGATTGATTTCAACTACCCTGTTTATTGTTGAAAACTGAGAATTTATAAGTCCC
This sequence comes from Maratus michaelseni, assembly GCA_963931845.1. Classification (NCBI taxonomy): domain Eukaryota; kingdom Metazoa; phylum Arthropoda; class Arachnida; order Araneae; family Salticidae; genus Maratus; species Maratus michaelseni. Next base: position 9,798,892 of record OZ007598.1, read on the forward strand.
GTGAGAGGGCGTCGCGAACTCCCCTCGATTGAAAGTGAAATCGAACTGAACGGAAGTTATGTTGATGTTGTGTTGGTTGAAGGCGACCTGAGCGTTCGCTCTTCCTTTTGTTAGTAAAAATAAAATAATGATACAGTCCACAAATATTTAAGTTAATGTGTTATAAGTATTAGTTTACATTTTTATGGTCGTACGAGCCTCGAGAATGAGAATGACCTATGGATGGAATAACTTTAGTTTAATTTCGTTAAGTTGTGAGTCGCTAAGTTTCGATTTGAACTTTTTGATTGTGTGATAAAAAACTATTAAATTTATTGCATTGTGATAAAAAAATGAAGAAATGAAGTACCTTGTGGATTATTTTGAACATCATTATTACGGAATCATTTTAATTCGGTGAGTACGAAACATTTTAATTCATTGTTCATTGCATCATTTTTCAATATGGCCGACATTAAAGCTGCGAAAACTAATAAAAAAAGCTTAAAGTCAAATGTTACAAAATTTAAGGACAAGGTTAATTCGACTTTAGAAAACGCAGATATAGTTCTTTTAGAGCTTTATAATGCAAAAATACTGTCCTTCGAAAAGGAATTGAATTCAGTATTTGATGCAATATTTGCGCATTGCGATGACAAGGATATAGATGAATTTATATGTGAAAAAGAGGGCATTATTGAAACCATAGATAACATTAATTTAGCGATAAAGCGAAAATTATTGGATGTAAATTCTGGAAAAAATAATAGCAATTCAATGCGCAATGAATCCTTTTCTAAAAGTAACTCTTTTTCAGAAATTAAGTTACCAAAAATTACACTTCCTACATTTTTTGGTAAATTGGATGAATGGATTGAGTTTAAAGATCTATTTTCTGCAGCTGTACATAATAATAATAATCTTACAAGTGCACATAAGCTACAGTATTTAAAAAGTTCATGCAAGGGAGATGCACTTAACGTTATTCAATCCATTCCCATTTCGGATCAAAATTATGACATTGCTTGGAATTTATTAGTAGAGCGCTATTTAAATAAGAGAGATTTAATTAATGCAGTAATTAAAAAGTTACTTTCCTTACAGCCAACAAGTGATACCACTCAATCCATTTTAAAATTCGTTGATATCATTAATGAATGCATCCGATCCTTAAAAGTATTAGAACAGGATGTAAATAACTTTGGTGAAATATTGATCGTGTATTTATTAGTGGAAAAATTAGACAGAAATACTCGATGTTGGTGGGAAAGGTCAGTTAAAAGGGACGAATTAGGATCGATAGAACAGTTAACTTCATTTTTGAAAGATCATGCTCGAACATTACAAGCTTCAAAAACGAGTAACGCTGCAAATAAAAAAAAAATATATCAACAGAAAGAAAAGACAACATCATTTTACTCTAATGTGAAAAATGTTAAGTGTATTTGCTGCAAAAATGAAAATCATCCAATATATAAATGTAATGCATTTCTAAGAATGACTGTTTACGATCGTTTAGAATTTTCAAAACGATATAAATTATGTTTTAATTGTTTATCTACTAATTCAACTCACTCAGCGAGAAACTGTTCTTCGAAATATTCTTGCGCCCATTGCGGCATGCGTCATAGTTCTTTGCTACATATTCAAAAAGAAAAAATAAACACTTCACCACAAATTGAGCTGAGTCAGAAAGTAGGGGAATCGAAAAGGACTTCTTTTTCATTGCTTTCCCCCGACGAAGATAACCATAGCTTAAATCCAGAAGCAAAATGTTTTGAAAATAAAAATAATGATTTCGTTGGCACGTCTGTAAATAATTCATCTCAAAAAAAGAAAACAACTATTTTATCTACAGCTTTGATTTATATTAAAAGTGTGTCTGGGGAAATTATGATAGCACGTGCACTTATTGACATGGGGTCAAATTTTTCATATATTTCAGAAAACTTTACAAAATTATTAGGAATTAAAAGGGAGAAATTTAATGTTTCTGTTTCATGTTTAAATAATGCTCAAATTAACATAAAATGGAAAATTACTGCAACTATTTCAAATAATGCTGATTATGAGAGAACATTAGATTTTTTTATTGTTCCAAAAATAACCAATTTTATTCCAGGACATTACTTTAGATTTCCATTTTCTGAGCTTCCTCAAGATGTAAGATTGGCAGATCCAAAATTTAATGAACCAAATAAAATTGACATTTTATTGGGTACTGAGTGTTTTTACGATTTATTACGAAATGGTCAAATCCGTTTAAAAAATTCTAACGTCATTTTACAGCATACCGTATTTGGGTATATGGTGGGAGGTTCTTTCAACGATTCGAACCATGCTAATCATAATGCATATTGTGGTCTAACTTGCAATGTAGAAGAACAATTGAGTAAATTTTTCGATTTAGAATCAATTGGGATTAGAGATGACCCTTATTGTAATGATGAAGATAAGGCATTAGAAATTTTTACCGAAACAGTTTCCTGTAAAGGTAATCGATACGAAGTAGCTCTGCCATGGAAAAAAGACTGGATTAATTTGAGTGATAACTATAAGATTTCTGAGAAACGATTCAAATATTTAATTAATAAAATGCGTAATGATGATAATTTGTTTTCTCAGTACAAAGAAATTTTGAAAGAATATCTTAATTTTGATATTATTGAAAGGGTGTCAGATCCAACTAAGCCAAAGGACAGACCCATATTCTATTTGCCACATCGAGCGGTTTTTAGAAAAGATAGTGTTACAACGAAAACGCGTATTGTATTCGATGCCAGTTCTCACGATGTAGGACAACTCTCTCTAAACGATTGTTTGTGGCCTGGTATCAATTTAAACCCTGGTATTTTCCAATTGCTCGTTAATTTTAGATTAAATAAAATAGGAATTTTGGCAGATGTGGAGAAAGCATTTCTCCAAATTTCATTATCAGAAAAAGACAGAGACGCTGTCAGATTTCTCTTTGTGGAAGTTATCGAAAATCCGAAAGATAAAGTGTTTGATAATTTGAATATCCAAATATATCGTTTTAAGCGTTTACTTTTTGGATTAAATTCTAGTCCATTTCTCCTAGCTGCCACAATAAAGGAACATATAAAAAGATTTAAAGATCAATATCCTGAAACCTTTCGAATTCTTGATACGTGCCTTTATGTCGACGATTTAGTGAGTGGTACTGATAGTATTGAAGAAGCTCTGAAGATCTCACATGAGGCTAAGATGATTATGAGTCAGGCCAGTTTAAATTTGAGAAAGTGGTTAAAAAATGACCAGTCGTTACTAGAACGGTGGATAGAAGAAGGTTTCGAAATTTATCCATTTGATCAAAATCATAAGGTTATGAATTCATTGAAGGTATTGGGCATATCGTGGGACATTAAACAAGATTCTATTAGCATAGACATTTCAAGCTTAATAGAATTTTTGAAGACTAGGAAAAATACAAAACGATTTGTTTTACAGACTTCCGGCAGAATTTACGATCCAACTGGTATCCTCACTCCATTCACTATAAGACTTAAATGTCTCTTCCAAGAATTATGGATTCGTAAACTGTCCTGGGAAGCTGAGCTCCCCATTGACATTTGTGAAAAGTGGACTCAGTGGTGTTCGGAACTTCCTCTATTAACGCAAATTAAAGTGCCTAGATTTGTATTCCTATCATCTGATACAAACAATGTTGAAATTCATTGCTTTTCCGATGCAAGTCAGAAGGCTTATGGTGCTGTTGTTTATTTAAGAGTGCAAGATTTCGACCAAGTGTCAGTTAATGTAATAGCATCTAAGACCAGAGTTGCCCCACTAAAGAAAATAACTCTCCCGCGACTAGAGTTGCTTGGTGCTTTACTTGCATCTCGCTTAGGATCACAAATTAAAAAGATAATCGATGTAAAAAATACTTCTAAAATCTACTACTGGACAGATTCAAAAATTACTCTATGCTGGATAAAGGGATCTAGCAAGAAATGGAAATCCTTTATTGCCAATCGTGTTGATGAAATCCAAAGTTTGACGGAACCAGAGACATGGTTTCATTGTGCTGGTAAAGACAATCCTGCAGATCTTCTTTCGCGAGGAATAAGTGCTGACTCTCTTGTGAACAATTCCAAGTGGTTTACAGGCCCTGAATTTTTGATGGATCCAGAACTTTCAAATTATTTGCAGTCTGTTTCTTCTGAAAGTGACTTACTAAGTGAAAGTGAAAATGAGAACTATTTAAGTGAAATTAGATCTTCCGAAAAGGCAAATAACTGTACAGTGACTTCATTTTTTATCAACGAGAGTTTTAGTTTTTTTGACAAACTTTTTGAACTAACTAATGACTATTTCAAACTGTTACATGTTTTTTCTTTTATTCGCAGATTTATTTTTAACTGCAGATCTCCTCTTAAAAGAAGGGGTCATTTGACCTTAGAAGAAGTCAAGGAAGCTGAAACTGTTTTAATTAGAGCCTCACAAAAAAATTTAGGTGGTAAGAAGGCTCTGACAGGTAATATTAACTTTTTAAATCCATTTATAGATGACCAGGGTATAATGCGAGTTGGCGGAAGACTTAACAAAGCTTCCGTATCTTATGAGCAGAAACATCCTGCTATATTGCCTAAAAATTCAAAATTAAGTGAAATTTATTTTATTACTATGCACAAGCGTCTGTTTCATGTTGGTCCTCAAGGACTCTTGAATTCTGTGAGGTTAAAATTTTGGCCTATAGGGGGTAGAAATTTGGCAAGAAAAACGGTACATTCTTGTGTTATTTGTTTTAAGGTAAAACCAACTCCATGCTCGCAGTTAATGGGTGAATTGCCTTATGAGAGAATTAATGAGTCACCGGCATTTAATTGCACCGGTTTGGATCTTTGTGGGCCGTTTTTAGAAACTTATAAAAATCAGCGCAAAGGTTCTTTGAACAAAATATTTATCTGTGTTTGTATATGTTTCGTGACTCGAGCAATCCATCTTGAACTTCTTTCAGATTTAACTTCTGATGCTCTGATTGCTACTCTTAAACGGTTTATGGCTAGGCGTGGAAAATGTTCTAGGATATTTACGGATAATGCTAGGAATTTCGTTGGGGCAAATTCCAAACTGAAGGTGTTTTACAAAATGATAAATTTTCCAAATGAGATTTTGGCGAATTATTTAATTTCTGAAAATATCGACTGGAAATTCATACCTCCTAAATCTCCTCATTTCGGAGGACTTTGGGAGGCTGGAGTAAAATCTGTGAAGCATCACCTTAAAAGAGCGATGGGTGACTTGCGATTTAATTATGAAGAGTTCGAAACTATTGTTATTCAGGTAGAAGGTATTTTGAACTCTCGACCTCTTACTCCCTTGTCAAATGATTTCGATGATTTTGAGGTCTTGACTCCCAGTCATTTTTTGATCGGGAGACCAATCAATGCTATACCCGAACCGTCGTTAATTGATGTTAATATTAATCGTTTAGGCCGTTGGCAGAAAACTACGAGGGTCGTCCAGAAAATTTGGGGAAAATGGAGATTAGACTATTTAAATACGTTACAACAGAGATCTAAATGGATTGTGGAAAAGGATAATTTAACTACAGGTTTAATGGTATTAGTGAAGGAAGACTTTTTGCCTGTATGTAAATGGGCCTTAGGCCGCATAAGTAAAATTTATACAGGAGCGGATGGCAAGGTCAGGGTAGTAAAGGTTCGCACTAAATCAGGTGAATTAAAGCGTTCAATTACGAAAATAGCTGTCCTTCCTATTGATGCCTAAGAAAGAATATAATGATTAATTATTGTTAATTTTACATTTTTTATTATTATTATGCTGTGTATATCTATTTGTTTTGTAATAATTTTTGTTGTAATTGTGCTATGTAAATTTATATGATTGTAAGAATTCTAAGTTATTGAAATTTGTAAATTTCAATCCGGGGGAGAATGTTTATTGTTGAAAACTGAGAATTTATAAGTCCCGTGAGAGGGCGTCGCGAACTCCCCTCGATTGAAAGTGAAATCGAACTGAACGGAAGTTATGTTGATGTTGTGTTGGTTGAAGGCGACCTGAACGTTCGCTCTTCCTTTTGTTAGTAAAAATAAAATAATGATACAGTCCACAAATATTTAAGTTAATGTGTTATAAGTATTAGTTTACATACCCAATACAAAAAAAAAAAAATATATATTTAAAAATATTGAAATGTGAACAAGAATTTTGAAAAGAATTTTTGATTAAATTAACCTTAGCTTGCAAGCTTTGTCATATGATTAGCATAGGCTTTTAAAGGTGCTAAGTCACATCTGTTAAAATTTATCAACTGGTTGCACACTCAATTACAGAACTTTATCATACATAGTCAGGGGTCAATCCAGGAAAAATTTGGGGCCTATTTAGGGCCCCTTCATAAATATCCATTTAACAAAACTGGCCCCTTTATAAAATTCATTTTAGTAAAACAGGCCCCTTCACAAGAATCCTTTTAACAAAACAGATCCCTTTACAAAATTCCATTCCATAAAAACATACCTCTTCAATTAATTATTTTTATATGTTGTAAAATGTGTAATCTATACTAATATTATAAAGGAGTAAATCTTGTTTGTTTGTTTGTAGGGGGTAATCTCTGGAACTACCGAACCGATTTCAAAAGTGATGGTGGCAAATTGATGGTGACAACCCCTGCTCCAACATAGGCTATATTTTATGTCGGTGCCACTAACACCAGGGGGTGCAGGAGCAAAAAACGTTCTAAAATTGCGATTTTTCAGTTATCACACTGGCTGTCAAGCCCTGAGAGCTTGGCAGCCGGTTCTGTATGTATGTATGTACGTACGTAATGCGATAACTCTTCATAGAAATATCCGTTTTCCTTCAAATTTTGTTTATAGGTTCACTGTGTGAAGGCGCTTCCCTGATTAGTTTTCGGGATTGATTGGTTAAGTATAAAAGTGGGGGGGAACAAGGGGCTAATTCCCCCCCCCCCCTTAATTTATATAAATGGGTTTTTCATGCAGAATTATTCCGTTTCCCTTCAAATTTTGTTTATAGGTTCACTGAGTTAAGGCGCTTCCCTGATTAGTTTTCGGGATTGATTGGTCAAGTATAAAGGGGGGGAACAAGGGTCTAATCCCCCCCCCTTAATTTATATAAATGGGTTTTTCATGCAGAATTATTCCGTTTCCCTTCAAATTTTGTTTATAGGTTCACTGAGTTAAGGCGTTTCCCTGATTAGTTTACGGGTTTGATTAGTTAAGTATAAAGGGGGGGGGATCGGGGGGGCTAATCCCCCCCTTAATTTATATAAATGGGTTTTTCATGCACAATTATTCCGTTTTCCTTCAAATTTTGTTTATAGGTTCATTGGGTTAAGACGCTTCCCTGATTACTTTTCGGGATTGATTGGTTAAGTATAAAGGGGGGGAACAAGGGGCTAATTCCCCCCCTTAATTTATATAAATGGGTTTTTCATGCAGAATTATTCCGTTTTCCTTCAAATTTTTTTTATAGGTTCACTGTCTTAAGGCGCTTTCCTGATTAGTTTTCGGGATTGATTAGTTAATATAAAGGGAGGGGGGGAACGGGGGGCTAATTCCCCCCCCCTTAATTTATATAAATGGGTTTTTCATGCAGAATTATTCCGTTTTCCTTCAAATTTTGTTTATAGGTTCATTGGGTTAAGACGCTTCCCTGATTACTTTTCGGGATTGATTGGTTAAGTATAAAGGGGGGAACGGGGGGCTAATCCCCCCTTAATTCATATAAATGGGTTTTTCAGGCAGAATTATGCCGTTTTCCTTCAAATTTTGTTTATAGGTTCACTGTGTTAAGGCGCTTGCATGATAATTTTCGGGATTGATTGGCTGAGTATAAAGAGGGGAACGGGGGGGGGCTAATCCCCCCCTTAATTTATATAAATGGGTTTTTCATGCAGAATTATTCCGTTTTCCTTCAAATTTTGTTTATAGGTTCACCGAGTTAAGGCGCTTCCCTGATTAGTTTTCGGGATTGATTAGTTAAGTATAAAGGAGGGGATCGGGGGGCTAATCCCCCCTTAGTTTTTATAAATGGGTTTTTCATGCAGAATTATTCCGTTTTCCTTCAAATTTTGTTTATAGGTTCACTGTGTTAAGGCGCTTCCCTGATTAGTTTTCGGGATTGATTGGTTAAGTATAAAGGGGGGGAATGGGGGGATAATCCCCCCCTTAATTTATATAAATGGGTTTTTCATGCAGAATTATTCTATTTGCTTCAAAATTTGTTTATAGATTCATTGGGTTAAGACGCTTCCCTGATTAGTTTTCGGGATTGATTGATTAAGTATAAAGGGGGGGAACGATTGGCTATAACCCCCCTTAATTTATGTAAATGGGTTTTTCATGCAAAATTATCCCATTTCCTTCAAATTTTATTTATAGGTTCACTGTGTTAAGGCGCATCTCTGATTAGTTTTCGGGATTGATTGGTTAAGTATAAAGATGGGGGGAACAAGGGGCTAATTCCCCCTTATCTATACTAATATATAAAGTAAAAAAGATTGTTTGTTTGTTTGTTTGCAGGGGGTAATCTCTGGAACCACTGAAGCGATTTTAAAAGTGATGGTGGCAAATTAATGGTGACAATCCCTGCTCCAACATAGGCTATATTTTATGTCGGTGCCACCACCCCCAGGGGGGTGCAGGAGCGAAAAACTTTCTAAAATTTCGATTTTTTGTTTACTGAAGGAGATAGAAGTATCAAATTTGGTATGGTAGTTACTTATAAGATGTAAATGCTCTCTAAGAACAAATTATAAAAACATTCGCAATTTAAAAGGGTGAGATGAGGAAGAAGCGTTCTAAAAACATTCTAAATTACAATTTCTATGGAATCTCTGAAACTACAGAACCGATTTCAAAAGTGATGGTGGCAAATGGATGGTGACAGTCCCTGCTCCAACATATGCTAAATTTTTTGTCGGTGCCACTGCCCGCAGAGGGTGCAGGAGCGAAAATCTTTCTAAAATTATGATATTTTCAATAATGAAGGAGTTAGGAACTTGACATTTTGTATGGTCGTTACTTACAAGATTTAAATGCTCTATAAGAACAAAATCTAAAAAAATTCGAAATTTAAAAGGCTGAAATAAGCAAAAAATTTTCTAAAAACATTATAAATTACAATTTGTATGGAATGTCTGGAACTACTAAAGCGATTTCAAAAGTGATGATGGCAAATGGATGGTGACAATCCCTGCTCCAACATAGGCTATATTTTATGTCGGTGCCACTACCCCGAGGGGGGTGCAGAAGCGAAAAACGTTCTAAAATTGCGATTTTTGCGATGCTGAAGGAGCTAGAAACTTCAAGTCCGGCATGATTGTTATTTATAAGATCTAAATGCGCTCTAAGAACAATTTCTAAAGAAAAATGATCTAATGATTCTGCGATTTTTCAACTATTGAATTTCTAAAATTACCAAATTTCACAATAGAGTACCATAGCGAAACCTTCACGCGTAAAAAGATAATGATAAGGGCGACGTGTCCTGACGTGTATATTGACTATAGCACGAGTCACAAATTATAGTATCCTTATTATTCTGTTAAAATATAAAAGTGAATTATAAAATGTCAATATTTTGTTTGATTAAAGGTTCGTTAAGAGAAATTGACCAGCGTAGCGGGCGTAGCTTGCTAGTTTACAAATAAAACACGTTCACCAAAAAAGAAAACTTCAGCAGAAGGACTTGGAGACGAAATTATTAAATGCTTCTTGTTTGAATTAGAGTAGCGAAATTTTATCTTTTGTTACAAAATGTTTTTTTCACAAAAATAATAAATTTCACTGAAAGAACTTATTTTTCATAAAATGGGCTCCAAGAAAGAAAAAAAGCATGTATCGACCCCTGAGAGTGTTGACTCTGAGCTAATTTGATAGAGCGCAGCAACTGGCAGCCTTTTTTTACTATTTTATACTAGAGCCGTACCCAATACTTGGTATATACTCAGTACTCGGCCAATACTGAGTAGTTGCAAGAATTTCATTTTTTAAGCGTATTTAAAGACAAATTAATTTAAAAGTGATCTATAAAAAGTTATTTGAATATAAATGTATAATATATGCCATAATTCATAAAAACTATTTTCTCGGTACATAAAAATTTATCTATAAAACAGAAAAAGGTAAGAAAAAACCCCCATGCAAAATTTATATAAATTAAAGTTTAGTTTTATATTTGTATTTTTAAAAAAAGTCATTTTTAAAGCTGTAAGAAAAGACTGATTTTGGATAAAGAAGCAGTGTGTAGAAACAGGTTTTTTTTAAAAAAAAACATTTGGTTTAAACCAAGGTTTAAACCATGGTTTAAACCAGCGTGGTTTAAACCTAAACAACCCTGGTTACAGATCTGCCGAGGTCGGTTGATTTTATTAAACTGAAGTCAAGCCCAGTCTTATTTTTTTTTTTGGCAGACTTTAGCCTGCTTTATCAATATAGCTTGTTCTTTTCGACCCGTATCAGGCCAGTTTTCTTTCTTTCAGCTAAATATGCATATTTCTTTACGAAATTTGAGAGCTTGGATACAGTTATATTGATTATTATATTGATATATTTGGGCGGGGGGAGAGTGGTTAAAGAAGAAAAAGACAAATATTTTTTTTAAAAAAAGACGCAGGACCGTGCAAAAGAAAAATTGCGCCCGGAGCAAAGTTTCAGTTGGTGCCCCCCCCCCCCCCACACACACACACACTCCTTCTAAAATTTATTAAGTCCAGAAACAGAAATAAATACCCTTGAATAAATATTTTGCGTTTTATGGAACTTTAAAAGGTTAATTTTAATTCAGAAATTCCTAACAACTAAGTAACATAAGAGAGAAATTCCCAGACAATGATCGACTGCCAAAAAATTAATAAATAAAACTGTAGTTGTTGGCATGAATTTTTGCGCCCCCTCAATTTCCGCACCTGACCTGGGGTGAAGATTCCCTTCGCCCCCCTCTTCGCACAAGCCTGAGAGGAAGCAAAGAAGCAGGGCACTTTTACGTCTAAAAAAGACTGGGGCAGTTTAAATGAAAAGGGCAGCGCACAGCGCCCTTTGACAAACATCAAATGGCATGCAATACTATTACGAAAAATCAAATTGCATTAATGCAAAAAATAAAAAATAAGGTTAACCTACAATAATGCCATAAAGAAAGTATATTTGTTTTTATAGTAAAGAGCTCCAAAGATTCTCATGGTATGAGGTTAATACATAAGTACCAAAAATTCCTGCAAAGTGATTTACAATGTTTTAATCAAACATAAATAACGCACCCAGCTTTAAAAAAAAAATAATAATAATAATAAAAATAAAACCAATCACTGGCTATTTAAAAATTGAGTCTACATACAAGTTAAAAACAACAAAAAAAACAAAACCTAAAATGTGAATTAATACATGCCGATGAACAGCTTTGGAACTAGCCTGCTGTCCGCCATCTTGTTTTTTAAATCACAACATATTTGTTTTGTTTCTTATTTCCAAAATAATTTTCATCCATATTTACTTGTTATAAACACGTTATTTAATTTTATTGACTAATTTATTTATATTTAATAATAAAAGTTAAAATGTTTTGATTTAAAAAATGAGATGGCTGACCGCGGGCGATAAATCAAAACATTTGTTTTGTTTTTAATATAATCAAGTTAAATAGAAAACAGAATACTAATTTATTTATATTTAACAATAAAAATTAAAATGTTTTGATTTAAAAAATGAGATGGCTAACCACGGGCAATAAATCAAAACATTTGTTTTGTTTCTGACATAATCACGTTAAATCAAAACATTTTAACTTTTATTATTAAATATAAATAAATTAGTCAATAAAATTAAATAACGTGTTTATAATAAGTAAATATGGATGAAAATTATTTTGGAAATGAGGAACATAACAAATATGTTTTGATTTAAAAAACAAGATGGCGGACAGCAGGCTAATTCCAAAGCTGTTCTCATGCCAAAATGTGAATGATTATAATTAAATTATAAATAAATACAAAGTCATTTTTTAAATAATTGGGGGCAATTGTGGGTTCACGAAAAAAATACCCGAAATTTTAGCAAGAAAACGTTTCCGTTTGAAGAAAGTGGGGAAGGAACATATTTTTTTACACGGAGGTCAAAATATGAAAAATATGAATTTTAATTGTTTTTAGCAATCATGTGAAATTGATATTTTAGTCTTATTTTATGAATATTATTTCTATAAGAAATACCAAAAGAATGGTACAGAAAAAAACAAAAAAAACCTGAATTCCTAGGTATATAACCTGATTACAATCACCCCTGAATAATAAAGACTTTTTTAATAGAAAATAATGGGTAGAAACGAAACACACAATAAATGCAGGGGTTTTTTCCTTGGGAAGCATTTTGTGAAAAGTAAAAATGGTACTTTTGGGTTAGCTGGGTGTCAGTGAAATATGTAATATATAACCAAAAAGTACCGTAAAAGTTAATTTTGTGATTTTATTTCTTTTGGCAAAAAATAACATATTGTAACAAAAAATAAATCCAGTTACTCAAATTTAAACCAAGCACTTTTTTTAAACTTCTTTAAGTCTCCCTGCTGAAGTGTTTATCTTTGGTGAACTTGTTTTGTTTGCTAAATATCTATATAAAAACCTAACAAAATAAAAATAATTAACGTAGAGTATGTTTTTATGCAATGGAATTTGGCAAAAGGGCCTATTTTATTAACAGGTTTTTGTGAAGAGAATTGTTTTATTAAGAGAATTCTGTGAAGGGAGTTCTTCCCATATTAAATTTCTTTTCTGAAAGGGCTCAATAAATTCATAACTTCGTCAATTCACAAGATATCAAATCCGCTTAGATTTATTGTAAATCTCCTTAATAGTAACTTTTATATTGACAAGTTTTTTATAGGACCAACTCCAACGGTAAAAAAAATTTAAAAACAAAAAAATCCCTGCTGGCTCCGCCTGCAAATAAGTTAGATTTCGATGTGGGCGGTCCCAACTGTGGCAGCATGGCAAAAAGGTTATTTCTTCCGCAATTCCCAACAAACAGGTGCCCCAGGGTCTGCGTCTTCAAAATCTACCTGTGCCTGTAGGCCAAGCCGTCAGGGATTATTTTGTTATCTTATAGCTGTTAAAAAAATGGTCTGTTCTGTCAGTCTGTTTGGAAATTTGTCTTTATTTTGTACTTTCTTAACTCTTTATTTATCTCTCTTCCTAAAATAATTATTCACTGCCTCTTTCCCCCCCCCCCTCCATAAAGCTTTTTTTACTTCTAATAACAACAACAACAACAAAAAACAAGAACGAAAAATCATGCTTCAAGCATAGATTATGTAACACTTTCCAACGCTTCCAGAATAATTTTACAAAACATACCGTTTAATAAGCTAAAAGATAACATCTAAGTAATCAGAATACTTTTATTCAGCCCTGTATAGGATCTATAGATTTGTATATATACTATATAGGATGCTAAATTTTAGTTCAGTTAGGAAACGCGTAGCACAGTTTAAAATTCTCCTTCTGGAACCTCCGTCAGTAAACGGAAATGTATTCGCGAACTTTTGTGCTTCCGTGTATAGGATATACAGAATTTATACACACAACATAATAGACAAAAAACGAGTTAAAATTAAAATCGCGATCAGTAACTTAAAACGCACTTCCAGGAATTATTGTTAACTTACAGTAGAGAATTCTTTTGTGTGTCCCTGTAAATGAACGATGACTGCTATACACATACTATTCTGTAGTAAGCCTCTTGTAATGCACCTTAGTGATATATATAAATTTCAATGCGTTTAAAATAGGGAAACATTATTTAAATAAACCGCAGACGATTTTTCTCCATAGACGTAATGTAACAGAATTCTTTTGACTGTCCCTGTAAAGTAACTATAAGTGCTATACACACCCTATTCCATATTAAGCTTCTTCTAATGCACCTTAGTGATATATATAAATTTCAATGCGTTTAAAATAGTGAAACATTATTTAAATAAACCGTCAATGATTTTCCCGCATAGACCGCAATGTAACGGAATTCTTTTGAGTGTCCCTGTAAAAAAACTGTAAGTGCTACACATTTCCGTTGAAATAGGGAACATGTTATAGATAACGACTATAACATATAAAAATTGCAGAGCAATCCGAGCATATTTACGGGAGTTAGAGCACGGACAGACGGCAGACGGCCAGACGGCAGACGGCCATACGGCCAGACAAACCGAAGTCATAAACACTTTTCAACTAGGTTGGAAAGTGTTAAAAACAATCTTGCTGCTGCTCAAAAATAGTGATTTTCTGCTCCAAAAATAGTATTTTTCAAAATGATGTTCATGCTGTTTCATCACTACATTATTTTCATTATTGCAACAGTTATGAATGTAATATTTGTGTTGAACATAGCATAATATATCTTCATAGCTGAGAACCTTCTGATATTTATCAAGTCAAATAAAACTGTTTTGAACCAGAAAATTTACATAATAGATATAGAGTGTGACTTATTTCTATGTGATATACATTTGATTTCATTAATTAAGTAGCCATTCTAATTAAATATAAACAAGACTGGTACAGTTATGTTTCTTGTATTATTCATTAAGTAAATTTTAATCCTGCTTTCTATACAAGTTCTCTTTTCGTCTTGATATGTATTATCATCAAGGATGTAAAAAACACAGTTTAAAAAAAAAAAAAAAACAGCCCGGGCAGCTGCCCACTACAACCCTGGTACAAATAGTGTGTATGGACACAAATATATTCAGATGAACACGTTAAAAAAATATTGTTAGCCAACTAATTAACTAATTAGCAAAACTTTAGGGATGCTAATAAGTATTAACAATTACATTGTAACATTTATATATATTATTACTTGACTTGAATCATATTTACACGTACAATACTTAGGTCTAATCACATTTATATGTACAATACTTGGGTCTAATCACATTTATATGTACAATACTTGGGTCTAATCATATTTATATGTACAATACTTGCGTCAAATCATATTTATATGTACAATACTTGGATTGAATCACATTTCTATGTACAATACTTGGGTCGAATCACATTTACACGTACATTACTTCGTTGGAATCGCATTTTTTGAAGATTGTAATCAAGTGTTCATGATCATAAACACTCGATTACTATCCTCATTGTTATCATCGTATCGTAGATACACGATTTAATTTCAATATGTATACAGCAGTGTTTCGGGCAAAAATTAGTAATTAACCAGAAATGTAATAAAATAAACAAATTTATGAACATAATTATGAAAAACTATGACTAACAAACTTGAAATAAACTTATCCTAACATTAAGCCTAAACTAGTATGTGTAAGATGCAAGGATATTAATCGAGTGTTAAACAAGGTAAAATATATAGGAAAGTAAATGCATGAACGAAAAAAGAAATAACTTACTTTTTAAACAAAATGTGTACATTTTAAATGGAGTAGAGATCCACGATCCACTTCACACAATCTTCATGCAGCTTCCGACGACGTATAGCACGGTAGCAACATCTATACGTAAACAAACGGAGACGGCGTCCGCGCCAAAGGATTGAAATGAAAGTAGTTTTTCCATAAGCGATTTAAAGGATGTACTGTTCGCAAATCCTTTAGATGGGGTGAAAAGTATTTCCATAAAACGTCGAAAAAAGCATTTCCATTAGACGTCGAAAGAGTGATGTTATAATACGTCTATAGCAGGTCATAGACGTCTAATAGATACTTATATGGGAAGTGTCTTATAGACATCTATTTGTTTAATGCTATGCACATCTAAAAGATGTTATGGACGTTATAGACGTATTTAGATTATAAATCGACATCTTATAGATAGAGTGTGCCGTCTGGGAATATGATGTGGGTAGAATTAATATTGAACCGCAACGCGTTTATCTTAAATCTGACCTACCAATATCTTTGAGGCCTTATAGAACTTCACCAGCTGAGGAAAAATAAATTCAAAGTCAAATTCAAGGATTGTTAGAAGCAGGATTAATTAAAGAGAGCAATAGTCCTTATTCGGCTCCTGTCACTTTGGCTATGAAAAGAGAGGAAGGCAAAAAGACTAGATTATGTATTGATTATCGAAAATTAAATGCAATAGTGAAAAATGATGCCGAGCCATTACCTCGTAGCGATGGGATCTTGGATAAATTGAGTGGTGCTCAGTATTTTTCAACTTTGGACTTAGCCTCCGGCTACTGGCACATACCCATACATCCCGCAGATACTGAGAAATTAGCTTTTGCTACTAGCTCTGTGTTATTCGAATGGTTAGTCCTCCCATTCGGGATAAAAACGGGACCCCCTATTTTCAATAGAACTATTAGAAGAATCCTAAATAAATACAAAATAGATTTTGCTTGCCACTATTTCGATGATATTATAATTTTCTCCTCCTCTCTAAAAGAACATCTTGATCATTTAAATCAAATATTCAAAATTTGTCAATAAGAGAACATTAAACTCAAATTATCCAAATGTAAATTGGCTCAGACTAAGATTAACTTCTTAGGATATGAAATTTATGATGGAATTCTAACTCCTGCAAATGCAAATATTGAAACTATAAAGAAATTAAAACCGCCAACAAATATTAAACAATTGCAAAGTTTCCTAGGATCAATAAATGTTTATCATAAATTTATAGATAAATATGCTCAAATTCGACAACCTCTTAATAAATTACTTAGAAAAAATACAATATAGAACTGGACTCCAGAAAGTCAAGATTCTTTTAATAAATTGAAAGATGCTTTAATCCAAAAACCTATTCTTAAAATTTATGATGCAAAATTACCACTTCATATGTTTGTTGACGCCTCACAGATGGCAGTAGGTGCAGTGCTTAAACAACCAGATAAAGAGGGGTTTCTGCATCCAATTGCTTACCATTCAAGGAATTTGAAGAGTTATGAACAGAATTACTTCATTACAGAGTTAGAGTGTTTAGCAATTATTGACACTCTTGATAAATTTTATCATTACTTCCATGGAGTCAGATTTACCATCCATACTGACCATGCATCTCTAGTTTGGTTAAAAAATGTTAAGAATCCTAGAGGAAGATTATTCAGGTGGTCTTTAAAATTAAGCATGTTTGAGTATGAAATTAAGTATGAAAAAGGGTCAACAAATGTCGAAGCTGACATGTTGTCCAGAAACCCTGTAACTTTTTTCAACCAACGTATTAATTTATTGTTAGATAAAGATGAAATAATAGAGATGCAGAATAAGGAAAATGTAAATGATAGGAAATATCGATCAGAGAATGGAATAATCATACTTAAAAAAACATGGATTTCGAAAAGTGGTAGTACCAATGGCTTTAAGAAAAAAATTATTACATATTGCACATGAGAATTATGGACATTTGGGTATACAAAAAATGCAAAATCTAATTTCTCCAAACTATTATTGGCCTAATATGACAATAGATATAACCCAGTATGTAAAACATTGTGACACTTGTCAAAAAAATAAAAAACCCAAAACAAAAAGATTTGGCTTATTACAAGCTCTACCAGCCACAGATCAACCTTTTGAGTGCCTCTCTATTGATAGTGTGGGTGGATTTAATTATTATAACTCAACAAAGAAATTTTTACACATAATAATAGATCATGCCACAAGATATGTCTGGGCTTTTCCATCTAAAAATGTTACCTCAGCCACATATATTAATTGCTTAAAACAAATTTTCAATAGTCAGGTTCCCCAAACAATATTCAGGTGATCGGCACAAGGCATTCCGGTCACCTCAATTCAAAAAATTTCTCAAGACACATAACATTAAACAAAGTTTTACTTCTTCACATCATCCACAAACGAATGGAAAGGTTGAAAGGGTTAACCAGACAATAGTCACTAGATTAAAATCTAAAGTAAACTCAATCTCATCTAAAATTCCATGGACTCGGTTATTAGAGCAAGTCATTCAATAATACAATAATACTCCTCATTCCATAACTAATTTCCCACCAGCTATTTTATGAAAAATTACCTTATAACTCTCCTTTAAATCAAAATTATTTTCCACCTGTTCAAGAAGCACTAAAAATTGCTAAAAAGCGTACTAAAGAATTTCATTTCAAAAATAAAAGGTTATATGATAGGAAATTTGTTGAGTGAACTTTAAAAGTAAATGATTTTGTAATTTATGAAGAATTTAAATATCCCAATACTAGGAAGTTGGAACCCACTTTTTCAGGTCCAAATGTAAATGACTTTCAGAAGTGACTTATGAAATAGACAGATTTAATTATGAAACTAAAGCCAATTCAGTAATTGTACATGTTTCTAAATTAAGACAGTATTATTTTCCAGATGATTTCAAATTATTTCATGAAAATACACAAAAACCAACACAAACAACTTCACATACAGGTTCACAACACCAAACATTAGTACAACAATATATTAATTTCTTCCAAAAGTTTTTATTTAAAATAACTGAAAAAAAAAAGCCTTTCTAAAATTAAAAATAAATTCTTTTTACCAGGTATATTCTTGGGTATACACAGGGGTACTACTTGTGTAATTCAATTAACTTTAAATATAAACAATAACTTCTCAACATTACTAGGTGTCTTCTAGCCTGATCAACTAGTTATGGTACTTATTTTTGTTGAGTCTATTAAATTAAAATTAAATATTCTATATAATTACAGTTTTTAGTAAATATTATTTATATTATTCGCAGTAGCTATATTTATTTTGTTTAATACAATAAAGGTCTTGAATTATTCTTGAATGCTGATATTCTGTATTAGTCGAAGTTGATATTGTGATACTGTAGTGAAATGTTTTGAAGAGATTAATTGAAAAATAAGTATTACAATAGTGTAAAAATAATAGTTTTATATTCCAATTCTCTGTCATCTATCTATCTAACAACTATTATTATTATTATTATTATTTTGCTTATTACTTAAAAAGTGTAAAAAGAAGTACATGATTCTACACTTAAATTTTGGTAATTAGCTATACCCGATTATGTCAGATTTTAGTAGTTAAAAGAAGAGTATCAGAAAGGGATGTTATTGTTCACAATTGTTTGTTGAGTGAATCCTATCTAAATATTTGGGCATCTAAATTATTTAGTATTGGAAAAATAATATATTGTTAATTTTTTTTTATGCTCAATTCGGCTAGCAAAAATTTATTTCCTTATCTTTTCAAGTAAGGAAACAAACAGATTTTGCTATGTATTTTTTTTTCCTCAACCAAGAATTTTATATGGAATGTAATATTTACTGTGATATATTACTAGAGTAGTTATTGAAGTTTGTTGATATTATTTATTATTTGAAGATGTTTATTAAGAGAATATATTAGAAAAAATGGTGAGAAATGTTATTAGTAAGACAAAACCACACACCTTCCACAGGTTGTACTCTATTTACTTCACGTATGAAATATGGATTGTTAAATGATGTTAGCCCCACAAAAATTTTCACAGCTCCCCCTACCCCCCCCCCCTCGCCCCCCCCCCCGATATTACTGGCTGGTTATGGCTTGATAGTCCTTTCTAAATAAAATCATGGTGACTCTAAGATTCACTTGATTTATCTCTAAATTGAACCTAAATGATCCTAAGAAGACGGATCAAATAATTACTATATTGGCATGACAATCAGGTAACTTAGAATTAAAATCGAAAAGTCAATAAATTTATAAAAAGTCGAAAATTTGAAAATAATTCGATTTTATAGTCCTAGAAGCTTGACATTTGGCAGAAAGGCAGGGTTTAGTACACAAAGTAAGGAAAAATTAAAAAATCCGTAAATAATAAAAAAAAGACTAAAAAAAAAACGAAAAAAAAAAAACATCGAAAAAAGGAATATAGTTTGATTTATTGGAAATTTCCGGAAATTTTAATTTTGGCTTTCTTTTTATACTAAAAAGTTCTTTTATGTTAAATATCAAGTATCTAGGGCTGCGAGTAATATCTCAGATGGATAGCACCTATCCTGGAAGCAATTGAGAGTACTTTTGACACTCCCCCTCCCATAACTTAGTGCTTGCCTAGGAACCTGAAATCTCTTTTTATCTACAGTACTTTGCAAACGAAACTAAAGCTTCAAATTTTTGATACCTGTAAATAATAGGGACAGAGTGTGGGCTTAGCGAAAATCAGTGGATGATCTCCAAAAAGAACCCAAAATCAAGAAAAGGAGGATTACTTACAAAAAGAAGTGAAATCTCATCAAAAAGTCACCTGTAAAAAAAGAAGCCAAGTCTCGTAACTCATTTACCGTAAAAAGTACTGAGATCGTATAAAGCCAAGTTTAACTATCTTATTAACTCTGAAATTTTCATTCACAAATCACTCCTAGTCTCTACATCTTTAGTTAATTATTATTTTGTGACTTGGCAATTACGCAGCACAGGAAAGTTATTACATCTTACTATGTCATGGGATGGGATGGGATAATTTAACTAAAGCAAATTATATACGCACAGGGAAGTTATTACACTTTAATATGTTATAGTATTATTTGATTAAGACTAACTATATACAACACATTCTCGTGCTACGTAATTGCCAAGTCACAAAATAATAATTAACTAAAGATGTAGAGACTAGGAGTGATTTGTGAATGAAAATTTCAGAGTTAATAAGATAGTTAAACTTGGCTTTATACGATCTCAGTACTTTTTACGGTAAATGAGTTACGAGACTTGGCTTCTTTTTTTACAGGTGACTTTTTGATGAGATTAGTATTCTTCAGAATACAGTTTTTCAATTAGTAGTATTCTTCAGTTTTTCAATGTAATTAATTTCCAGCTTTATTATTTATTATATTGAATTCTTTATATATTATGTTATTAATATTATTTATTATGTTAGTTATTTCTTAGTTTATCTTGATGTATTCTCATTTATTTACACTTGCAAAAAGTAAGTGTTGTTGTAAAATTTATGTATTTTAGGTTATGCTTTACTCTAAAAAATATTTTAATTTCTATTCTTCCAAAATTTAATGCAATTGCTTTGTTAGTGATTCTTGGTGATTTAAATTTTAAAATTTTAGAACTTTTTATAATTTAGGAAAATTCTCAATTTTTTTTTGTTTTGTCACATATCTGAACTACTGTTCAGATAAGCTTGTTTTTTTTTTTTTGGGGGGGGGGGGGATATGAAACAAATTAAAAAACATTTTCGGCGTTGGCCTCATTAAAACTATAATTCTCTGTAAATCCAATTATTCTAAATTATTTTCTCGTTCCAGTATTTCGATTGTCAAAATTCCATCTAGCTAAAAATAGTTTATTCCAAATTCATTCTCTTAAAAAAAATGGCTCATCGCGATGTTCTATTAAAATTACGCACTTTTATTTCATTAAATAAAATGCATCCTAGAATTTAATTCTTTAAAAAAAAAAAAAACAATCTCCCAGCTAAAAAATATTTTACACTCTTGAAATAATAACCTATGTATTTTTATTTATTTTATTTTATTTCCCTATGTTTTCTGACAAAATAATATTACTTCTCAAATTATGAAAGTTACTTTAGTCTCAATGTAAAAATTTATCTTGGCATCTTGCCATGCTCGATAAAACCTATGTATTTCTTTTCTTTTCTTCTCTTCTTATTTATTCGAAGGAATTAGATTTTCGAGAATATTCTGGAACCATTTGTTTGCCACGCTTTTTCCAGCTTACGGTAAAATCGCCACGATATAAGAGCACCGAAGAAATTAATCCGAACGCGCTGATTGGTCGAGAGACTTTTTAGTGAGCATGCATTCTGGAGCGTTCAGGAAATGATATACGGCATTTTTCCTGCGAAAAAGTCAGATTGTTCCTGGGTCCTTTGGTGTGTGCAACCCCGGCACGTACTTCCTGATCATGGAATTATTTCCTTGGCTGCCGATAGAAAAACAACTACCTTTTTAAGAGAGAACATGCCTTCTTATTATGTAAATTAAGTCACCAAGTCTTATTTACGATATTAAATCATCATGAGTGGAATTTAACTTCGGAAAAAGTAAAAGCATAGCCATATTCGACTTAATTTTCGAATAAAAAGTGAAATGGAATGGACTGTCTCTTGTTTGAGTTCTATACGCACATTGTGAAAGTGAATTCTCGGCGCCTGTCTGCCAAAATCCTTCGGAGGAAGCCCTTGCCTTGAGTATGATTCTACAAAAATTGTAGTGATACACATTAAATCGTGACATATATATATATCGAGTTCTTCGCGAGTAAATCAACTTTGATCATTGATGATCATGAACCTTTCAGAGTTGAGATTTTATTTTCTAAGCGGTCTTTTGCCCACACTTGGATAATGAAACGGCAAATTCAAAATTGTTGATCCGAGCTCTGGGAAAATTGGCGCAGCGCTCCGGAAAATCTCCGATGCATTTTTAAAATTGCAAGGCGCCGTGCCCTTTAAGCCCACCTGCTTGTCATAATGATTGGCGCGCTGGATACTGCACAAGAAGGGCTTGGATCAAACCTCAATCAGGCATGGATGTGTGTAGTAGGACGGATTCAACTTTAAACGGCGATCCCGGTCTGTTTCACCCACGTGTGCAAAATATGACCGTATAGCACCCCTAACCAATAAACCACCTCCTGGATTTTGTGAAGATTACTTTCATAATTATACTTAAAGGTACATATTTCCAATCATAACAAAGAATATTTCAATAAAATCTTTAATTTTCACAATTGCGTGCAAATCTTTTTCCGCTTTGTTTCTTGTATTTAACAAATCTCTGATAAAATCTCGTGTATAACAAGAGGCTTATGTAAAGGAAATTTTCGTTCAGGAATTTTTTCAAGGAGTGACTAATTAAGTTAACTATAAAAAAAAATAAAAAATCCCAGCCTCAGGTGCATTTGAATCTGCCTTTGCTTATCCTTATCCAAATTTGCAGACTTCTACATGCGACAGATTTCCCTATCCATCGCCAACTAACAAACAAACAAGCACAGTTGACACACGGATAAATATCTTTTTTTTTATTTTTATTAACTATAGATATTTTAAAAGAAAAAGAAAATTCAAAGTACTTTTACTTAATGTAAATTTATCATATATTATACATAATGATACAGTATTATCATCAGTATGAACATAACATACATTTTTTATGCAATTCGCAACAAGCGACCCCTTCGCAACAAGCGTCCTTTAAAGATTTTTTAATCTTTTATTACTGACTAGCTGACCCGCCCGGCGTTGCCCGGGCCTGTGTAATAAACTTAAATCTCTTAAAAAACGAAACTATGGCCCGAGTCTCCGATGGCTTCGACACTGTATACCGGACATGCTCATACGATCCGGAAATTAATTCCACCTTCTACCACCAAGGGAGAATTCTGTTCTAAACAAATCTCTTTCTGAACTAACATCTGACACGGGTCCCCACTGCCTACGACACCGTATAGTAGGTGTGCTGCGCACGCGCAGCAAAGTTGAGCAGCTTTGGGGGAGATCGCAACATTATTAACTGAGTTATTGATATAAAGTACTGTTTGATGCAAAACTTGAGGGAGTTTCGGGAGGGGAGCGGATCTTCAAGTGCTTTAAGCAAATGACTAATTAGGAAAACCACTTTGCATCTTTAAAAATTCGTTCGTTTGGTTAAGCTAGGAACTTAATTAGAAATTTGTCCTAGACTGTTATTCGGAAATAGTGGTACTCGCTACTCATAAATTTATTTGAATGTTATAGCGGTTTATTATTAAGTTAAATATGATGTTTGGAATCAGTTGCTCTGAAATCAGAAAGCTAGTTGCTGAGATGTGGAAACGGGGCACACTTACAGAAAAAAAACGTTGAAGGAAGGGCCGGGAGGGAGCGTATGGTCAAGCGTCTATCAGCAAATTACTAATTAGGAGAACCACTATGCATCTTTAAAAATTCGTTCGTTTGGTTAAACTAGGAAATTAATTAGAAATTTGTCTTAGGCTGTTATTTAGAAATACTGGTAAATGCTTTCTAGAATACACCCTGAAGCTATGAATGCTGATTTTTATGATAATTTAGATTGACAGTTGAGGCTCGTTTTAACTTATGCGCATGCGCACACCTTCCATTTGTTCAGATCTGAGACATAGTGACGTTAATGAGCTATTTTAGATGAGTTTTGCGGTGTGAACAGGTGCTCTAATTACGGGGTGCACGGTGCATCACTTCCAAAATTGGGGTCTAAGATATCTTAAATATCCGGTCTGAACGAGGTATGAGATACCGTAAACTCACTTAAGAGAGTAGAAACTTTCTATGGCTAGATGCAGCTACTACCATATCTGCCTGGATGTGGAGCTTCGGTTTAACTGATTGATTGTTGAGGCTAGTTTTAACTTATGCGCATGCGCGAACTTCCTATTTGTTCAGATCTCAAGTACAGTGACGTTCAATGAGTTATCTTAGATAAGTTTTACGGCGTGAACTGGCCATCTAATTACGGAATGTACCATCTCCAAAATTGAGGCCTAAGATTTCATAAATATCCTATAGGGCGGTTGCAATTGACGTCAGCTTGGAGGTCACACACTACAAAATAGCAGTTCTGATTGTTGGAAGTACTCTGACCTCCAAGTGAAGTACAATGGTTGATCAGCTGATTGCAACTTCTCTATAAGGAAAGGGCATATTTACAAACAAACAGTTCCATCAACCAATCTACCACTACATTTTTGTCGTAGCGATCATTGCAGGAATCGTTATGGCGACGTAGCCCAATCATATCATTGACCAGTTTAGCGTAGACCAATCAAATCTTACCATCTCATGTGTACAGTAGAAGTCATAAAGAACGAACAGGTTTTTCATGCGAACCGTCAGCTGCCTATATTATAGGAGTTCTAGTTACCACACATGTATTTGTTGTGATGTAGGTAAAACGGCTGAATCATCAAGCATTTTGATGCCCACATAGACCAATCAGTGATTGCTGCCCACGCGGTGCGAAGCGGAGTTGCCAATCGTTCTTCTCCTACGGGCAATTAAATGGCGGCGTGAGTCAGCCCGGATTGTAGGAGTCAAACTAAAACGTAAGCAAGCGCCACTGAAAGGTGCTGTCATCTGTTGTAAAGTAAGCGTTCAGGGAAATAGAAGATCTCCACATACATGTATTATGCTTATGAAGCTCCTCTGAAGAATGCATCCCATATTTATAGTTTCTCATTTAAGTATTTTCTTTTTCCCTGTGTTTAAATATTTTGCATTTTCTTTTCTAATTATTTTTACATACATGATTTCCTTTTAAATATACACATATATATATGTTACCGTGAAAGACCGAAATTGGAGAATGTCGACTTTCACCGGTGAATGTCAAAAAACACCAAATACGTCGTTGAACGATCGAATATTTCATTACATTCTTGTACATTCGGACCCTCACCGGTGTATGTCGATAATCACATGTATGTTCTGGTGGAGGTCAAAAAGAGAGGAGCTTGAATCTCTTTCTCTCTTGCGGTAGCTAAGGCCTATATGGGGAGCTGACGCATATCCATTCTGTTGCTCAAAATAGCCGCCATATTGTAACCTAGCTGAGCATTAAGAAACCGCCTAAGCAGGTGTTTGCCGCCCCTGTTACTGTCACTCGCCGTCCACTAGTACGGTACGCTACCACTAGGGAAATGCTAAGCAAAAACCCGGTTTTAGCTTGGTTTTTGGTCCGCTGAGTTATTAAATGGCGGTATGATTCAGCCTGTATTATAGGAGCTCTAGCGGTAGCTAGCGTGAAGGTGTGACGTCACGATCCGTACATTAAGGCCGGGAGAGAAGTGTTACTGACCTGCGCGCGCAGCGCGATCATCCAGAAGTCCCTGAGCCGACAAAGAGGCGACTGGCTGTTTCCCGCCAAATCCTTTGTTCTGGTGGAGTCAGTCAGCTTTGTCAGTCTTATGCAAGGTTTGATAGTGAGAGCAACGTTTTCTTAATTTTTTTTTCCGATACCCTAATTTATACAGAATGGATACTGCAGTGAATCGTGATATTTTTCTTGAAAAGTTAAATGCATTAATTGCGGGTAAACGAGGAGACAATTGTTTTTATTTTTCTCAAGAAAAGTACTGTAAAATACTTTCTGAAGCGGTTTCTGCTAAAACTAAATGCAACACACCTTTGGATTACAGACGATTAAAACATTTTGACGTTTTAAAAATTAATGATGAAGAGAAGTTAATTGTACCTTTAAAACCAGCAGAAAAAAATATACAGTATTATGTTACCAATGAGGAATTGTTCAGTATACTATATGAAACTCACACCAGAATAGGCCACGGAGGAAGAACACGTATGCTTAAAGAGTTGCAAAATAAATACAAAAATATTACATATGAAGTTGTAATGTTGTATTTAAATTTATGCAAACAGTGTTAAATGAAACACAGTGCACTTAAAAAAGGTATTGTTGTGAAACCAATGATCAGTTCTGAGTTAAACTCAAGATGTCAAGTTGATCTGATAGATCTGCAGTCAAACAGAGATGGCGAATATAAGTTCATAATGGTGTATCAAGATCATTTAACTAAGTTTGTCCAGCTACGACCTTTGAAAACTAAGAGGGCGGAAGAAGTAGCGTATCACGTTCTTCCAATATTTTTAACATTTGGTGTTCCAGCAATATTGCAATCAGATAATGGTAGATAATTCAGTAATCAAGTCATATCCGAAATATGCGCTATGTGGAAAGATGTTAAGATAGTTCATGGAAAGCCTCGTCACAGTCAAACACAAGGCTCAGTTGAAAGGGACAATCAGGATATACAGAATATGCTAACTGCATGGATGAACGATAACTATACAAATAAATGGTCAGAAGGTTTACCCTTTGTTCAATTTGCCAAGAACACTACATACCACGAAGGAATACGCCAAAGTCTTTATGAAGCCATGTTTGGCATTAAAGCGAAAAGAGGTCATAGCATCGTCTTTTTTGCCTAGCGAACAAATCGCAAATATCGAAACCGAAGAACAAGTTGAAGAAATTGCCAATACTTTTGAAACCGAAGAACAACTTGAAGAAATTGGCAATATTTTTGAAACCGAAGAACAGCTTGAAGAAACTGGTAATACTTCTGAATAAAATTTAAGCGGTGGTCATACCGAAAACCATATTACAAAGAAAAATATTGAAGAGGACTTGCAATCTACCACGTCTTCACATCAAGTTCTGACTGAAAAACATGAGTTAATTTCTATAAAAAGAGCAGCCGCGAAAGAGAATCTTCTACTGCAAGCAACAAAAATGTTATGAACCTCACAAAAACAATTTACTCCTGCTCAAATTTGTGATACTGTGCGAATACAAGTCCCTGATGTCGACCATGGTCGTACAGATAACCGAAATGTGTTAGCGGCTGTTATTGGAATAGAAGACTCCGACTTCTATAAACTTGCAAATGAAAATGGTACCCTCAAGCAGCTTTACACATGTAATCAGTTCGTAATTTGTATTGAAAAGTTACTTTCCATAGATGAGATTTATTTTAAAGAAATTCCGCTGAGAGAAGCAGCTGCAGCTAATTCGAGAAACGGTGGGCAAGGCTATACACGCTGTCATTGCAAAAGGGAGTGTTCCACAAATAAATGCAGTTGTAAAAGCAAGGGCCTCTTGTGCAATTCAAAGTGTCATAATAGTTTACGTTGTTGCAATAAATAAGATTTGAATCACATAATTTAGTAAGTTTTTTATTACTATTGTTTTATTTTCTCATTTAGAACGTACTGTATAATTAAGTAAGTTTTCTAACTTCTATTATTTTCCTTTCTCATTTTGAATGTACTGTGTGTTTTAAGTTCTTAGTCATTCCTCTCAGAAAGAGAGGCGGAAAATTTATCGCGACTGAATTACGGAGAAAAAAATATAAATCTCGGACATGTTCAACATTCACCATTAGTGCATGGTGAATGTCGACATTTACCGGTGTAAGTCAGAAATAAGGGTATTTAGCAAATATTTCGGACATACACCAAGCGACTATGGGTTTGTTGACATTCACCGGTGGAAGTCGACATTCTCCAGATTTCGGTGTTTCACCGTAACATATATATATCACCAGCAGGGAAGACCGAGCCAAACCCACCAAACTTATATCGTTTCATAGATTTCTAAATCTTTTCCAGATTTATAAATCTTACGAGAATACCATTGGGTTAGGTCACATGTTCAAGAAAATTCGATTATTGGGTTATTTTTAGGACACTACGGGTCAAAGCTAATTTTATCTTAAAAATGACTCTAACGATTTTGACTAAATTTTGTAACGTACCGTTTTGGATTACGAGAAGATCATTGGGTTCAGTCATATTTTCGAGAAAATTCGATTAGTGGATCATTTTTGGGTCACAACGAGTCAAGCTAATTTTATCTAAAAAACGGCTCTAACGATTTTGACTAAATTTTGTAACGTACCGTTTTGCATTACGAGAAGATCATTGGGTTCAGTCATATTTTCGAGAAAATTCGATTAGTGGATCATTTTTGGGTCACAACGAGTCAAGCTAATTTTATCTAAAAAACGGCTCTAACGATTTTGACTAAATTTTGTAACGTACCGTTTTGGATTACGAGAAGATCATTGGGTTCAGTCATATTTTCGAGAAAATTCGATTAGTGGATCATTTTTGTGTCACAACGAGTCGAGCTAATTTTATCTAAAAAACGGCTCTAACGATTTTGACTAAATTTTGTAACGTACCGTTTTGGATTACGAGAAGATCATTGGGTTCAGTCATATTTTCGAGAAAATTCGATTAGTGGATCATTTTTTGGGTCACAACGAGTCAAGCTAATTTTATCTAAAAAACGGCTCTAACGATTTTGACTAAATTTTGTATCCTACCATTTTGGGGTACGAGAAGACCATTGGGCTGGATCACATGTTCGAGAAAATTCAATTAGTGGGTCACTATGTGTCAAGCTAATTTTATCTAAAATAGGCTCTAACGATTTTGACTAAATTTTGTATCCTACCGTTTTGGGGTACGAGAGGCTGGGTCATATATTCGAGAAAATTTGATTAGTGGCTCATTTTTGAGTGACTATGGGTCAAGCTAATTTTCACCGAGAGCATCTCGATATTCCCTACTGGTATATATGTATAGACACACACACATACATACAAACGAGTTGTATAACTTTCTTTGTAGGAAGCTGATTAAAAATTTTGATTTCAACAGCTTTATTCTCTGGTTTTTAGGTAGATTTCGTAAGAAATACTACCTATTACATTCTCACCTAAGTTGGAAATTTTGAAAATTTTTTGCAGATCTACGCCGATCATGACTCCCAGAACCCAAAACCACCCCCAAGTTCAAAACTTTATGTATCTATCTATCTATCTATGTCACTTTTTTATGAACACGATAACTGGAAAAATTCTGCATAAATCTCTTCCAAACTGATACATAAAATCAAGGGGCATAAAATCTCGGTCAAGTTCGTTAATGGGCAAAATCGAACCAGGGGGGGGGGGCTTTTTGTGAAAACAGAAACCCCCCATAATTTCTTAATTATTATACGTATCGAATCCGTTTAAAGTTATTATTACTTCTAGGAAAAGGGCCGAAAATTTATGTATGACAGATTTTTGATATAATTAAAAATGGCCCCAAGGGGGGGGGGGGAAGGGGAGTTTTAGAAGGAAAAAAATCATAGCTTCGTCAATTCACAATATATCAAATCTGCGTAAATTTATTATTAATCCTCTTAATATTATCTAAAACTTTTATATTGACAAGTTTTTTATAGGACCAACCGTTATAGCAAAAAAAAAAAAAAAAAAAAAATAAAAATTAAAAAAAAAAAAAATCCCTGCCGACTCCGCCTGCAAACAAATTATTTTTCGAAGTAGGCGGTTCCAACTGCCGCATCTTTTCGAAACATATATATAAAATCAAGGGGCATAAAATCTCGGTCAAGTTCGTTAATGGGCAAAATCGAACCAGGGGGGGGGGGGAGCTTTTGTGAAAACAGAAAAAACCCCATAATTTCTTAATTATGATACGTATCGAATCCGTTCGAAGTTATTATTACTTCTAGGAGAAAGGCCGAAAATTTATGTATGACAGATTTTTGACATAATTAAAAATTACCTTAAGGGGGGGGATAAGGGGGGTTTTAGAAGAAAAAAATTCATAACTTCGTCAATTCCCAAGATTTCAAATCCGCTTAAATTTATTATAAATCCTCTTAATATTATCTAAAACTTTTATATTGACAAGTTTTTTATAGGACCAACTCTTATAGCAATAATAATAATAATAATAATAATAATAATAATAATAATAATAATAATAAAATCTCTGCTGGCTTTGCCTGCAAACAAGTTAGGTTTCGAAGTAGGCGGTTCCAACTGCCGTATCATCGCAAAAAGGTCATTTCTTCCGCAATTCCCGACAAACAAGCGCCCGACGGTCTGCGTCTTCGAAATCTACCTGTGCCTGTAGGCTGAGCCGTCATGGATTTTTCTCTGGATTTTAAATTAAAGACTTGATCTCGCATTTAATTAATTAATTAATTTTATCTATTTATATTGTTTTGAACATTGTACATAGTTTTGATAATTGATTAGTTTATCAGAATACTTAAAAATACTTTTTCATTTTAGATAATCACTATACACGTCATGGTCCACAAGAAATCTTCCGATAAGTAATCCTTGAAGCAGGTGTCACATACTTTCATTTAATTTCTTGCGAGAGAGGATTTATATACCAAATATTGCCGGAATGATTGGGGAATTGGATGAATCAAAGCAACTTGAGTGGAGAATTCCAAGTTATTCTTCATTATCTAGAAGTTCTGAACTCTGGTATAAAAGCCCATCTTTTACCTTCGCAAATGTTTCTTGGCATTTAAGTATGTCACCGGAAACTCCCATATACACACACATACGTGTACGTTTGAATAAGGAAGTTCGATTCCCACCGTGCATATTCTTTTCAGCTTGCATAAAGAAATGGGAAGAGAGTTCGCCTAACATACAGGAATCGGAAGAGAGTTCGAATAGTATAAACAAATTGAGTGAGAGTGTGAAAAGCATCAAGAAATTCCGAGAGATTGGAACTCAAGCTTTTATTAGAAATAACACGTATAAATTTGGCTTTGAATATTCTTTGGATGCATGTATTTTAGAGCGAGAGAAAATTAATCTCTTGCCATCAGACAGTCTGACTATTGTTTGTAATCTGAAATCCGGTTTAAATGGAGAAGAAGTAATCGACTTGATCAAAAAACCAACCAGTTCAACAATCGGGACCCCGAAACTTGCAGGTATGGTCAAATATCCCTATTTTAATTCATGTATTTTTGTCTCATGGGCGAAATCTACCCATTCTTGACTCAGGCAGCGCGGTGAAAACTTGGCCTATATGTCAAACTCGTCTTACTATACATATTTATTATAATTGTAAACACAAAGCAGGGATGTATTTAAAGTTGTTATGGTCACTCTTAATTTTTTTATTAAAAACTTATTAAGTTTTAAAAAGTTATCAACTTTTTAAAATAAGCACTTATGAAGGTTATAAGTAAGTTAGATAAATGTAAATTTATATAAATAATCAGATCAATTTATGAAAAAAAAAATCATGCTTAAAAAATTATAAAAGTTTTGAAATATTTGAAGTTAAAATATTTGTGAAATTTAAATCATCTTACCTGGGTCTGTCTAGGAAACATACTCATCTGTTAGTTTTGGATTTCGTCAAATGTTATATCGTTGGAAAGCTTTTGACATGAGGATCAAGAAAAATATAAGTATTACCATCCCGAATTCAACCGTTCCGAGATGGGGGAAAAAATGTTGATTTTACGGTATAATATTGGCAGCTGGGGCACTAGTATTATACCGTAAATTCAACTTTTTTTTTTTTTCAGTGTACATTCTAATTTTCTTCGTGAACACATACATAAAGAAAAATAAAAAATAACGATTTTGTCAAAAGTGGTAGCACTTGAAAGATCTTGTCATAAGGATGAATAAAAAATATAGGAATAATCTAACCGAATGCTACCGTTCATAAGTTCGGGTTTATTTCTACCACGACGTCATCTATAAAGAAAAAATAAATAAAAATAAAAGTGTCCAGTTAAACAGATGGCATTGAGCTCACAGGCTATTCACACTAATTGTATATTATACTCTTATTTCAACGAATAATGCCCCTCGAAAAATAAAGAAATCAACAATAAATTAAGGGGAGATTAGCCCCCGTCCTCCCTTTTATAATTAACCAATGAACACTCTAAACAAATCAGGTAAGCGCCCTATCACAAAGAACCTATACAGAAAATTTGAAGCAAATCAGATAATTCTGCAGGAAAAATCCCTTTATCTAAATTAGGGGGAGGATTATCCCCCGTTCTCCCCTTTACACTTAACCATTGAACCCCCAAAACTAATCAGGGAAGCGCCTTATCACAATGAACCTATAGACGAAATTTGAAGCAAATTGAATAATTCTGCATGAAAAACCCATTTATCTAAATCAGGGTCGGCGAACTTATGGCACGCGTGCCGTAGCTGGCACGCGAGAGGATATTTTTGGCACGCTGTTGATTTAAATTCTAAATAAAAATTCAGTCAAACTTCTGAACCTCATTATTTTTCTTCCATTAATGCACTAGCTTGACGGAAAATGGCTTTTGTTTGTTATAATAAGTACACAGTGTACTTGTCATATCATTGAATTACCCGCTCAGAACATCTTATCCCTGGCCTCCCCTCCTCTCTCGCCTTCTTCTTCGGTTTTGTACTGCCGGCGCTGATGATCGCATTGACAGAAAGAGAAATATAGCAAATAAATAATTTTTTGCTTTATTGTTTCTGAAATTTCTGCATCATTTAATGCATGTTGATCTGCATATGAGGCTTTATTTAACTGTTGCTGTAATTTCTTAATTAATTTTAATCAATTAAAATGACAAAAATATTAATAAAACTAATAAAATATGCCCTTTTTTCAGATAAGTTAAGAAAAAAAATAATACATTGGTTGTTAAAACAGTTATAAAATGAAATTAAAACTATAATTTCAAAAGTATGTTGCCTGCCAATAGTGAAAGAACATGAAAAAATGGGATTTGTAAACAATTTAAACATATTTCCAATAAATAAGTACTAAGCAAAAGCTATTAGATTTTTCCTGCCTTAGAGATAACTTACTCTAATCGTTTTTAATTATTTAATTCATTAAAGATGTATAAATTAAGATAATAATAAATTATAATACTAATATGTTAAATATTGAATAATGAGAAATATTTTTGTCCTTTTATATATCGGCTTGATGGAGGGGGGAGGGGGGTAACTAATCCAGCAGACGACTGGCTGCCGACTCAATTCTGTTATATATAAATCTGAGTAAATTTAGTGGCTAGTCTTTATTATTATTCTGATTTGCTTTTATTCTAGTGATGTTTTCATCAACTCTATTATGCATTATTGTTAAACTAACATCCTATAATGAACGATGATAATGTAAAAGTGATTTGATTGCACCGTTAAAGTAATATTTATTCAACAAAGCCAATTTGGCTAAAAAATAGAGAGTGCAAGGAAGTAGAGAAGTTCAAATGTGGTAGACTGAGAAATATGGGGTGATTAATAAAGATGTTAAGACTGTGCGTTTTATGTTCCGGGGTCAGCAGTAAAACAGCATTGTGAAACAAATCACAAACCTCTTTCCCCAAAAAATTATGCAGAATAAAAGGAATTAATTGCCAGTACAATTAAAGAGAAAATTAACTGTTGACATCTGTGATTACATGTATCAGCAAAGATTCTCAAACTAGTGTCGCAAGTTTCTCGGCTGCGAATGTTCGGAATGGAACATATTTCTACAATGGGGAGTTTTTGAAGGAATCCTGATTAACATGCGCTCCATCACTTTTTAACGATTTTGAAAATAAAGATAAAGTAATTTAACTAATTAAAGATACTTCTTTATCAAGAAATACGGGCAAAGATAGAATCTTAAAAATGGCAGAAAATGTAAAAGAGCAACCAAAGTCTGATGTCGTCTTCTGCTTTCACCTTATTTTGTCTTGATGAAAGTACAAATGTAACTAAATCTGCTAGTTTAGCTATTTTTGTACGATATTTTGTTGAAAATGACATTAAGGAGAAATTATTCTCGTTTTTATCATTAGCAGCTACAACTAAAGGTGCAAATATTTGTAGAGAAGTTATGCATTCACTTACTGAAAAGAAATAAATCTGTATAAAATAGTTTCTGTTACAATTGAAGGATGCACCAGTATAATGGGTAAAATAAATGTTTTTTTCAGTTTATTTCAAACTCACATTGGACATATTATTCTTGGATTTCACTGCATCATACATCAACAAGTCCTGGGTGCATAGGCTGATTTTGAATATCTTGGCGATATTATAGCCATAGTCACAACAATAGTTAATCCCATATCGTCACAGACTTTAAATAACCGAAAGTTTGACGCTTTGTTAGATCTACCTTATTTACAAAAACGATAGCCACTTTACAGACGAAACAAACATTTGTGACAATGAGAGTGATAACGAACTGGGTGAGGAGAAACTAACACCGAAATTCCAAGATGCTGTGGCTGCATTATGTACCTTACGAAGTTTTAAATTTTTTTCTGAAAAAAGATGATTTTTCTGCAATGATTAAGAAATTAGAAAATAAAATTCAATCAAAAAAAAAC
Source organism: Maratus michaelseni (assembly GCA_963931845.1). Taxonomy (NCBI): domain Eukaryota; kingdom Metazoa; phylum Arthropoda; class Arachnida; order Araneae; family Salticidae; genus Maratus; species Maratus michaelseni. The sequence continues at coordinate 9,833,556 of OZ007598.1, forward strand.
CAAAGAGAAAACAGATTTCTTAGGCAGACTTTTTAGGTAATGTTTTTTTATATTTTCTAATTTCTTTTTATGGATTGTAATATATTTAAAAAATAATATTCAATTTAATAGCTGGTGTAAAAAAAAATATTTTGCAGATTGATTCGTAAATGATTTTTCTTAACGTATCTTTTCTAATTGTTTATTTAAAAATAAAATTACCTCAATTATAAAACCACCAATCCGATTAAAATGTCAAAATCAACAGATCCCAAGAGCAACATTGTGTATTACCGTAATTATTACAGTCATTTGGCAAGTTGTCTCGATTTAAGATTTTAATACTTTTTTTTCGATTAATATAATCATATCTTATTATTTATTTATAATTATATCTACTTATTTCTATAATTATTACTATCATTAATTAATCTTTTATTGTGACAAGTTGTTTTGGTTTGAGTTTTCAATATTATACATTATTTAATTTTATATGTATGTTGATATTACCTGAGGGTTTGTTATTCATATCTTAATCTAATAATAATAATAGTAATTTTACTCATTGTTTTTATGGGTTTTTTTAGGCGGGAGGAGGGTCGTTGGCACGCCATGATCACTTGGAAAAAATTTTGGACAAAAATTGGCACGCGGATGTGAAAAGGTTCGCCGACCCTGATCTAAATTAAGGGGGGTATTAGGTACCGTTTCCTCCCTTTATAATTAACCAATTAACCCCCAAAAGTAATCATGGAAACGCCTTATTACAATGAACCTATATACAAAATTTGAAGCAGGTCGGATAATTCTGCATGGAAAATCCGTTTATCTAAATTAAGTGGAGGATTATCCCGCTATCCCCCCCCCCTTTATAATTAATCAATGAAACCCCAAAACTAATCAGGAAGCGCCTTATCACAAGGAACCTATAAACAAAATTTGAAGCAAAACGGATATTTCTATCAAGAGTTATCGCATTCTGTATATCATATATTCTAATATGAGCAAATCTTGTGTGTGGTTATATATATATATATATATATATATATATATATATATATATATATATATATATATATATATGCAAATTTTATCTTAAAATCGGCTCTAACGATTTTGACGAAATTTTGCATGCTACCGTTTTGGGGCACCAGAAAACCATTGGGCTAGGTCACATGTTCGAGAAAATTCGATTAGTGGGTCATTTTGGGTCATGGTCAAGCTAATTGTATCTAAAAAACGGTTCAAACGATTTTGACGAAATTTTGTATCCGACCATTTTCGGGCACGAGAAGACTATTGGGCTGGGTTACATGTTCGAGAACTTTCGATTAGTGGGTAATTTTTGGGTCAACGCGGGTCAGATTAATTTTATCTAAAGAACGGCTCTAACGATTTTGATTAAATTTTGTATCCTACGAGTTTCGGGCACGCGAAAATCATTGGGTTAGGTCACATGTTCGAGAAAATTCGATTAGTGGGTCATTTCTGGGTCTTTGTGTGTCAAGATATAAAAAGCGGCTCATTTTACGCTAAATTTTGCATCCAATGGTTTTCGAGCACGAGAAGACTGTTGGGCTAGGTCACATGTTCGAGAAAATTCAATTAGTGGGTCATTTTGGTCATGGGTCATTATGGGTGAAGCTATTTTATCTTAAAAACGGCTCAGACTATTTACACTAAATTTTGCATCCCATGGTTTTCGGGCACGAGAAGACTGTTGGGCTAAGTCACATGTTCGAGAAAATTCAATTAGTGGGTCATTTTGGTCATGGGTCATGATATTTGAACTCAAATTTAATTTTGACCGAGCATAGCTCGGTCTTCCCTGCTCGTACATACATACGTACGTACATGCAGAAACGGCGGGCACATTAACTCTCAGGCTTTGATAGCCTGTGAGCTAAAAAGCGAGGAGATTCTGTTCATTTATCCTTCTGTTATTCTGTTCATTTATATTTGTACATCCTCTTGTATGAAACATGGTATTCGTTCTTACACTTTAACCACTAGACGTTTTCGTCTTCCATAATTACAAGTATATTTGGTGAAGAAAATTGTAGATTATTCAGAGATTCATTTGAGTATTTATGAAGTTATCGACGTGATAAATAGAGAAGGCATAATTCAAAGCTGCAAAAAGTTCTCTATTCCCACCCTCAATGATATATGCCAGTATCCGCTTCAATAGTAATTAATTAAGGGTGTTTTCCCCATATTTTGATCAGTCAAATAGGCATGCTTCAATCAGACTGATAACACGTGTACATGCCCCGATCATGACTAAATGGGACCCTAGGCAATGATAAATTAGGGAGCCCCATTCGAATCGTTGCAACTTTATTCAAATAGAACTGATGGTTAGTCATATGTTTAATGTACGAGGCGAACGAAAAAGACATAGGCTACCGCAGCGCATTCCACTTATCTTTTTTTACAGATCGCTAGAGTGACTTGATGCTCTTTTCGTACACCTGCATTGTTTCATTCGAGCATCACGTGACTCCAGCGGTCTGTAAAAAAAGATACGCGTAAAGCACCGCGGGAGCCTGTTTTTTTCGTTAGCCTCGGTAATGCATAAACAATATTTTCGCACCTTGGATTTTAAATAGAAGAAAATTCTTAGCTCCGTCAATTCTAAATTTAGTACCTTAATTAATAAAAATACTCCTTTTTTTCCTTAGTACAGCACAAAACTATTTTATATAACTTTAGCAACTTGTTATATTGCTTTAAGGTGAATATTATAACTTCAACTTATGGAAGAGTGTGAAATACTCTAAGAAGTAAATATGATTTAATCAAGTTACTTTTTTATACATTTTTTTAAAAAGTTGTACTTCACACAACATAATATCAAATCAAATAGATTCTAATATTAATATAAATGCTGGACGATTACACCATGAAATATTACAACATTAAAGAAGTGAATATAAAACATAACATATTTTTACTCAATGGTGTATACAAATTTAAAATTTTATACATACATTAATATTAAAAATATCGACGTTTCGACCACCTTCTATGGTCATCTTCAGGAAAATTTTCTTATATTGCTTTTAAAATTTTCAAATGCGAAAAACAATCCGCCCGTTGCCACAATATTATTGCCGTCCACAAATTAAAAATTAACAAGGGTAACACTCAACCATCGTACCAACCAACCACAAGTAGAAACGATGCAGAAGCATCTCCTAACGGACAAAAATCTAACTGCTGTAAATGTATTATTAATGAAGAATATTAAAATAAAGAAAAGCGGAATAAACTATTTCAAGATGTTCATCCAAATTTTAGGGATATTAAATGAAATGCTATCATTACAAACCTCATTTTTCCTAATCATAATTTCAATGGACTCCTTTTGCAGACCCTCAAAGACGTTATTACAAGGAATTTTAATTTTAGCGTTATCAAAATCTATGTGGCTGTCAGGATTATTAAAATAGAACTTAGCCAGGGCTGTCGTCTGTTGATATTGTGAAATATTCCTTTTATGTTCTTTTATACGTTCAATAAATTTTCGTTTTGTAACCCCAATGTAAAACTTTTTAGTGCCATCTTTCTAAACAATAGATATTTCATAAACACCCGCACATTCGTGCAACGGTGTAGGATCCAGGTTACTACATAATAAATTAGTGAGGTAAGGAGGGGGAATAGCAATAAGCTGAATATTAAACCCATGAACTATACTCCTTAACTTTTCAAAAATAACGGGAACATAACCAAACCGACAATATGTTGGCCTCTGTTGGTTATTAGGCAAGCTATGAGGGGGTGGACAATGATGCTTGTGAATGATGTTATAAATGTACTTAAGGGGAAACCCATGATTAGTGGCTATTTGCTTTATAAAAAAGCTCTTGTTTTAATTGCATACCCGAACAAATTAAGAAAGCTCTTTTAATGAACGATTTAAAAGCAGAAATCCGGTATTGGAAAGGTAAATTAGCATTGAAGGGGATAACAGTATTTTCCTTCATAGGTTTTCTATAAACATTATAGCTCAGCACCTGATTATTGCGGTGTAATTCAACATCTAAGAAGGGTAAAGAAGCGTTTTTCTCTATTTCTAAAGTGAATTTTATATTACGGTCCAAATTATTAATACTGCAAAGAAAATTATCCAGGGCCAAGCGACCGTGATCCCATAAAATGAAAATGACATCCACGTAACGAACCCAAAAAGTAGGCTTTATAGCAAAGGTATCAAATATAAGTTTCTCTAAAGGCCTCAATTTAAATTCCGAAAATAATCCAGAAACTGGTGAACCCATGCCCCCCCCCCCCCCTAGATTGCCTGTAAAATTTCCCATTAAAGCTAAATATATTACTTTGAACAATAAGATTCAAACCTGCTATAAGTGAAGTTTTTATATTGTAATTAAGTTCCTCCTCATTATCGATTATAGTAATAATATTCTGAATAATTTTTTGCATGTCAAGAGAGGGGTATAATGAGACGATATCAAGACTAGTTAACATTGTATTACTATTTAAAGTACAGGTCTTAACACTTTCCATAAATTCAGCAGTAGAATTAACGACATAATTTGAGAGGGGCAAAATCTTTTTCAAAAAGGAGACAAACGCTTTTTCAATAAAATAAACCGGACCCGAGCAACGAGCAACTATAGGTCTGAGTGGAAGGGCAGGTTTATGATATTTCAAACGACCTGTAAGTTTTGGGGTAACCCCAGTTTGATTCAGCTTTATATGATGTTTCATGCAATCCGGCCATTCTTCAGTCCTTAACAATTCTTGCGTTTTTCTGAATATCGACTTATTGAAGTCCTTTTTAAGAGTTTCACAGCCCATTTCTTCAATACAGGTCTTAACTTGGTTGAGTGTTACCCTTGTTAATTTTTAATTTGTGGACGGCAATAATATTGTGGCAATGGGCGGATTGTTTTTCGCATTTGAAAATTTCAAAAGCAATATAAGAAAATTTTTCTGAAGATGACCATAGATGGTGGTCGAAACGTCGATATTTTTAATATTAATGTATGTATAAAATTTTTAATTTGTATACACCATTCAAAAAATTTGTGACGTTTTATATTCACTTCTTTAATGTTGTAAATAGATTCTACTTCACAAGTAGAAAGTGCTTTTTCAATAAATCTAAAATTATGGCAATTTAGCTAATAAAGCATATAATAGCTATTATGTTCTATGCTCTGTGCTTGCAACCAAAGCAGAGCGGTGCTTTGCTACTGAGTGGTTGAGGTTAGCTTTGCGAAAGCACTGAGCTCTGTGAGTTCAAAATTAAATTTGTTTTTCAGAAAGTTTAGTAGAATCTTTTAAAGATGAAATTTGTATTCTGTATTCAAAAATTTTCAGAGTTGGACTTGAGGGGGGGGGGGAGGAATTTTTTTTAAATATATAAATTAATATAGAGATCTGGGGGCCCCTGAGCAATGTCCCGATTCGCCCATCCGATAATAAGGGTCTGCACATGTACCATTTGCAGAACACAACCATTCGTTGTTTTTGCCTGGTGTTGGAAGCACTTATGCTTCCAACACTTTTACTGGAAGAAGCATTACCGCGATGAACCAACTGACGTGATTATAAACTAGACTTCTGATGGCGTCTTCTCGCCTTTTCTGTTCTTTGTGCATGACGTCATGAAAGAAATGTACCCAAATCTCGTGAAAGGTTGGATTCGGATTGTAGCTCCTATACTTTTGCTGATCCCCATTGACAAAGAGCTTTTCAATTATACCACTTTTGAGATATTGGTTTTCTTTTTTCTTTTCCTTTATCCACGACATTGCAGAATAATTTGTCTCGTATCTCGTGAATGGTTGGATTCGGGAGTGCAGTTCCATTTCCACCTAGATAGTTAGGTGGCAATGGCAGTTCTTATATTTGTTCTTGATCCACATGGAAAGAGCTTTTCAACAATGCTACTCTTGACGAAATCCACAATTAACACTTGTGTGTGTTCTTTTTGGTGAATGCTTTCTTGTGTGTGTGTGTGGGGGGGGGGGGGGGGGAGGGGAGTTGGAGGAAAGTTACAAATTATAAATTAATATGTTTAACTTATTTATTTTTCTGAAAGTATTCAGCTGTGAGAATTTCAGCTGTGATTATTTCTTGTACTTACAAAATAGAATGTGTTGTTTGTTCATATCGATCTACAGCAGAATTACTGTTAATCAGTACATAAATTTAATGCATGCTATCCTTTATATGAGGTTGTATTGAAAATCAACCCTCAAAGAAGTGTGCATGCTTTATTTTCACTCCTTTATCTCATGTAAACTGCAGAATTCAATATGATTTTGAACAGGGGCATCATTTAGGGAGGGCAGAGTATGACAATTGTTCCATTCCCCCCGTCTGAATTTTATAATTTAAAAAAATCATTATATCTTTCTTTATTTCTTACTAGCAGAACCACCCGGCTTTGCCCGGGATAACATAAATTAAAATACAATAATACGACAATAACAATGACGACAGTATGATTTGTGCATATTCAACCATAAATCGATAAAAAAGACAATTAGAAAAAAAAGAGTTACTTTAACTCAACCATAGTAAAATTTCTCAGCTTTATAAATGAGAATGCGCGTTTTCTTTGCGCATACAACATAAAAATATACCATTTTCCTGACAAAGAAAAAAAAAATTACCAAATGTCGTAACATTTTGCGAAATTGCGCTTTTATATGGCATCTATCTACATTATAAAGCAAAAACATATCCGTGAATAATGTCGACACCATATGGACGGTAGCAACGACCTAACCATTAAATTTTACATGTACTGCATATTTGTAACTATTAATACCACATAATTTCATTTTTTAAACTATAAATTCGAAAAAAATGCACTTTCAAATGTAGTTTGAAAAGTTTCTCTCAATTTACTGATTTTTTATGGATTTTAAAGTAATTTTAAAGCATGTATATTTTTAAATCTGTGTACAATCTAATTACGAAAGATTAAATTATTTGATCTTTATAAAGTAAAGGCATTTATTTCTAAGCATAGCACATTCAGTTTTATGCGGTCGAATAAAATAAATGTACTCTCAATGTTATTCGTTTGAAAAGCGTTATGTAATTTACTGAAGTTTCATGGATTTTAAAGTAATTTTAAAGTAATTTGATATTCTGGAAAATTGTACGGTAAAAGGATGTTAAACTTATACTTTGGCGACCATTACATTCTGTGGAAATTACGCTACTTTGTGTAATTGCTATAAAATACTAATATTTTGTGAATGAAAACTGGCACATGATTTAAAATATGACGACACTTTCATCAGGGTAGATTTTCCTCTGAACCGATACGTGTCTAGTTAAAACAATTTCTTTCGCTTCAAGAATCATGTACAACTATGCATTTATATTTATAGAGAATGTGCATGTTTGTCAACTTAACGTAGGCAAAACTTTGAGCTAAATTGCTTGTCGTTTCGCCAGGTTTCTCGTAATTTTCAAAGAGTTAAAATACATTATATTATGTGTGGGAATTAATAAATTATGAATTACTAACTCTGTTACTTTTCGCCTACAGTTAATTCAGAAAAACTACTTTACTTGAGTACGTGACGTCACACGCTCATTTGTATTTAAAACATGGAAGCGATTAAAGCAATCTAATACAACTGTACTCATAGAAAATTTTTAAACAATATTCTTAAATACTAAATTTAACTCCGAAATTATATTTACAATGTAATTTAAGGGTGTATTCAAATTCAAACTGCTTATTTTGAGACACATTTTTAAATTCATTTTTGCTCTAAAATGCATCCAATTGGCAGGTTCTCTTATTCAGGAACTTTATAATGTCTGTATTGTCTCGATTTTTTGATAAAGGCAGAATATATTTCAAAAAATGCTGTCAAAATGGACATTTGGAACCGAATTTCACGAAGTGATAGTGCTGGAAACAAAAAAAAAAATTATCGTACAGTGAAAATAATTGTTTGTAAATCAATTTCTAATTAATTGAACGAAAAATAAAAACATGGGTCCCTTATAAATCTCTTCATAAATCACGCCGCCAAGTTTCATGTTTTTATTTTTAAAAATGAGTCTGAAAATGTGTCTCAAAATTTTGAGTTGTTGAGCGTGGAAAAATATGTTTTTTTTTAATACCGCCTTCAACCGCTTCAACAGAATTTGCTAAAATTGCGTTTTGAAATTATGTGATTTTTGATGCAACACATTATTTTTCAAAAATATAGTGTTCTCTTAAGAATTGGATAATAATTTCGAAGCTGGTGAGATGAAAATGTCACCACGTTGCCGAACTTATAAAAAATATATTAATTTTTAAAATTAAAATAAATGTTTTATATTTAAAAAAATGAAAAATGATTAAAGAAAGAGGAAAAGATTTTTTTCCGATAAACCATTTTACTTTTAATCTCATTTGTTTTAACACCAATTTTTGAAGAAAAAATAATGGAAAACACTGTATTGTTTTCTTTAAATTCAATTTTTATTAATAGGACATCTACTGTCCACCTACATCCAAGGAATTTAAATATGCCTCCTTGGTTGAGGCTCAAACTGAAAAAAGTTACGATGTAATGATTGCTAAATGTCAATATTTGACAGAGGATTTTTGATTATGTTGAATAAATTGAATAATGAAGTTTGAAAGCGTAAAAAATATGTTTTTATTTCTTAGGAAATATACTTTAATATTAACAAACCAGTGGAAACAATTTGCCTTTGTAAAATTAAGAGCTAATTTATTTATTTTTCTCCAAACTCATTTAAATATAAGTACTATGCTGTTTAAAGCACTTATAGTAATCTTTGTAATATGCGAAAAAAAAATTACAACTGACAAAATTGACGTCACTTTCAGATTTCAAATTATAACGAGTTAATCTGAAATTGGTTTATAAAAATATTGCCCATACGCAGTTCCTTTGAATGGCAACGGGAAAGAAATTGAATTAGAAATTGAGGGAAAAAAATAGATATCTGTAATGATAAACTATGGGAAATGTTTGAAAAAAGTGGTAAAGAATGATCTGAGAAATTTTTAAAGTTGACAGTAATTTTACTCGTGTTGTAAAGTATATGTACATAAAGTTTCGTTTCAATTGGACAAAAACTGTAGATTTGTATAAGGAACATACATACATACCAAGAACGGCTTTTATATATATAGATTAGTCGTTTTCACTTGTTTTTACAATAATAATAATAATAATAATTGCAGTTAAATAAATTATAACATTTAAAATATTCTTTTAAAGATATATGTATGAAAAATTAATAGAAAATCTGGATTTACTTTCTCCAGCAAATTTTTTGGCATCTTCATGTAATTTTGGCATCTCCAAGCAAATTCTGAATTGGCGCTCCTGATTTTAAAATACAGAAATAGATGTAGAATAGATGGTGTATTTACAATGACGTTGTTATGTATGCATGTGTGTGAATTAATATGTTACAGGCTACTGTTTCAAAAACTGTATTCATTTTCGTACACATCGGTCAACGGGTTTGGTATTTAAACCATTTTTCAATCACTTGGTGGCCCTTCCCTCCGCCCCCCCCCTTAAAAAAAAGTCAACGGATAATCATTTTTCAACCATTTTGTATTTCCTCCTCCCTAAAAAAAGAAAAAAAAACTATCATTTTTTTTTTAAATTCAACTATTTAATTAAATATTTTTATTGTTCACGCTCATCTTATTTTGATACAACCAGGGCATTACAAATTTGATAAAATCTATTAGTTAACAAAAATATCTAGTCGGCGGTAAAATTTATTTACTCCTTCCCCCTTCCTCTCCCATCATTGATTTTCAAAAACAAGATGACACCGAGTCTGTTATTATCAAATAGTTGTCTTAGTGAATTGTGTTGGCTGGGATGCCGTCCAGGTAGCTCAATTGGGAGAGCATTGGCAATTGAAGCCGAAGGTTCTGGGTTCGAGTCCCGGCCTTAACACATTTTCACTCAGTTGTAAAAATTACTACTCGTATTAAAGAAAACTTTTATAAAATTGAAGCATGTAACATGGACGTAATTTAAAAATTAAAAAGCATTTATTAACATTAACCATGAGGGTTCGAAAACAAAATCTTCTAATGAGACAGTTTTTTTTTTAATTCTTGTCTTTATATGAAATTTATACATGTATTTATATTTCAGAAACAGGTGTACTGTCCGATAACTTTAAAGATCTTTTCATTAGTCAAGACTGCTGCGATGTTGTGTTGCATGTTCAAGATAAGGAGTTCAAAGCCCACAGGACTGTACTCATTGCACGATCAACTGTCTTTGCAGGTATGTTTAAACACCACACTTCTGAAAAACAGACAGGCATTATTAACATCCCAGACTGCGACGCGGAAACTTTCCAGCAGTTTTTGGAGTACCTATACTCAGGTAAACTCGAAAGTATTTCATTCGACAGCGCTATTAACTTGTACAGCACTTCAGACAAATATGACGTAAAGGAGCTGAAGACGTTCTGTACAAAATACATGATGTATTACTTAACAGTAGAAAATGTCTGTGATGTCGTTATCCTTGCAGATAAGTATGATGAAGAAATGTTATTTTCTGCTGCACAAGAATTCTTCAATGAAAATTTCAAACAAATTGTAAAGACACGTGAGTGGGCAAGTTTGTTAAAAGATAACTATCGTTTAGCCAACAAACTTTTAATCGAAATGTCTGAATCTAAAGGTTGACGTTGCAGTGGCTGATAAAAGCTCTACTCTTTAAAGAAAACTTTTAGTGCAAATTCAAGATTTTTAAGTATTAATTTTCTGTATAAAAGAGGTTTATAACTATGACAAATTGTGTATGTTGCAACCAAAATAATATTATATAATAAATATGTATGATTTAATCACTGTGTTTTTTATTGCTATATGTACCATCAAAACATTTTTAGAATTTTCTATATAATTTCCGAATTTGTGCCGTATGATGCACGCTTGAACAATACCCCCCCCCCCCCTACCTCTATCTTTTTATATTTTACTTGCATCGTGTTCTAATTTAGCTGTGTTTTATAAGGATACATATATGAATAGTTAAATGTGTTCTCAAAAAAAAAAAAAAAAAAAAAAAAAAATCCCGTTTAGCAACGGAATTTTTCTGACATATTAAGAGAGCAATTTTTACATATAAAAGCGTGAAATTTGCAATTACGATTATTTAAAAAAATTGGAATCTAATAGCTTTTTCAATTTTCCTATAAATGAATTTTACCTTAAATTATACACCGTAAAAGAATTTTACAGAAAAAAGCTGTCATCCAGGCATAAGAGCAAAATCTGTTAAAATAACAGAAAATTTGAGAACTGTCTTAACAACGTGAAACTTTCTAAATCAGTTTTAAACGCAAAGGCTTAAAATTGGCAGGCCTGATTATTGAAGCGATTTTGAATAGAAATGTTTTCCATTTTTTTGATAAATAAATTACTTATCGAATTATTAACGATTTTGGTGCGATTTCCCCCTTGCTCGCTTCGGCGCGGCGAGAATTCGGTTTAAAATGTCGAGTTTAATAATATTTTCTTAAAATATCTTTTACATTTACCAAAAATAGAAAACGTGTTTCGATTACATAGTTTATGAATAAGATACCTGCCAACTTATACGTTTCCGAGCAAACATGAATTCAGAAATGTGTCAGAAGGTAGCTCTTTTGGATTTGAGAACAGCGCGTTAAAGCAAGAAATATTTTGGTCTGGCAGTGGAGTGGGCGAGTTTAACTATGCTGTTCGGATTTAGATTCAATTTAACTTCAACTAGTTCACAAATTAATTAAATGCAAAGCTACTAATGTAAATTTAACTTACTCATTGGAAAATGGCTTCTCAATATCGTACCCAGGATGTCATCGGTATCGAATAATCTATATCTCTGAAAAGACTGCTAGAACACAATTCAAATGCCCTGATGCTTTTTTTTTATTGCATGTATAAAATCTTTGAAGAAAGGGAATTTTTATTGAAGAAATATAAATATATGTAGGAAGCATGTTAAGATTTGCATGATATTAGTCGAAAAAAATTTTTCTGGTTAAAAATCTGCACGCGCCTTACATCAACTATGTTACATTCGTATGGAAATGTCATTTTTATACACATGTTGCATGTGTATAAAAATGACACTGTAAGTGTCCAGAAAATATATCTTTCAGTACTCTGTACCAACCTTACAAACTTTTTGGCATGCAAAATCGAGGTGCAATCCCCTAGTTTATTTATAATTAGCAGGCTGCGCTACTTATAGAAATAGCAATTTTATAATCCATTGCATTTACTAGTATTAAAATTATTCACAATTTTATCACAAATGTAAAAAATAAGAAAAAAAAAGGTTGACTGCCAGTATAATTTACGGATTGTTTTTCGGTTGAAATTATTTCGTGAATGTGAAGAAATTTAGCAAATGTGGATTTAAAAATGATTTTCACAGATAATATTGCTAAAAGTTTAGTTAATTTGTCGTTTTCGCAAAGGCTTCGTGATTTTTTACATTTTTAAACACTAAACAGGATTTCAGTATTTTGACAGTACAATTTCCATATTTTCACGCGTTTTTTTTCTGTGTAATAATAAAATATATTGCCGTAGCTTTACAAAAAATTAAAATTTACTGTTATGTTTCAAAGATATTCTAAAACCCATACTTGTTGATACATTAACAAATTCACTTTCATAAAAAAAAAAAAAAAAAAAAACACCACGAAAACATGGAAATTGTATTGGCATTAAAGGGATATATATATACACATGTAATTAACATTTTTTACAGTGTTTGCAAGTTCTACCTGCAAATAATTGTTAGAAACAAAATCTACATAATTTTCAATCTTACATGGAATCTGTATGCTTTTCAATCTACATGTTTTTTTTTTTTTTTTTTTTTTTTTTTTTCAATTTTCGTAAGCAAAACATATTTATTCAAAAGCGTTCTATCTTTTTAACACTAGAGCTATTGGAAATTTTACTCAAGTTTTTTAAAACTATTTCACACTAGAGATTTTATTTAAAACTACTTAACTTATTCATTTAACGTACTTCTGTAAATTTTATATTTAATTTATTTAAAAAAAAAATTCTGGTTCGAATCGGAATATATTCATTTGGTAACCGTCAAAATGACGGCTCATGGTAGTTCTAGTGTTAATGAAATAGAATTAAACACATCAAAGACATCATTTATAAAGTAGTTTCTCTTAAATGACTTTGCTTTCTTTTCAACGGGCAAACAAATAGTATTGAATTCTCTGAATTAATTAGAAGAAAATTGTAGGCATACCTTCCAAACTTTAAGTGCAAAATTCTATTAAAAATATTTTCTGGGTTAGCGTGCAGTTACCCCCCCCCCCCCAATTTTTATAAGCCCATTATGTTAATTGAAACGTGTTATATATTCTTTTAATGAAAAAGAGTGAAGCACCCCAGAGAGATTATTTATGCAATCATTTCACTTAAATGACTTTATTTTATTTTATTTTTTTACAAAACAAATAAATGGTACGAAATGCAGTGAATTAAGTAGAAGAAAAATGTATGCATACACGCAAAATTTGAGAGAAAAAAAATAAATGAGATTTTATTAAAGATATTTTCCAAGTTGTACAGTTAAAAAAATTGCAGTTAAAAAAAATTGGGTTTTCTTCTATTTTTATAAACAAAACATATTAATTCAAGCTTGCTCTACACTTTTTACGAAAAAGAGTGAAGCACCTCGGAGAGGTAATTTACTTTAATTGACTTTATTTATTTTTCCAACAAAACAAATAAATAGAATGGTACTGAATTCATTGAATTAGTTGGAAGGAAAATGTATGTATACATACCAAATTTGAGAGAAAAATAAGAGAGATTCTCTTGAATATATTTTCTGATTTATCCTACAGTTTAAAAACACTCAAGTTACGAAGAAAGAGAAATAAAACAGTAATATAAATATTTTTTTAATGGATATGTAGAAACACTCAGTAAAAGTGCGATGGATGTAAATTTTGAAGAAATTGAAGGTTTTGTTATAAAACGTAATATAAAAAAGAACTATCATGTATGTATTTTAAACAATAAAGAAAATAGAAGAAACATTTGAATTATTTTTAAAAATCAGGATATTTGGCAGGTAAGTGCATGAGATGTAAAGTAAAAGAACTTCCCTCCCCCTCCACAAAAAAAAAAAGTTAATGTTAGTATCTTTTTACTTTTAATTTATTTTAAGGAATAAAAATAGTAAGTTGTAATTATAATATTTATATAATATATAATATTTATATAATATATAATTGCAATAATAGTAATTGCTTCAAATATTCTAAAGAAATTTTATCTTGATTATAAATTAATAACTTAAAGATTATTTACGGTACCAGAAAAGTTTGAAATGACGAAAAGATTTATTTTTTTACTATTATTTTTACAATGTTTAAACCTTTAAACAATTTGTACAGATAGTCAGATAAGAAAATTCCTGAATTTGCCATCGTACCAAGCCGTAAAAATTGATCCCGGTGATACGTGGGAAAGGCAAATCTTTAAACTCAATTATCTTGAAACATTGTTTTTCAGCGGTTTTGCCACGACAACTTTTAAATATGTTAACGGATTTTCATGTTTTTTATTTTTTATTTTTAATAAAGGAAATTAAATTTTCTACAACCTGTACCGTGCAAATTAAAACTGGCTTCTCTCTGACATATTTTTTAATTAATTTTTGTTCGGGAATGTATTAAATTCTCAGGTGCTCTCATTAAGAAACTATGTAATTGAACTGTTTTCCGTTTTTCTGTAAAGGCAGAAGCTTTTTCAGAAAATGATGTTGTTTGCGTTTTGAACTGAATTTCTGGACGCGACATGGCAGGAAAAGGAAAAAAAAACTGCTTTCGTGAGACGACAGTTGCTTATAACTCTATATGTATTTCATTTATTGGAAAAGGGAAAAAAACACTTTTGATTACAGATCACTTTAATAATCACATCTGGAAGCTTTTACGTTTAAAAATAAATCAAAAAATGTGTCAGAAAGTTTCGAGTCGTTGAGCAAGAAAAAACATTTTGTAAAATCCGCCTTATATTCTAGAGACCAGAAGTTAAAATAGAACTAGAAATGCACATACTTTGCTTTTTAAGAAACAAAGTTACAAATTATAAATTAATATGTTTTATGTTATTTATTTTTCTGAAAGTATTGAGCTGTGGAAAGCTGTAAATTATTTCTTGTACTTATAAAATAGAATGTGTTGCTTGTTGTTCATATCGATCTACAGCAGAATGATTGTTAATTAGTACATTATTTTCATGCATACTATCCTCTATATGAGGTTGCATTGAAAATAAACCCCCCAGAGAACTGTGCATGTTTTATTTTTACTCCTTTATCTCATGTAAACTGTAGAATTCAATATGATTTCGAACAGGGGCATCATTTAGGGAGGGCAGAGTATGACAATTGTTCCCTTCCCCCCCGTCTGAATTTTATAATTAAAAAAAAATCATTATATCTTTCTTTTATTTCTTATTAGTCGTTCTCACTTGTTTTTACAATAATAATAATAATAATAGCATTTAAATAAATTATAACATTCAAAATATTCCTGTATGAAAAATTAATAGAAAATCTGGATTTACTTTCTCCAGCAAATTTTTTGGCATCTTCATGCAATTTTGGCATCTGCAAGAAAAATATGAATTGGCGCTCCTGATTTTACAGAAATAGATGTAGAATAGATGGTGTATTTACAATGACGTTGTTATGTATGCATGTGTGTGAATTAATATGTTACAGGCTACTGTTTCAAAAACTGTATTCATTTTCGTACACATCGGTCAACGGGTTTGGTATTTAAACCATTTTTCAATCACTTGGTGGCCCTTCCCTCCGCCCCCCACCCTTAAAAAAAGTCAACGGATAATCATTTTTCAACCATTTTGTATTTCCTCCTCCCTAAAACAAAAAAAAAAGTATCATTTTTTAAAATTCAACTATTTAATTAAATATTTTTATTGTTCACGTTCATCTTATTTTGATACAACCAGGGCATTACAAATTTGATAAAATCTATTAGTTAACAAAAATTTCTAGTAGGTGGTAAAATTATTTACTCCTTCCCCGCTCCTCTCCCATCATTGATTTTCAAAAACAAGATGACACCGAGTCTGTTATTACCAAATAGTTGTCTTAGTGAATTGTGTTGGCTGGGATGCCGTCCAGGTAGCTCAATTGGGAGAGCATTGGCAATTGATGTCGAAGGTTCTGGGTTCGAGTCCCGGCCTGAACACATTTTCACTCAGTTGTAAAAATTACTACTCATATATTAAAGAAAACTTTTATAAAATTGAAGCATGTAACATGGACGTAATTTAAAAATTAAAAGTATTTATTAATATTGATAAGTTTGTGAGAACTACGGCTATAGATGCTTCTTCTAATTTATTCTTAAATTCAATTTTAAATACTTCATAATAGTAATATAAGGTAATGCAAGTTTGGCCTACTTGTAAAGTCCGCGAAGGTGTGCTAAGTATAATCCAGTTTGTCAATAAATTCAAATGAATATTTAATCACTTTTTCATATCACTGATGAGAATGAAACACAATATCTTTTCTAAATAAAGTGTGGCTTCAGGATATATTTTCTAAGTTAATTATTTAATTACTGTTAAAAGAGAAAAAAGGAATTAATTTACATGATTAAATTTTACATTAAAATATAATAAAATGTTAAAGTTTATTTCCATATAATCTTCTGGAGTTGTTAATTCGAAGACTGACACTTAGAGACTAAATGTTTTTTAGTTCACAGATAAGAGATACACAGTCAAGTTTACGTCATCTAGTCTTGAACTTATTGAGGTTACACGTGTCAGTTCTTTAATGAGAATCTCACAGAAACAGAAAAAGTACTTTGTCAGCACACGTGTTTCGTTTCACCAGCTTGAAATCGGATGGATGAATAGTCAGGCTCACGATAATAGATGAAATATTTATTCCAGAAATCACTTTTCTAACACCCCTGCTTGATTTCTGAAGTATAAATGTTCTTGAGATTTAAACTTATTCTGTGTTTTGTAAAGTCAGGCTTGGGAAGGGGCATCGTTAGAATGTCAGCTGCCATAGTTTTGGTTGGGCAATACTGTAGATTAATTATTCCTTTTCCTTAAGATCTTTTATGCTGTTATATTTGATGTCAATGTGTTTTGTTTTTTAATGATGTTTATAATTTTTAACCATGTTTATACACGCTTGATTATCTTCGAATAAAGTTATGGGCAAATTTTGTTGTAGATCAAGGTCCTTTAGAAGATTGATAATCCAAACTGTCTCTTGTGCTGAAGTTGCTGCTGAGATGTATTCAACCTCAGCGGATGATAAGGCAACTAAATTTTGTTTCTTAGTTGACCAGGAAATTGCTGTGTTTCCTAATTTACATAAATTTTCCGTTGTTGATTTACGGTCATTTTTATCCCCTGCCCAATCGGAGTCAGCATATGTTGTTAGAATTGGCTCATTTTCTTTACTAATAATTAGTTTTAGTTCTTGTGTTGTTTTTAAATATCTAATAACCCGCTTTACTGCGTTCCAATCCTTTTCTCTGGGTTTTTCGTTTCTACGACTCAAAATGTTCACAGCGGCGGCTATGTCTGGTCTGGTTATTGTAGCTATATATAACAATGTTGCGATAGCTTACCGATATTTACTGTTATTAGAAAGTAAATTTTCCTCATCAATTATGTTTAAGTACCCGGGTTCCATCGGAGCATCACAGGGTTTCGCTTCCTTTAAATCGAATTTTTCGATCAGTTCTTTTATTTTGTTTCTTTGATCAAGTGCGAAATTTCCTTCTTTACTTCGTTTTATGTTTATCCCCAGATAATAATTTACAAGTCCTAAATTTTTGACTTCATCTTCCTCTTTTAATTGTTCTATTATTTCATTTATTTCTTTAGTTTCCCCTGAAATTAATAAGTCATCAACATATATAATGATATATGTTGTACTTTCCTTTAATTTTCGTGTGAAGAGACATGGATCGGAGGTGCTTTGCACAAAACCAAGTTTAGCTAAACTTTCTTCTAATTTAATGTTCCATGCTCGTGCGGATTGCTTCAATCCGTAAATTGATTTTTTTAGTTTGCAAATTTTATTTTCCTCTCCCGGTATTACATGCCCTTCTGGTTGTGTCATATAAACTTCCTCTTCTAAATTTCCGTGGAGGAATGCAGTCTTGATATCTATATGATTTACATCTAAATTTTTATACGCTGCACATTGTAGAAAAGCTCTTATTGTTGTATACGTTACTACTGGAGCGAAGGTTTCAAAATAATCGGTTCCGTATTTTTGAGAAAAACCTTTGGCTACAAGACGTGCCTTATATTTTTCTATTTCATTATTTTCATTATATTTTTTGGTGAATACCCATTTATTCCCAATAACTTTTAATCCAGGTGGTGGAACAATTAGTTCCCATGTTTTGTTTTTTCTTAATGAATTAATTTCTTCATTAGTCGCTTCGTACCATTTGTTTCTATCATATGGGTTTTCGATTTTCGCTATATCTTTCCACTCTGTTGGTTCAATATTTTATTTTTGTATTTTAGTAATATAAGAGAATCTATCAGGCGGAACTCCCCTGTTTGATCGTTGAGATCTTCTAGGTTCGTTTTCGTTTAAAATTTCCTCATTGTCTGTTTGTTTATCTTCCTGCATGTCTATAAAGAATTTTGAGGAATCTCCCCCTGCTTTTTCAGGTTGTTTCTGAACTTCTAATTCTTCTGTCATATCAATGTTTGATTTTTTTTCATTTTCATTTGAATTAGAGTTTTCTATAAATTTCACAGTTCTTGCCCTTATTACTTTATTATTACCAATATAGATCCTATATCCTTTTGATCTATTATCATAACCGATAAATGTACCCTTTATTGCTTTATCATCGAGTTTTCCTCTTTGGGATTTATCGAGATAAGCATAAGCTTTGCAGCCAAATACTTTTATGTTTGATAAATCCGGTTTTTTGTTTGTCCATAGCTGGTATGGAGTTGAATTGTGTGACTTCGTTGGAAGTCTATTTATAAGATACACAGCTGTATTTAAAGCTTCGGCCCAAAATTTATTTGGAAGCTGGGCTTCCGATAATAGGCACCTTGTCATTTCGACTAAAGTCCTGTTTTTTCTTTCCGAAACACCGTTCTGAGGTGCACAATGCGGAATAGTGAACTGGTGATGAATACCTTCATATTTTAAGAATTTTTCTAATTCTTCGCTAGTGTATTCACCCCCATTGTCTGATCGAATTTCTTTAACTGTGCGACCGAATTTATTTTTCGTTATGGCTACATATTCTTTCACTTTGGTAACTACCTCACTTTTTTTCGATAAAAGAAATACCATAGTAAACCTACTATAATCATCTGTGAATGTGAGAAAATATATCTTCCCTCCTATGCTTTCTGTTTGCATCGGACCACATACATCCGTATGCACCAGATCGATCGCCTTCTTAGCTCTGTTATCACTCCTTTTTGGATACGGTGCATTTGTGAGTTTACTCTTGATGCAACTCTCACAAATTATGTCATGTTTGCAATTTTGAATTTCTAGACCTGTTGCTAAATTGTTGGATAAGAGTTGTTTAATTGAATTAACATTTCTATGACCTAATCTCTTATGCCAAAGCTCAATGCAGTTTTTATTTTTGCATTGTTCAGCAAAATTGACATAGATTTCTTGCTTTGGTTTGTATAGGTCAATTTCATATAAATTTTCTCTCTTTTTTCCTTCTAAGAGAGTTTTTCCATTATAGGATAAGTTACAGGTGTTATTTTCAAACATGAATTCATAACCGTGCTTTGTGGCTTTCGTAACCGACATTAAATTTGATTGAATATCAGGGACATATAAAACGTCCTTTAAAGTTATGTCATTTGATTGTGTCCGTAATTTTATTGTACCTGTCCCGTGCGATTCTAGTGTTGTTCCGTTTGCTATCGTGACAGTATTTTTGTTGTTATTGTCAATGTCAACAAATACATTTATGTCATTACAAATATGTGAACTGCTTCCAGAATCAACAATCCAAGTAGATTTAGATTCATTATGTGCGATTAATGATAATTGCTTTTGAGACACTGTTTTTTCATTTCGATTTTCTTTTACTCTCTTGAATTTGTGTGTTTGTTTCTGCTTTTGTTTCCGGAGTAAAATCACTTGCTTCAAAGCATAAAGACGAATTTTGTCTGTATTTTTCATTTGTTTGGTTCTTAGAATTTTTATTCTTAAGAAACCAACAATTTTGTCGCACATGGTTTTTTCTTTTGCAATTCGTGCAAAAAAGGTTTTGTTCTTTTTTTGGATATGCCCTAGTGTTTTGTTTTTGTTTATTATATGTTTTGTATACATTTTCATGCAATGAATTGGAGCTTTCTTGTCTCCTTTGAAATTCATCTTTAAGTTTTCCTTTTTTAAATTCCGAATTTAATTCGGTCTCTGATCGGACCTCTAATGCCGTGATCAGAGTATCATAGCTAGGTGGAAGGGAGCACAACAAAACTGCAGATAAATGAGAGTCCTTAATCTCTTCTCCTATAGACTTTAACTTATCAGCGGTTTCTAATATTTTAACTATATGGTCGTTCATATTACCATTTTCAGCTAGTTTTATACTATATAGTTTTCTTAGCAAATATAATTTACTAGATAAATTCGCGCTCACCCAACAAACACGTCATATGCGGCCGCTTGCTTTGAACATTATGGCCAAATATTTTTGCGGCAATTTGTATCCAGCCACCATTGTATATTAACTGATGCGCCGCTGCATCCGGTAGCAGTCGACTAACGGATAACGGGCGAGCGCAGAGAAAACTACTGCATTTTCCGCGCTCAGTAGCCACTAAAGTTAAACTTTAGGCCAGCATGTAAAAGCCTGTCATCACCTAGAAAACAGAAGGCCAGTGTCGTCTACTTGATATAATGTTGATAATAAGACAGAGAGAAATCTTTTTTCCTCACTTTTTCAGCATAATTTTCGTTATTTAAAATTTGTTTTTCTATGAAAGCATATTAAATAAGATGCGAGTAAGTTAAGTTTCCAGCCAGCGTATAAAAGTCCTTCATAATCTAGAAAATAGAAGGCCAGTGCTAAGTAGTTGATATTTTGATTATAGGAGATAAAAAAAAATATTTTTTCAAAATAATTTTCACTGTTTAAAGAACATTGTTTAATTAGATGAACGTATTAAAATAATAATAATAATAATAATAATAATAATAATAATTTCGATTTTATGCACTAAAATATATATTTGAAAATTTTTCTTTCTCTTTGCTTTTACCTATTTTTGTAAATTACAAATAAAATTAACTTGTTTGCAAAGTATTTCTCAGGCGGTTCTCAAATTCCCTACTCAACAAACGCGAAACTTCCTGACACTCTTCTGATTCATTTTGAAACGTGAAGTCATAATATTGACAGGGGTCACTGTTGAAGTGATTTGGAATCAAATGGCGTTTTTCATTTTTGATAAATAATTTATTGCGTTATAAGCGATTTTTGTAACGTGACCACAGATTTTTCTCTTTTCCCACACTGTCGCGCCAGAAATTTGGTTCAAAACGTCACATTTGACAATATTTTCTGAAAGATCTTTCGTCATTACTAAAACATCGAAAACTCTGTTCGATTACATAGATTCTGAATAAGAACACCTGCCAATTTCAGGCATTTTCGAACAAAACTGAATTCAGAAATGTGTCAGAAACTAGCTGATTTCGATTTGAGAACAGCCTTAATACATTGAATTTTCTTATGAACACACTGGAATAAAAATGAATATCCGTAAAATTTTAAACAAATTCAGACCTAAACAATATACTACTAATATATAATTCACTTTTTACAATTCGGTGTTGCAACTAGTTTTTAATATCGTATGAAATTTGTTTAAAAAAGTTTTTTTTTTTTTTTTTTTTTTTTCCAGATGATCAAAATTAAATAATATTTTAAAGAAAAATTATGTATATAATTGAAAGCAAGACAAAAAGACAAAGTGATTTATTTTATAAGGCATATGCCGCTTTATAAAATACATTAAAATATTTTGTCCCTCCCGCCCCCCCCCCTCCTCTTCAAAAAGGCTTCCATGTGGGAGCGCTGAAAACTACCCCCATGAAAAGTTCCCCCATACGTCATTTTTACGTCACAGCAGATGGGGGTAGATTTCCAGTCATAGAGAATTTTACTTTCGTCGAAAATTGGAAAAGTTCCCCCTGAAAAGTTCCCCCAAACCAGAAGGAGGAAGTTTTCCAATGCCAGGTAATTTTCTTCTTCACTGAGTTCTTGAAAACTTCCCCCATGAAAAGATGTCCCCATACGTCATTTTGACGTCACTACATATGGGGGAAGATTTCCAGTCCTAGAGAGTTTTACTTTCGTCGAAAATTGGAAAAGTTCCCCCATGAAAAGTTCCCCCAAACCAGAAGGGGGAAGTTTTCCAGTACCAGGTAATTTTCTTTTTCACTGAGATCTTGAAAACTTCCCCCATGAAAAGTGTCCCCATACGTCATTCTGATGTCATAGCAGATGGGGATACATATCATGGGGGAACTTTTCCAGGGCTAGAGAATTTTCTTTTTACTGAGAACTTGAAATCCATCCCCATGAAAAGTGTCCCCATACCACATTTTGACGTCACAATATAGGGTCACATATCCAATGCTAGAGCATTTTACTTGTTTCGAGAGCTGAATATCTGGCACTCGAAATGTGTTTCTCTTTTATGTCTAGTTACTATTGTTACTGTGAATTATTATTATACGGACTTGAAGAAATGCGCAGAAGAGATTTAGTGCGTAATGTAAAAGTATCTTGCTTACTTTTCATATTCGGTTATCAAACACATACTAGGCGGACAAAAAGGATTTAAGTATTAATGTGATATAATATTTCTCAAAGCATAATCTGTTAGAAGGTTCATGGAAACTCGTCGAAAACAAAGATTTTTGTTATGTTAGCGGAAAGTGTGTGCATGTGATATTTGTTGTTGAGTAGAGCATCAAATGTGAATCTTTAATGAAAAATTCACATAAGTTATTTACTTTTTTTTATTTTTTTTTAATTTAATTTAATTTAATTTAATTTTTTTGGAAAAATAAGAATTTGCTCTTTTTTTTTTTTTTTTGTTAATATTCCAAATCAAATATCCAATATCAATAATTTGACACAAAAACAAATATTTCTTGAATCAGCAGATCAGAATTTAGAATTGAAATCAACTATCAACTTCTTTATTATTATCTTTAAAACTGTGTTTTTGAAAAAAATAACCATATTAATTGAAAGGTAAACAAATCTTAAGAACAAACTAAAAAAGATACTATGTCATTAGTGTACAACAAACTTACAAATAAATAATTATATTGTTGTAAACGAACATTAGCTTCAAAAATATAAATGGAATTTTAACTTTTAGTAGACCATAAAATACATAAGAAATCTGATTTTTGAACAGAATTTGTAACAAAATTACTATTTTTTTTAATTGATTAATCTGTGATACCCCATTTATATGAGCAAATAGATAAATAAATAGAATGCTAAATTCATCTTTAAAAGTTAGACTTAAAATTATAGAATGTGCTTATTAATTAAAAGATGATAAAAATATTTTTTTTTTAATTAATTGGTTTATTGTATTATCTGACCGCGGCTATGTTTATGCCTGAAAGTACTGTGAATTAAAATAATTATAAAAATTTTCTTTCAATATTTGTGTCATCTTTTAAGTATTTAGCACATTGTGTAATTTTAAGCCTATTTATAGTTTAAGAAAAACTATTTTTACCAAATTGTTCTACGATTGTTGAGGCAAAGGCAATTTTTTTCAGGGCTTTGCTTTTTTTTTTTTTCAATTTAAAGCGACAAGGAACAAATCGTTATTATTATTCACTTGTTTTTTTTCATTTTTAACATTTTACGAAAACGAAGAGCCTATTCTCAACAGCTGTAATTCTTGAAAAAAAAAATCGAGACACATTAAAATAAAATCCTCATAAATACTACAATTTATTGGCAAAGCAGACATTGGATGCAGTGCCGCGTTAACCGGTTAACAATCGGGGTCTTGGTCTAAGACCCCAACCTCTCACAGTTGTCTGGATCATAATGCATTTTCACGGTTTTGAATTTTTATTTTAAAAGGATAAATTATTTCGAACTACTAATAACCCATTGAAACAAATTTAAATAGTAAACTGAACTTTAACTTTTCTACTATTACATAAAACTAAGTCATTAAATATCCATCATAAATTTATAACATCTATAACTGGAAATTAAAAATATGTTTTCTTTACATCCTATCCTAATAATATTATAAATCTGATTTTGTTCAAATGTTAGGCTGAAGCCAGCGTCAAAATGGAACATTTAATGATCCTGTATCTTTGCGTATAGGTTGATAATAACCCTCAAATGAACATAGGCTGGTTTTTGTTTATTTTATTCAAATATTTTTCTTAATAATTCAAAATTTCATTATTTTCATACAGAATAAATGGAAATTTTTTCGTATAATATTTTAAAATGGTTAAATTTACTTTACCGTTGCTAGTACTTTATCGTTGCGAAAACTAATTCAAAACCCGGAATAATAATTTTTACTCAACAATTTAGTTTCAACTGAAAATTTTTCAATGAAAAATGAAAATGAAATAAAAAAATTGAAGAATTAAAAATAAGATAAAATAATATTATTAGAAATAAAACGTACTTTTTTTAGTTTTTGATAATAATACAAGGTCTCAATATGCGTAACCATAGGAAACAGGCGAATATGACGTCATTCATCTAAAATAAAGCGGATATTCATCTAAAATAAAGTGGGGAAATAAAATGATCTTGGGTTTTTTCTTCACGTTTTTTCTTTTTTTTTATTTTGTATGGTAACAATACTTGACGTTTTACCGTCTGCGCACGGCTAATATAACTAAACCGTATTTTTTATTTAAATTTTTAAAAAGTAAAAAGAAGTTTCAAAAGAAAATGGTTAGCAAATGTAATTAATATGCTCCGCAAAATTATCCATGTCGAAAATGATGTCATGGATAGCGAGAAATAGTTATTTCATTCTTAAAACTATTTCTTAAAACTATTAAGAAATAACTCGATTACCTAAAAAAAATGACGAATGTTAACAGTTCCATTTTTGTTGATAAAACCTAAAGATTTAATATTATTTCGTTAAAATAACTTAATTTCTCCTATGCCAGTATTGAAATTAATTGCCTGGAAAAGAAAATTAACAAGAATTATGTAATTAAAAAGGGATTTCTCTGGTGAAAAAGAGACTTCATATTTGAAATAAAACGGAAATTTTCCAATATGTTTTAAAATGAGTGTGAATTAATTCCTTACATTAATAATACAAGGATCAGTAAGTATAGAAAGTAGATGAGTTTCACGCCATATTTATAACGAAAAATTTAAATGTTTTGTTATCTATACTGATTATTAAGCAGGAGTATCCGTTATATACAGATGAGAATTTTCTGCTAAAAATCACATCATAATTTTAAGAAAAGGAAAATGAACACGAATCTATTATATTAAAATCTGACCGTGTTTTTGTATTTCGCAACTACTCTTGGATTATTGAACGCAACTCGATTTACTTGATCCGAGGATGTCGCACAAACTCTCAGAATTAAAAAAATTAAATTAGATTCCAAGATTTTTTTCTTTTTCTTTCTTTTTCTTTCTTTTTTTTCTATTTTTTTTTTTTTTTTTTTTTTTTTTTTTTTTTTTTTTGTAAATTTTAACGAAGTTTATCTAAAAACTGAAAGGAAATTACTCCATATTTGTGTATAAAAAGGGAGAAATAAAACATATTAGTATATTTTTTACACCATTTTCTCATTAAAACTGAAAAACAGAATTTATTTTCACTTTGAATAGATGGTGAAAACAAAATCTTGATTTCAGTAAATTTTCCGAAAAACAAAAACATATTTTCGCATATACAAACTTCATGAATCAATTTATTCTGGAGAACAAAAAGTGCCTGTCAACATACTGTCATTTAGAAAACAAGATTTGTGTCAACTATACATTAAACCAAGGAGGCAGAATTGAATTTAAAGAAAAATCATATACTATTTCCAATTAAGTTTTTTTTGAAGGATGTTAAAAGAACTTAAAAGTAAAATTGTTTATCAGGTAAAATTGATATTTGTTTTTACCCAATTCGTCTATTTCCACGATTTTATTTGGCCCTCCTTATTGCATTGGTTGCAATTTTATTTTCGCGATTATTTGGCAAAAAATTTCACTTTTTTAAGACTGGGTTATGTCAAGGTCCCTATAATAAAAAATACCGTATTGTCTCCTATGAAATGTGATAAATAGTTAGTTAATTATTAACGTTTTTAATTATCGGGAATGAAATAATTTTCTTAATTAATGTATTTATTTTTCTTTTAATGTTGTTAAATGGTAAAGATTTGTAAAATTATTTTAGAAGTGTTGTAAAGTGTTACAGAATCTATGCTTGACGCATGATTTTTCGTTCTTGTTTAAAATTGAATGAATAAAATTTTTTTCATTTATTCTTCTGAATGAAAAGTGAAAATTTTGGTAGAAATACCGGAACTGGTTCCGACGAAGACTCCTATAATAGGAGCTCTAGTTCCGAGAAAAATCACGATAAAAGGAAGAATGTACAGAGTACTAAACCCGTTTTCCACTCTTCATCTTCTGTATACGTTTGAATTGTTAGCGGAAATATAGCCTGGTCACTCAATAAGTCATTAACAAAAGACGCTGAACGGGCTGTGTGAAGCAAACAGATGCCTCGCCTCGGGCGGGGTAGAAAACAGTCTATTTGCAAGTCAGTACTTAGCGAAACAGCTTAACCATGAATTTTTTTTGGGGTTGAAACTCAAACTCTATTTAATATGGATTTTTCCATATTATCAAAATAATGCGAACTTTTTATATATATTCTTATGTAAGATATGAATATTTAATGTGAATAATTAACTGTGAATCCTATTAATTATATGAAACGATTTTTCCCCCTTGTTTTCTGTCTTTCTTATCTTTTTTTCGCTAGTATCTCAAACTTTATGTATAAAAGATGCATCAATTATTAAATGCATTTTTAAATACTATATGATATAAATAAAGTGAAACTTCACTATAAAGTAATAAGATATTTTTAATTATAATTATTTTTAATTATAAAATTAAACGGTCATATAATTTTTTTCGAAAGAAAAAAAAGGAAGAAAATATTTTTAAAGTACCGTATTTGCAGTAAAAGAGTTGAGAAATATAAAAGATTATCTGAACGGAACATACATATGAAAGCATGAAAAACATTAATTCATTTTCTATTTCTTATTTATGTGAGCAACGAACCAGATCGGCTATATTATGAATTAATTGGCAGAGTTTATCGAAATATTTTATTCAGCTTTCAGTAAAGAATATTATCTTTAAGATTTTTGAAATGTGTAATCTAATACAGACAGAGTGGGTGCCTTTGAGCAGGGCTGTCCACCGCGGGGATGGTAACTGTACTTTTAAATGTTTTTCTCATTTTCAAGTAAACTGCATCCTGGCCTGACAACCTTTAAAACGTGCAAGTTTTATTTTTTAATCAATATATGCCATGATATTCAGGGATGTGAATTTTATAAACGAAGACTCCGTAAATTCAATAAAATAAAATATATTATTCAAAATATGCTGCACATACGTTAACTGAGGATACAGTCTTTAACAAATAAGCTATTTTAGAGGAAGCAATCACAATAGTATAGTTTATATTTTTCTTTACTTTATTAAAAAACTTTAATCTTGAATATCTCGTAATGGCATTTTTTTAGTTACTTGTTTTACAAATTAGCCCTTTATTGCATAGCATTATGGCTGTTTTCAAATCCAAAGGAGCTACATTCTGACAAATCTCTGAATTAATTTTTGTTCGGAAACGCATGAAATGGGCAGGTGTTCTTTATTCAGAAATTATGTAATCGAGTGGTGTTTTCAATGTTTTAGTAAAGGCAGGCGATCTTTCAGAAAATACTGTCAAAGTTGATGTTTTGTACATAATTTCCGGGCGCACGAAAGGAAAAAAATCTATCATCACGTGACAGCAATTGCTTTTAACTCAATAAGTAATTTATTTATCAAAAAATAAAACGCCATTCGATTCCAAATCGCAGTTCATTTAGCAGTCAGGCCTGCCAATTTTATGCCATGACGTTTTGAAAGAAGTAAGAAAGTTTGGCGTTATTGAGCCGGGAATTTGATAACCACTTTAATCAAGAAAGGCAATTCAATAAATAAATAAATAAATAAATAAATATGGGGTTATTTTAGTTTTCTTTTAAATTATAAAAGTAATCAAATCAGGATGCTCGTAAAATAATTAAAATTAAGGAAATAAAAAAATTAGGAAAATAAAACAATACTTCATACTCTTGATTCATTATTTTATATTTATTAATTTGCGTTTTCCGAAAAATCTGGAACTATAAAGTTAACGATATAGTTTCTATGTGCTTCTTTTTCCTTTCTCCTGAATTATAAATACAGATTAAGCACTTTTTATATTTCGTTTTTCTTTATGTCAAATTTACACAGTAAAAAAAGGGTGATACAGAAAGAAAGAAGTAAGATATTCATGGAAGAGTTTGAGTCCCGAATAAAGAATAATTCTAAAATATTTTGTACAGAAATTAATATAAAACTTACTAAAAAATAACAAAAATAAACATTTGTTTAGCTTAGCAATGTAGCTACATCAACCATAATGTATTTTAAAATAACTCAAATATTATCTGTAGAAAAAAAAAAAAAAGCATATGTGAAACTTAGTACATGCTTTTTTTTTTTTTTTTTTTTTTTTTTTTTTTAATAATAACATATTATGGAAACTTATTCAATAGAAAAATAGAAAATAAATTTCAACTTCTTATTTTTTATCTGATACGTCTATTTTAACCATATGATTTCTGACAATCTATAAAAGTTTTAGTTTAGAAACTAAAAAAGAATTTTCAAACAATTTTCCAATTTTTGAAACTAGAAAACCATTTTTCTATCTCTTGAATTAGTGACCTTTTGAGTTTAAAATAAGATTCTATTTCTATTACTTTTTTCAGACACGTTAAACTCTAAAAAACTAATAATAAAGAAATATAAATTGTTAAATTAAACCCAAAAATTAATAGAACGAATGGTTAGATTCGTTTTTGTGTCTCAACAAACAACTAATTAAAAACATTTTAAAAATTTGGAAATATTTCTAATAAGTTGTCACCAGATGAAGCTAGTAAGATTTTTCCTGTTTTGGTAGGGGGGGGGGACAGAGGTTTTAAATTCTGTCTCTTAGTAAAAATAAAGAAAAAAAAAACAAGAACAAAAAATCATGCGTTAAGTATGGAATATGTAAAACTTTTCAACACTTCCAAAATGCTTTTATAGAAATCTTTACCGTTTAAGAATGTCTAAGTCTGATGCTAAAGTTAACAATTTGGAAAACACATAACACATTTAAAAATCCAATTTTAGAAATTACCAACAATATTCGGAAAAAGATCCTAACTATTTTGCGCAGCCCAGTGTATGATCTACTGATTTTTATATATACTACATAGAATGCAAAAATTTAGTTCAGTTAGGATACGCATAGCACAGTTGAAAATAGCCCATCGGCAATTTCCGTCAATAAACGCAAATGCATTCGAGATGTTTTGTGCTGCCCTGTATATAAACTATAGGATTTATACACATCAAGTATAATAGGTGGAAAAAAAGTTCCATTTAAAAACGCAACTGATAACGCATTTCCAACCATTATTATTAACAGACAGTACTTTAACAAAATAATTTTATGTGATCCTGTAAATGAAGGAGGAATGCTATACACACAATATTCTATAGTAAGCCTCTTGTAATGCACCTCAGTGATATCTATCTGTTTCAGTATGTTTCAAATATTGAAACATTATAAAATAAACCGCAAACGATTTCTCCCCATAGACCGTTTTGTAATGGAATTCTTTTGAGTGTCCCTGTAAAGCAGGTATGTCAAACACGTGGCCCACGGGCCACAACTGGCCCGCCGACAACTTCTCTGTGGCCCGCCAAGCCTTTGGCATTTTACCTGTGCATTTATTTTGGCATTTATTCAGTTGCTCGAACACGCATGCTGAAAATACACTTTTCAGGAACTCACTTACACCAAATAGTCTTAGAGATGGCAAACATATGTATGTAAGTATTGCCAGTTGCTTTTTACTTACCCATCATACGTAGTATAGGGTAAGTCTTGTAATCGTTTTGAAAATCGAAAAATTTTTTTTGACGGATTTACACGTTTCAGACACTGGAGATTCCGAAAAACATATTTTTAGAAAAAAAATTTTGCCGTCCGTCTGTGTGTCTGTGTGTGTGTCTGTGTGTGTGTCTGTGTGTGTGTCTGTGTGTGTGTCTGTGTGTGTGTCTGTGTGTGTGTCTGTGTGTGTGTCTGTGTGTCTGTAAACGCTCTATCTCTCGAAAAAATTGAGATAGAGACTTGCAATTTGGTATGTACTTAGTATGTAATAATGGAAAGAAGCCTATTTCATTTCAATAACCTCGATTATCCGGAACTATTTTTTTCGGACTCTCGAAATATTCGTTCTGATGAAAGGTATATTAAAATTTTCGAAATTGTTTATTTTAAGAAATGAATATAAAAGACAATAAAAAAACATAAATTTTGCATAAAGCATGAAGTCGATCGGATAATGAGTTGCCGAGATATTTGGAATCCTATTTTCCACACTCTTCGATTTTTCATGTCCCTGTATTTCATCCAAATTTCCCTTCAAAGATATATTTTAATTGGAAATTTAACGCTTAATCAGATGCAATAAACCGCTAGTTAATAGGATTATTATTTTTGGAGTTATAAGGAAAAACCTCTTTCAAGCAATTCAGTAATCGAGCCTTTGAAGTTTATGACGTCATTAAGCCACGATTTTATTTGAATTGCAATGCATTTTATAAGTAGTTTACACATTTTTATTTTAATATTTTACATTATGCATATTCATGATGGGTAAGTATTACGGTGGCCCCCAACGACTAGTTTTATTCACAATTGCTACCACTTTTTTTAATAGTAATTTTTGTCTTATTTATTTCGTCATTAATTAAGGGAAATATTTTTCTTCAAAATGTGGTAGTAAAAAAAAAAAAAAAAAAAAAAAGAAAAAAATCCGCTCATTTGGCATAACTGATGTATATAGACAGATGTAGCTCAGTTTTAAAGTTTTAAATTTTAGCTCCAAGAAATTGGAGATACACAGTTAACTAATCGGAATGTAACAAAGTGCGAAATTTCGAATCTAAAAATTTAAAGATTCGTAATTTTTTTACAGTATTTTTCTTATAATATTTATGTGTTTTATGACGAAACTATTGCTTTATTAGGTGCGTTCGTAATTATATAAATACGTAGCACCTATTGTCGTCGTCTGGTCCGTCCGTCTGTCCGTCCGTCTGCATATAGCAACGCAAAAACTACCCAACCGAATGGTTTGAAATTTAAGATATATTATCTTTGCAGAATTTTATCGCGACATTTCAATTTTTTTAAAAATTGAATTAAAACTTTAGAAAATATTAATAAAAACATTTATTAAGAAATTTGATTTTTTTTTTTTAAATCGGTGCTTTCTTTTTATAGGAGCTTTCGAAGTTTGATCGCCAAGCGACTGAGAAACTTATTTTATTACAGAAATTAATCTGCAGACGATATAATTCATTTCACAGAATTAAGAATCATCAAGATCTGAATATTTATAGAACTATAACTTTTTTTATAGTACGAACGCACCTCGTTTGTAACGTTTGACGTACAATTTCCAACTTGTTTTCCTACTCTCTTCAATTTTATACATGCTATATTTATTAAATAATAAGAAATGTATAGTAAAATTAATAAAATTCGGGCTAATTAAGAACAGTTACAACTTTTTTTAAAATCAAAGTATAAAATTAAGTGGCTTTTAAATGATTTGCTTTCGAAATGACATAAATTATCACTTTTGTGCTTGAAGCAAAACCCCCGAATACGTCATGTCATCTAGTTTCTCCACTCTTGTTTTACGAAAATATTTTGGATTTAAGTTCTTTAATTATTTTCATTACTTAGGTTAGTAAATGTGTCATTGTTAATGAAACCTGCTTGATCTTTCTTTCTTTCTTTCTTTTATTTTATTTTATTTTATTTATTTATTTTTTTTTTTTACCGATTTACACATATTTTAATAACATACTGATAAACAACCTAGAAATTTTTTTTTTAAGTTTAAACTCTACCAGTATGAATATATATGATTGACGGAAAATAAACATTAAAAAAAAAATTAAGTTGATTCACAATACCATTATATTAAAAGAAAAACTGAAATTATATGTTGATATCCAAACATTGTTGGAGTTTCGAAAGAATGGAACATTAAGAGATGCTACAGGACAAAGCATTAAAAATCTGGCCAAACATCAGAAAGAAAAACTGTCAGAATTGAAATTGACACTTCTTAAAAGAGAGTGCTTTCACCAAGCCTATTGGAGAAAATACATTTACTTTATAGAATAATTATTGCATTAAATATCCCGTGATTCAAAATCATTTACTAGGAAATGGAAGAAAGGATGCGCAGAACAGTTAAAGAAGTTTGAAAATACTATAAGCAAAAGTACCATTGCTAAAAAGTATTTTGTATAGCCGGATCGATTTAGAAAAGCCGGATACATGTTTATAAACTTATATCATATTCGTACGCACATGCTTAATCATCGTCAATTTAGAAAATATCTTGATAATATTGGTAACGAATATAACCAGATCTACCTTCTTATACAAAAATTTGACAGCTTTCCATCATAAAAGTTTAACTGTTAATTACGAAATGTTAAACAAGGTAAGCATTTTCATTTTAAATTGACAAATTATGAATGTGAATTATTAAAAGACCACCAATAGACAAAGTACTTGGAGTTTTCATTTGAAAATAAAAGCACCTGAGTAAACTTCAACCTCAGGGCAAATTTCATAATTTCATCATGTTATTTGATAGTATTAGCATCAGAGCCGGATTAAGCATTTCTTTGGCCCGGGGCTATTTTGGACATTTCCCCCCCCCTCTTCCCCTGCTACTGGAAATTGTGTGCCCCTTCCCACGATACTGAATATTTATCCCCCCTCCCCCCACACACACCTTTTATTATTATTTTTTTTTAATCCTGAAATACAAATTTTAAAAATGGAAATATTTATATTGTTATTCAAGAGCGTTTTTTTGTTTGTTTGTTTGTTATCTTCAATAGTGCTCTTAATTAGTTTGTTTAAGCATATACAATTAACAAATACTTTATAAACATTTAAAAAAATAGAAATATTCCAGGCGTATAAAAACTGAATACATTAAAAATAATTTCAATACATCTGTTTATTGATATAAATAAATTTAATTACATGTTTAAGCTTTTTTTTTTTATTATTATTAGATTTTCATTACTAAAAATTAAGTTAATTGAAAAAAAATCCTTGTATTTAAATTTCCAAGTGATTGCAGGGCATCATGAAATGCAAACAGTTCTGTTATGTCATTATCTAGTGACATTAGTGTTAAACCGCTAAGTTTGGGCTCCAGCATAAACGATCGTAGTCTGTTCTTTATTAATTTTAGTTTGGAAAATGATCATTCTGTTTCAAAGTTTGTAAGCGGTACTACTATATACTATAATTGCAATATGCAGTACATTTGGGAAAACAGATATTAATTGTTTATCATTGATTAACAGCATCTTGACAGCATTGGATATCTACATTTCTAATACATTCCGAGAAATATTTCATTTCTATTTTTAAAATATCGCCAAAATCCTCGTAATAAAATGTTAAGCGTCTAGAGAATCTTTATCTATAATGTTTGAGTATTGTAATTGACAGAAAAACATGAAAAATGATAGTTTTATAGAGAAATGTATGATAAACATGGTGAAACATAGAGTTTTAAAATCGAATAATTATTGTAAGTGCCTCTGTTTAATGTTGAAATCGGTGAATATAATTCAGTTACATAAATTTTATAGGATTAAAAACTATGCACAGCAATTTAACCTTCTTTTGAAGGCATATACATATATATATATATATATATATATATATATATATATATATATATATATATATATATATATATATATATTACGTGATTAGATTATGAAATGCTGTGTCGAATATATATATATATATATATATATATGGTGTTACGTAATGTTTCATTAATGGTTATATATATATATATATATAGTGTCTAATTTTATGTTTATGTTTTTTTTTTTCCTTAATCCAAAATTTTATTACTTGAATGGATATTTATTTCTTTTTTCCAAAAAGCCGTTTTTTACCTCTGGTGCTAGATGTTTATAAAGCCCAAGTAATATTTCTAAACATTTTCCATTTGCAAAATATACTTACACGCGAATATTAAAAATGACAGGAAAATTTAAAACAATTAAGTTATTATGTGTGTAAAGCATTTAATGAAGAAATTTGCATTGTATTTAAAAACTCCAAATAATATTTCCAAATATTTTTCAATTCGAAAAAATATTTACACGTAAATATTAAAAGAGAAAGAAAACTTTCAAATAATTACATTTTTATGTGCGGAAAGCATTCAGTGGTAAAGATTATGATTGATATATATATACATACATACATACATACATACATACATATATTTAAAACTATTATCTTATAGCGTCTAAAAGAAAAAAAATCTACCAGCAGTTAGACCGTCAGCAGTTGCGACAGCGGTGGATGCGGCCCTGGGAATGTTCAAGTCAAAGGGAAATGAATAGATACCCGATTATAAAAGATCACTACTGGTCGTGTTAATATCATCCAATCTTTCGTAATCAAGTAATCTTTTTAAAACAGATTATATCATTGTGTTTGTAGAGCCTGTGAAGTCTTGGGAAGTGTAGCTCGTTGGGGGCGGAAATTCCTAGTTTTGTTAGAAAATGTAACTGTGAGTTAAACTTTTATTACAAAAAAAAAAAAAAAAAAAAAAAAAAACAATTTTTTTTCTGATTTTAAAAAATGGCACCACTTCAAACTTTTTAGGAAATTTACTTTTTAAGTTAAATTTATATCTTGACAATGAGCAAAATGTTATAAATATGCATGCTAAAATTTTTCAGTTTGACTAAAACAAGTCAATTTTTGTGCAAAATATATGAAATTTTATTAAATAAATTCATTGCAATCAGTCTTCCGTAATCGGATAATCTTTTTAAAATAGAAAAAATTAGCGTGTTTTTAGACCAATTAACGTTATTTTCGATTCTGCGGGGTATGCACGGGAGTTGGCGAGCGTAGCTCGAAGGGAGCAGAGCCCACCAGTTTTGTTAGAAAATATAAATGTGAGATAAACTTTTATTACAAAAGAAATTTTTTTCTGATTAAAAAAAATGCAACACCTCAAACTTTTAAAAAAATTTACTTTACTAGTGGAATCTATATCTTGAGAATGAATTAAAATATCTAAATATATATATATATATATATGCTAAAATTTTCCAGTTTGACTGAAATATGTCAACTTATGTGCAAAATATGATTAATTTTATTAAGGCTGTTCTCAAATCCAAAGGAGTTACTTTGTGACACATTTCTGATTCATTTTTGTTCGGAAACGCATGAAATTGGCAAGTGTTCTTATTCAGAAACTATGTAATCGAATGGCGATTTACATATTTTGGAAAAGGCAGAAGCTCATTTAGAAAATACTGTCAAATATGGCATTTTAAATCAAATTTCCGGACGCAGCAGCACGAGAAAAAATTAAAACTTGTCGTCACTTGACAAGAATCTCTTATAACTTAATATATTTATCAAAAAATTTAAAACGCTTTTCGATCCTAAATCCCTCCAATAGTCAGATTTTCCAATTGTATGCCTTTACATTTAAAAATGAGTTAGAAAACACGTCAGGTAGTTTCGCGTTGTTGAACAGGGAATTTGAGAACCGCCTTAAACAAATTAATCTGAGTATATTAAACAATTTAACCCATACGTATTGATTTTTAGTAAATTGCACAAAAGAAACAATTTATATATGAATATGGGAATTTTAATAAAATAAGGATGTGTGTAAAGCCATTTAAATAATGAAATTCATAATTAATCAACTTAACTTAAATTGATAAGATAAAAGATGGCGATAAAAAATATTTCACAAACAATCGAACCCATAAGAGTTGTAATATTATTTAACCTTTTTTTTCTCTTTCTTTTTTTTTAAAGCCACCTAAACACATGCAGTAAAAACAATGGTTTTCTACAAGTTAAATGTACTTATACTCAAGGATAAGCATTTTTCTCAATTAAATAAACGCTTTTCTTTACTTAGTATTAAATAAAAACATTAAAGATAAAGGAAAAGGGATGCAAACACACTTCCTAAAATCTACTTCTTATCATATTAAAATAAAAGTTTACGAACAAAACATTCTTTTTGATTATCTGTCTTTTTTTTTTTCTTTTTTTTTTTTTTCCCATAGACTTTTATGCAGGAGAGGCAGACAGGGATGATTCTCAATGTACTGGCCAATGGTTCTCAGTTCTTACGCAAAATACTGTTGAAAGATACTGGTCATGTCATTGGGGAGGGGGTTGCCCTTGGGAAGTGTCGGATGTTAGGCATTGGGGGGGGGGGGGTCCTGACCTTGTACTAATTTAAGAAATCGTATGCCGTGCACACATAGACCTTACAATTCAAGATTCTTCCCCTGAGCGTGCACATGTTTTTTGAGATTAGGTGGTAGAAGCGGAAAATAGTAAAGATGTTTTCTTCTTTTGGTATCGGGCAAAAGTAGGGTAAAAATAGTAAAAGAATATGAAAACACCCGCTCGCTAATGTTAAACGTGTGGCCATGTTGTTTTCGAATTTCTCATTTAAATTTGAATATTTTGAAAAGTTTTTTTTTTTTTTTTTTTTTTTTTTTTCTTTCATAAGATAGCTGAGGTTGATATTTTAGTTGCAGATTTTTTTAATAAAGGTACTTTCACTTTCAAAACCGGTTCCGAAAGTAAAAATACCTCTACTAAACAGATCTGCAACTGAAATCGAAAAAATAAAAAATCGTCATATTACGGATCGACCTCAGCTATCTTATGCAAAAAAAAAAAAAAAAAAAAAAAAAAAAAATCTTTTAAAAGTATTTAAATTTAAACGAGAAATTTGAAAGCAACCTGGCCATAGGTTTAACAATAACTATCGGGTGTTTTCAAGGGAGTGACGACTACCCTTAAATCGTACTTCGAAGTTTTGGAATTGCAAAAGGAAAAAGTGATGACGCTTGAAACCCGATTTTCTCTCGTTATTTCAGAAAAAGTTTTTTCATTTTAGAAGCAAACATTTTCTTTTTTCTTTCTTTCTTTTAGAAATTTAAGTAATTTTTAAAACAAAATTTTGATAAAACTTAAGCTGTTGACGAGGGCTCCTGACGGATTGGGGCCCGGGGCTGCAGCCCCGTTTCCCCCCCCCCCCCCCTTAATCGGGCCATGATTAGCATTTTCAAATAGAATTTATTATTTTGACAAAACAACTTTCAAAAAGAAAATGTATTTTATTTTATATGTTGCCAAACATTATTAGAAAAACATCGGAGTGGACATTTTTTGAACGAGCGCGCTTTTGTACGGCTTCTTTGCGTATAGCGGCCAACCTTTTGTTATTTTTCAAGTCAACATATGTTAAACCAGAAAATGTATTTAATAAATGAAAATAAAAAAGAATAAGTAGAGCATAGATACAAAACACAAATTTTTAAAGAAATTTTTTGATTCGAAATATGTTTTCTTTTTCACTGGAAAAAAATACGGAAGATTGGCAGCTATTTCTTTGCTAGGTAAAAGATTAACAGGTCATCGTGCACAACCAAATTGTAAAATAAATACAAATTAGAAAAAAAAAAAAATTAAATTCAGTTGATTCGGTTGATAGAAAGCAATTTCGAGTATTTTTTCGAAAAATAAGATAAAACAAGCTATGAATTTTATTTACTTTTGAACTTTACATGCACATTTCTTTAACATGGATGTGTTTTATACGAACAAATTTTATTCTGTGCAATGGTAATAATATTATCTTTTTTTTTTTTTTTTTTTTTTGGCTTTGTATATAACGCTTAATTTGGTCCGCGGCGGTAAACGAGTTTGACATACCTGCTGTATAAGTGCTATACATACTATATTCTATAGTAAGCCTCTTGCAGTGCATCACAATGATATGCATCAATTTTAATATATTTCAAATATTGTAACATCATTAAAATAAATTGCAAATGATTTTTCCCCATAGACCGTAATGTAACGGAATACTTTTGATTGTCCCTGTGAAGGAACTATAAGTGCTACACACTTCATTTTCAGTACCGAACATGCCATAATAAACCTCAATCACACATATCAATTGCATGACAATCCGAGTACATTTATGCGAGTTATTACAGCGCAGACAGACATACGGCAGACAGAGAGACAAACCAGAATCATAAACACTTTTCAACTATGTTGGAAAGTGTTAAACAGAACTCGTGTTTTGATCATTAGAAATATATAGGTGGGTTTAGTTATGAATGTAGTATTTGATAACTTCTGAAAAAACTGTATGAAGCTGTTCTCAAATCCAAATGGGCTACTTTCTGACACATTTTCTAATTCATTTTTTTTTTCGCAAATCTATTAAATTGGTAGGTGCTGTTATTCAGTCTTTGTAACCGAAAGACGTTTTCCATTTTTTGGTAAAGGCAGAAAATCTTTCAAAAAAATACTATCAAAGTCTCAGTTTTGAACCAAATTACCAGCACTGCAGCACGAGAAAAGGGAAAAACGTATCGTCACGTGACACAAATCTTTTATAACTCGATAAGTAATTTATTTATCAACAAATGGAAAACTCGTTTCGATCCCAAATCGCTTCAATAGTCAGGCATGTAATTTTTTTTGCATTTAAAAACAAGTTGGAAATTGTACGTCAAACGTGACAAACGAGGTGCGTTCGTACTATAGCTAGTGATATAAATATTCATATCTTGATGATTTATAATTCTGTGAAATGAATTATATCGTCTGCAGATTAATTTCTGTCATAAAATAAGTATCTCGGTCGCTTGACGATTCAACCTCGAAAACTCCTATAACAAGAAAGCACCAATTAAAAAAAAAAAAAAAAAAAAAAATCATATTTCTTAATAAATGTTTTAATTAATATTTCCTAAAGTTTTGATTCGATTTTGATAAAGTTTGAAATGTCTCGACAAATTTCTGCAAAGATAATATATCTTAAATTTCAAATCATTCGATTGGCTAGTTTTTGTGTTGTTATATGCGGACGGACGGACAGACAGACGGACGGACCAAGCTACGACAATAGGTGCTACGTATTTATATAATTACGAACGCACCTAATGAATCAGAAAGTTTCGTGTTGTTGAGCAGGTCATTTGATAACCACCTTAAGGATTAACCAATCATTTAGTGCATTTACCGTCTTATTTACTTTTAGCATCTTGCGCGTCCCCCTCCACCCTCCAGGTCCATAACAAGATGGGGGCTGGGTGACATAAGCTCCCCGTATAGGTTCTTCTAAAGCTCCTTCTCTCCTTTTTTATTTTATCAACAAAATTCAACAAAATGTATATTTTAACTTACCTCAAAAAAAAATAATAATAATAATAAATAAAAAAAAAAACACTATTTCTGTGAGAAAAACATTTA
This sequence comes from Maratus michaelseni, assembly GCA_963931845.1. Lineage (NCBI taxonomy): Eukaryota > Metazoa > Arthropoda > Arachnida > Araneae > Salticidae > Maratus > Maratus michaelseni. Next base: position 9,873,382 of record OZ007598.1, read on the forward strand.
TATCTTTTAACTGTCATGCAATGGTATATGCCAAAAATTTTCAATTCAAAACCATTTTAGTTGTGTTATATGATCTTGTGCCACAATTCTTGAAATTCATTTTATATAGGAACATTTCCTTCACCAGAAAAAATTACGTCCAGCTGCGCCGAACTAGCCACATGTTGTAATAGATCGTGAGATTTTGAAAGGTTGAAAGGAAATACAGATCTCCCTGGAAAATACACACGTTTTGCTAATCGGTAATTAGTGAAGAAATAGTTAAACCTATTCAAGTTAGTCTCTAAAACCACGTTTTTCTAAATTATAATAATGGTTTGTCTGTGGCTGTGGGCGATATGTGTTTGTAGTAGATTTAGTTAATAATGCAATATCTCTTTAAAACGACAATGTTTGTTGAAAGAAATTAGGAAGAAAATATATTGTCAAATCATATAAATTTAAAAAAAAAAAAAACATTGTTTGACCGCCATTACTTGTTTTAGCCATCATGTGTGTAGGCAGGGGTATATGAAAGCGAGGAAAGGTCTCGTTCTTGTTTGGTTCTTGAAATTTTATCAAATTTTTTATCATATATTTCATGACTTTAAAAAACATTTTTTTTTTCAATTTTTCTTATAACAATTGAACATTAGGTGAAAAAGCATGATTAAGTTTAAGTTTATTATAAGGTTATGACAAAAATATTTTCAATTATTTGGTGGATATTGTATTTAAATCTGTTTTCAAGTTTGAATCTGCTACTTTCTGACACATATGTGAAATACTTTTATTGATAAAGACATATTATTTGCAGGTAATCTTAATCAGGTTCTTGGAAATCGAACAGCATTTTACATTTTCCCACAAAAGTAAACAAAAACTAATGTATCAGAAAATGATGGCAAATTTGACGCTTTAGGCAGACTTGTATAACATGAAATGAGGAAATGGTAGTCATCGTGGAGCAATTGACTATATACTCATGATACATGGAATTTAGAGGAAAATAGAGAATGACATTTAAAAATTAGGCGCATGACTATGAAAACCTGAATTCTTTAAGGAAATGGAGAGAAAATTACTGTTTGAATGTGTCAGAAAAAATCGTGTGGTTCAATGAAATAAAAATATTTTTTAGGACTCTTACAAATGGGGGAACGCGTAATAATTAATAGCCACCTATATTTAAGCTGCAAATAGATTACAGTTGATTACAGCTGCTACTTTCATGTGGTCAGTCTCTTTCTTATATGCGGCCAGTCTCCTATAGCTCGGCAACAGGTCAGTGGTCAGCGGAGGTGATCCCCGACATGTTTATCACCACCCTTCTCTTTTGTTGAGACATCCTATTTTGTTGATAACCACAAGGCCGTTGAAAAAGAAAGCCCAGAGAAATAATTTATGATTTTTTGTAGCAAGTGTTGTTTGAACGTAGTTTTAATGAAAACTGTTCAATTGTTTAGAAAATGGGCTTTCACGCCTTTGCGCTGTTGTTTCGAAATGAGATTGGATCCTCCGATTTCAGAAAACACGTGTAAAACGTATACTTCTCAAACATATTATTATTCTTCTTCTTTTTACCTTAAAAAAAAAACTTTGTTATCCTTAAATCCAAGTTGTTTTCTCTGATAAAAGTATCGAATAATAGAACATTCAAATTACAATATTTTTTATATGTTTCGAAAATACGTAATTAATTTACATTTTTAATAATTGTCTCATATTTGAAATGATATAATTATATGCAGAATTTTAAATTTAATTATTTTTGCTAATTGTTAAATGGTTAATTTTATAAATCATATTATAACTAAAATAAAGTCATGCATAGTTAGTTTAAAAGACAAACAGTATTACTAAATTAAATCGTACATGAAACACCCGTGACTTTAAAACGATCAAATAATTCAGAAGGAAACAAAATATTAAAAAAATTAAATAAATTACAAATAACTATCAGTTAATATTATTAAAACGTGTATGGAATTAAGATATTACAGCATTTTTTTAAATGATAATAGTAAGTGTGTGAATTATTCAATTTAATAACTTAAGGGCACATATAACGAAAAAAAATTTCTTATTTTTATAATTTTCCTTCGTACATTTTATGCTGCTGTTTTGACAGAAAATTCGTCTCATTCATAAAGGCACCAATAAATAAGAAAAAATAAGAAATTTTCTTCTCCTCCGTTTTCTAGCTTCAAGAGTTTTTCTTCTTTCTTTTCTTTTTAGCACTTTTAAACATAGTTGAAAAATGCTAATTAGGTTGCCGTCTGTCTGTCTAACAGTCTGTCCGTGTTCTATAACTTTCATAAATATACTCGGATTTCCATGTAATTTTTATATGTTATTTAGATTTATTATATAACGTTCGGAATTGAAAATGCAGCATTTATAATGCGTTTACAGGGACACACAAAATAATTCGGTTACATTCAGCTGTATGGAGGAAAATCGTTTGCGATGTTTTTTATTGATGTTACAATATTGCAAACATAATGAGATTGATATTCATCACTGAGATGGACTAAGTTACGCTTTGTGTGGTGTGAATAAGTAGCATTTATAGTTCATTTACAAGTTCGCACAGAAAAATTCGTTTGCAGAGCGGACAATGATCAATAATAATTGCTGGAAATATGGTTTCAGTTGGTAAATAATTGTAAAATTAACTAATTTATAGTACATTAATTGATGTGTTTAAATTCCGCACATGACTGCACGACAGAAGGTGACATAATACCGGATATGGACAGCAATTGCAAAAAATTAATATTTACTGCATTATGTGTTTTTTTTTATTATATTCCTTAATAATATTCTTTAAATGTTGGAAAGTGCTTCATAATCTATGCCGCATGCATGATTTTTCGGTATATATTTTATTTATTTCTTTACTCTACCGAAACGCATTAAAGAAACATTAAAAAAAGGAAAAAAAAAAAGATTTCAGAACCTAAACGACGCATCGTTGTCTATATATATCCATTCGATATTAAAATTAATATTTCTTCATTGAAAACAGATTCGTATAAAGTATATGTTTTTTAAATTACCATGTCCGGCTGCATTTATTGATATACGAAAAAAAAAATTAAAGTATTTTTTGTTTTTTCATGCCTGTAAGTCAATAATTTGAGTATTACACGACCATCAATTTATATCTTTATACTTTAATAAAAATAATTTCACTTCTATGTATTAATTCCGGTTGTTTTAGTATCATTACCTAACGACTATTTGTAATTTATTTATTTTTAAATACTTTCTTTTGTGCCAATTTGTCCACTGTAAAATTGTTTTATTTAATAGCATAATGCTCTTTATTAAACACATGCCGTTATTTTTTTATGAATAATGTGATTAATAATAGCAAACGGACAATAATAATCGAATTGTAAACGCATGCATATGTTTATATCTTTCCAAGAAATATGAATATAAAACAATTATATACTTTCAAAACATGCCTGAATTTAAAGAATGTTTAAAGAAAGTCAGAAGACTTTGTAAACAGCTCTTTCTTCACAATTTTCTTCTCGAAGACGATTTAATATTGGCCATATTGGAAAGCACAAAAAAAAGCAAATTAATGGCACAATAACAAATAATAACAGAATGTTTGTGAGGTCTACATCTTCGAAACATACATTTTTTTTTTTTCTGGTATTGGAGGGTCAAATCCCAGTTCCATTCAAATAGCCAGAAATAGATACTGCACTGACAGGGGCAGGAAATGACCCATTACTCATTACCCGCGAGCCCGCGGCCTATTTCTAGAAGTACGAATACTTTCTATTTTTGAAATGAGTGGGCCATTTTTATTAAAAGTGTATAGTCAATACCTATTACTACGTGTTTCCCCTCTTTTTAAATTATAATAACCGTTTAAATCAATCAAGTTTTTGAACAGAATTTGATTCAATATAGTGGCGGGTTTTGAACAAAATAAAAACAATACTGATTTTCGCTTTGTTTTACTTCATTTAAATTATAAATACGAAAATTACTGTTTTTTTTTTTTTGCCTTGGCTTTGGGGTGGTGGCGGCGTGGGGGAGGGGGGGGGGCGTGCTCTGTTTTGAAAAAAATTAGAACAATATATCACGCATTTGCTGATTTATTAAAAGGCGGTTTTTTGCGTTTTCTTTGATGTGAAGCCTGCTGTATATATGAGTGCCGCGGTATTCTACAATTTTGGGCTTATAACGTTTTAATATAACTGAACATATATGTACCCTAATAACTAACATATCTCAATTTTAGGTTCAATAAAGTATTCATAATTATTATTTTTTTGTAGCGTTGCCTTTTTTTACCGTTGACATTTTTACCTAAATTCATTAAGACAGAATCACAAAAGACCAAAAAAAGTTCTTTTGTTTAGTCAGGTTTCCGTTTTAGGAGGTATAGAAATTGTATTGCATTCTTTGCCTTCGGGAAAAAGAAGAATCATTTCTGCATCTTAATTAGAAATGGAGAAAAAGGTTTAAAATGTATTTAGTTCTCCAAAATTGCATATTTTTTTAAGGAGCCTTTTTTAGCAAACTTAAAAATAGCTACACCTTAACAAGATGGCCGATGGAACATATCGTGACTCTCAATTAAAAGGCGCTCAATTTCCGATATAATGTAATTATTGAAATTGTGAAACAATCCCAAATTTCAAAATTTTATTTGTATGTTCGCAAATTTAGCAATGTTTACGGGTTTTAAGAATAAAAATAGGAGTAATTAAAATTTTTATATTTATAGCTTATTGCTGGAAGACATTAAAAAAAATTATTAGTACTTATTATCTCTTATAAAGAAATAAGTAGTTTTGCTAAAAAATAGAGAAATATTTAGAAATGGCATTTTTTTATGAGAACAAAGACCCTAAACGTAGAACACTTTATTTTAAAATATTTAAAGGAAAAACGCAGAACACTTTATTTTAAAAGAGTCAGAGGACTAATACACAGAACACTTACTTTTAATGTATTCTGAGGACTCATACACATAAAACTTTATTTTAATATATTCTGAGGACACATACACAGCGTACTTTATTTTAAAGTATTCTGAGAACTCATACACAGAGCACTAAATTTTAAAGGATTCAGAGGACTCATACACACAACACTTTATTTTAAAGTATTCTGAGGACCCATACACAGAACACTTAATTCTCATGAATTCAGAGGACTCATACCCAAAAGACTTAATTTTAAGGTAATCTGAGGACACACATTTAGTAAGTTTTATTGCCATGGTTCAGTGGACCATTTATTCTCCATTATACACAATTATACACTGATACACAACCAGAAAACAGCAACACCCTCCAACTGAGGACAAATTTTATAAACCAATAATAATTTGTACAAATCATAAAAATGCTTAAAAACGAAGGAAAATGACTTTTTTCTATCCGAGGACGTCCTCTGTTCCCTGTGGGTCCTCAGTCAGCGGGCGTGTAAACCTGTTTTCGTCCGCGCTTCCCCTGAAACACGAACCCACACACACACACACACACACATATGTATAAATCTACTACAATAAACCGCGTTAATGTGTATCCACAAAGTTGAAACCATTATGAATAAAATGAATAAAAATAATAAAGAGATAGAGCAGTAAAAATAACACTGGTTTACATATTTAAACATTTTTTATATACTTTTGATGAAACACCTATTTTCTTATTATACTACCACTTACTAATGAAAGGCGCTATTTAAAAAAAATCTATCACGTTACATTTTTAAAATTTTTACATTTTTCAATATTCACATTTTTAATTCTATAATATATCTATCACGTCACGTTCAATTTACCGGCATTGTCAACTTGGATTCTATATTCTATTTTCTTGTGTTTTTGTGAACTAAAGTGGTTTAGTTTTTGATAAAATGTCTTATAGAGTGTGTAAATTAAATTCTGGTCGTATTTGTTACGTTTGTGGACAATTTAAAAAAGGAAGACCGATATCGGAATGTTCTAAAACAGCGTATGTGCATTATTTTGGATTCTCAGTGATTAATCAAGATAAAAAGCGGGTCCCACATGTTTTTTTTTTTTTTTTTGTGAACGCTATAGACTTACTCTTATATGCTGGGCTTCGGGAGAAAAAAAGTATCTTCAATTTGGATCACCAATGCTGTGGAGAGAACTTTCAAATAACGAAAATGACTGTTATTTTTGTTTGACAAAAACTGCAGGCTTTACCTCAAACAATAAACATAAAATTCAATATTCTGACATTCCATCAGTCTCAAAAACGATATCACATTCGGAAACTCTGTCACATCTTGTATGTGGAGGTATGCCAAGTGCGAGTTGCCAAGATAGTGACGATCTGTTTATGGAGGGTGAAAATTATGACGAGTTCGTAATCGAAGATGATAAAAAGCTACATTTAATAAAACAAAATGAGTTGAACGACCTTGTGCGAGACTTGCAACTATCTAAAATAGTGGAACTTATTGACACCAAATGTCAAATTAACTTATTACCGAAATCGAAGTCAAATTTTCAGCAGTTATTTCACCAAAAAAAAAAAAAAAAAAAAAAAAACGGTCATCCATAGATTCTAAGGAAATCATAAAGATGAAAATTATGAAAAAAACATTGCTGTTTTATAAAAAACTATCATGCATTGGGTGTGAACATGTCTCTGAAGGTACATTTTCTCCATTTACATCCGGATTTTTTTCCTTAAAACTTGGGCGCCGTGAGTGACTAGTAGGACGAGCGTTTTCACCAAGACCTTAAACTTTTTGAAGACAGGCACAAAGGTTTTTGGGACGAAAGTATGTTAGGGGACTACTGCTGGTCTATTTTAAGAGAAACAGATCAAGAAAATTATAAAAAAGAAGACTAAAATCAATCGTTTCTAATTTTTCTTTTTATATTTCATGTTAATATTTTTTTAAGTATTTAATAAATATTTTTTTAACTAGACGTGACAGATTTTGTTCAATAATTTTCCCTTACTCATTGCACTAGAATCTATGAAAAAATACACATTTCGGTGAAAGTATATAAACCGTGTAAACCAGTGTAATTATTTATTAATTAAAACTTCTTAAACAAGATAAAAGCAATGAATGCGAAATGCGTTTTAAACAGAGTAACTCTTTTGGTACAAAGCACGTGCAACCAGTAATAAATCTGTAGCAAATCTCTTACTTCTCCTGTAATTTCGTACATATACGATAGTCTTGCTTCTGCTGTAATTTCGTATATATGAGAGTCTTGCTTATGTTATAGTAATGTTTGCACATGCTGTTTTACAGAGGAAGAATGGAACATCTCTTCGAAATGCATTGCATATTCATTGCCGTTATAATAAATTTTAAAATGTTACTGTTTTTTTTTTTTTTTTTTTTTTTTTTTTTTTTTATTAAAAAATTGCAAGCGTCGGAAAAATATTTAAAAAAACCGATTAAATCCATCATTTGTTTGAATTTTAAGAACCAAATAAAAAGTGACAAGAATAATTACTTCTGTTAATAATCATTTTCCACGTTTTGAAATTTCTTTTTTTTTTTTTTTTTTTTTTATAATTTTTTATAAACGAGAATCTTACTTCTACTATAATAGTTCTTGAACATGCTTTTTGCCAGAAAAAGCCACTTCGAAATTCTTTGCGTATTGATTGCTGCTATTCATTGTTGCGCAGTTATAATCTATTTCAATATTACAATTATTTAATATATTTAAAAATATAATGTAATATACATTATACAAAATAATAAAAAACAAGACTTATTTTATTTTATTTATTGATAAATTTGAAGCAAGTACAGCACTACCTATATATTAACAGTATTTTTGCGCTTTTACGCTGAAATACTATTTGTCAACTGCGTTTTATTTATTTATTTATTTATTTATTTTGTTGGGTTTATTATTTTTTTTTTAATTTATAGTTTTGAATTGGCTCTACTTTTTTGACATTGTATAATCCGCCTTGTTTTCGCCTTATTTAATCTGTCATTAAATAAGTCAAATTTTACTATTTCAAAAACTGGTGGCAATAAAGAAATCTGAATTTTAAAAAAAGTACCCACTGGTAACACTGGGACCGCCCTGTAGGCGATCTATTCTTTGACCATATTTTGTACGTATTATTTATTTTACTAAATTTACATATTTTCAAACCTTTTCCTTTTCATAATTAGCAGCGGGTTTAGCTATGACAAAATAGCGTAACTTTATTTATTTAATTATTTTAAAAACCTTAATAAATGGGACCGAGGAAGACAGTAATGCTCCACGGACTAGGTTCCTTGGTCTGAGCAGCCCCTGTTAGGCTATCAAATGAAATCAAATCAAAACACGCTTTTGTACGTAATTTTTAAATTTCTAGCATATCAAGCAGTGAGTTAAAAATATATCCAAAAATTCCATCTTTACATACAAGCAATAAAGAATAATCATGCTTCAAGCCTATATTATTAAAAACTTTTCAGCACTACAAAAATACTTTAACAAAATTTCGCCGTTTAATAATGTAAATAAGATACTCCAATAAACATTTAGAAAACAAAGAACACATTTGAAAATCAGATTTCAGTAATTACCGTTGATAGTTTGAAAAATACTTTAATTCTTTTGTGCAGATCTGTGTATAGTCTATAGATATGAATAGATTATACAAAATTTGCTGAAATTTAGTATAGAATCAGAAGTTCTTTGGTATAATCCTTTATATTATTTTTATACACGCAACACATCAAAATGAAATTTAATTCTGGCATAGATACGCTTAAAACTACAGAAATCATATTTCCAAAAACTAGGGGGCTCAGCCACCTACTCGCTAAGCTAACGCTCTCCAACCCCCCGTGAATTGCGAAGCAATTCATTATTGAGACCGCTACGCGGTCCCAGTGCGCTTCGCTCGCTCGCCCCTTTTTATTTTTGCAGTAATTCTAGCCAGAATAAGTACTACCATAAATCATTTGAACATATGAAATTAAAAAAATTTTTTAATGTAAAAAAGTAATTGAACTCCGTTGAAAACACAACTAAAAATGCATTTAGTTGGAGCTACTAATGAGTATATAAATCATTTAAATACTATAAATAAAGGATCTTGGAAACATAATTTGTTTAAAACTTGTTGCACCTATAATATTGTATGTACAGCATGGCTTAAATTCATTAGAAAAAAAAAAAAAAAAACACTAAGTAATAGGAAGATAGTTTATCATCAATGATTGTTTAAATTTCGTTCGACATTTTACTATTCTAATTGATTATAAATTTCTGCAACAGATGGCAGCAGGTGCAACCTAGACAGTTGATATTTTTATTTTTTCATGTAAGTGAAGTTGATAAATAAATTCTAAATAAAAGTTGAGAATTCATTTGAAATTAGCAATATTACTCATAATTAAAATGAGGAATAATCTCAGACGCTTTGGATTACGTACATGTTTTTTTATTTTTAATATTTGCTTGCTTGATTTTCACTGCTTGACACTGACCACCATATTGGAGGCGGAGCTGATCTGTCTAACACAATCTAGTCTTTTCATTGATCTGAGCTCTGGAAACTACGGTTGTTGCCAACAATGAACTAGAAATTCAGCCCTATTTCCACGCCACGTAAGACAAATATATATATAGATTATCATCCATAAGCGTCCATGCATCTTCTTTGCACTGCCCTGTATATGAATTTATTTATATTCTACAAACATCTCTTAGAATACTATATGTAGTTGAGCTTAAAAATGCATATCAATACTAATATTATAAAGTAGTAAAGATTGTTTGTTTGTTTGTAGGGGGTAATCTCTGGAACTACTGAAGCGATTTCAAAAGTGATGGTGGCAAATTGATGGTGACAGTCCGTGCTCCAACATAGGCTATATTTTATGTCGGTGCCCCTACCCCCAGGGAGGTGCAAGAGAGAAAAACGATCTAAAATTTCGATTTTTTTTTATACTGAAGGAACTAGAAACTTGAAATTTAGAATGGTAGTTATTTATAAGATGTAAATGCTCTCTAAGAACAAATTCTAAAAAAATTCGAAATTTAAAAGGGTGAGATGAGCGAAAAGCGTTCTAAAAAGATTCTAAATTACAATTTCTATGAAATCTCTGGAACTACAGAACTGTTTTCAAAAGTGATGGTGGCAAATTGATTGTGACAGTCCGTGCTCCAACATAGGCTATATTTTATGTCGGTGCCCCTACCCCCAGGGAGGTGCAGAAGCGAAAAACGTTACAAAATTTTGATTTTTTTCATACTGAAGGTGTTAGAGACATGAAATTTGGCATGGTAGTTACTTATAAGACGTTAATGCTCTCTAAGAACAAATTCTAAAAAAATTCGAAATTTAAAACTGTGAGATTATCGAAAAGCGTTCTAAAAATATTCTAAATTACAATTTCTATGGAATCTCTGGAGCTACCCAACCCTTTTTAAAAGTTATGGTACCAAATTGATGTTGACAATCCCTGCTGTAACATAGGCTAAATTTTATGTGGGTGCCACTACCCCCATGGGAGTGCAAGAACGAAAAACGTTCTAAAATTTCGATTTTTTTCTACTAAAGGAACTAGAAACTTTACATTTGAAATGGTAATTATTTATAAGATGTAAATGCTCTCTAAGAACAAATTCTAAAAAAATTGGAAATTTAAAAGGGTGAGATGAGCGAAAAGCGGTCTAAAAACATTCTAAATTACAATTTCTATGGAATCTCTGGAACTACAGAACCATTTTCAAAAGTGATGGTAACAGTCCCTGCTGTAATATAGGCTATATTTTATATCGGTAACACTACCACGGGGGGGGGGGGGGGTGAAAGATAAAAAACGTTCTAAATTAGTAATTTCTGAATTATCTGTGGTACTAAAATTTCCTCTAATGAAAATAGGCCAACAAATACCACTTGGCATTTTTCAAGAATTACGCGATCAAAGCCGCGGGTTTTACTAGTTTTAAATAAAAAAACACCTTGAAGTAATTCACGCTCATTCCCTGATGTATTGCTTACGAATTCTTTTGTGTAGCCTTGTATGTGGTTTTAAAACTTTATACACACGAAAAAGCATGCAAAAATTTAGTTAAAGTTCAAAACGCATACCATAACTGAAAATGCGCTTTCGGCAAACTTCTCTAAAAGAAAATATTTTGGATACGTTATAAAGACACAGAGTTTTTAATAATAGTTATCGATTAAGTAATAGAATCAGGAAAAATCATGTGTATTGCTAATGCCCGAATCCCGGAAAATAAAACACTACATTGCAAGACTTCAACTTTTGGTTATAGGGAGAAATTAAACTAAAGCTGTTTTAGGATTAAAAAAAAAAAAAGAAAATGAGTAAAGGATTCACGTGCCACTTGATACACAGTTACATACAACTTTACAGGATAATAAACTGATTACGAAAAAAGTGGAAGAAATAAGAAAGATCTTACATTTTTTAATTAAAAATAATAAGCTTTTTTTTTTTTTTTTTAAATAATACATAATAAGAATTTTATTTTTACAATAACAGCGTGTTTACCTGCAAATTATTAACATTTGAATATAAAATTAATATTTCTGATATTTTACCTTTTACACTTATATTCCTTTCTTATTGTATATTCCACTTATATTCCTATTTACCTTTTTCACTTATTCTCCACAGCGTTAGCTGAAAAATTAAATTGTAATACTAATTATAGTAGCCTGTTGTCGTACACTAATAAAAATTTTTATAAAGCCATTTAATTTTTATAGGTTATGATAAATATTATTGTTTCAGAATATTAAGAAAAGAATATATAAAAAAATAAAAATACATGCAATAAAAAATTATGTCTATAAAAAAATTATGCAAAATCAAAATTACAGCTTCAAAAGTTACGTGTGTCTGAGTTTTTTTGCGTTAATGTTGTTTTCATATAAAAAACATGTCTGTAAATAAATTATGTTTTAATCAGAAAAAGAAATTTTAAGGGTAAAATTTACTATAAAGACAAAAGACTTTATAGGAAAAATTATGTTTCATTAACTTTGTCACGTTAACTTATGACATTTTTTTTTTTTTTTTTAATAAAATAAAAGAAAATTAGCGAGATTATTTCTATTAACAGAGAAAATGTAAAATGAAATACATTTTATGCAAAAATAAACCAGATATTTTACATAACTTTACTTAGTTATTTTTTTAATACAGAATTAATCTTTGTAATAGACGTATAGTTGTAGGGGAAAAAAAAAAGTAAACATTCTCTACTAACTCTGCAAAAAATTATCGTATATAAGAAAGTTCCTGGTACCAAACTATAGGAAATAATAAAGTCTACTTTTAAATGATACATATAAAACTTGATTAAGGGACAACCTGCATATAAAAACAAACTCAATCTTCGTTTTTTTTTTTTTTTCTTTCAAAAGCAAGACACAATTAAAACATCATAAATGAATGTTGCACCCTTTTAGCCAAAATACAAATTTTCATTAAATTCGTACGATTAGTTTCAGAGAACTTAGTTATTTTAAAATGCGCATATTTTGGGGGCTATATTCAAATTGAAATTTGTTACTATATTGTTGAAATGACTATGTCTATTTATTTTTTCTTGCCAACATGACCATTTCCCTCATCTTTATGTGTTTCAGCTATTGCTAAATGAAATGAATAAAACATATATTTTTTTCAAATTATGCTTTTCTGTGCACCAGATATGCCCCCCCCCCCCCCAAACAGCATTTTGACGTTTTATAAACCTAATTTAAAAACTACTTAGTTTGAAGTCAGTTATTTACTTACTACTTAGTAAAAAAATACCCTTTTTTGAAAAGAAAAATTAAAATTTCATGTCAAAATTAGATGTTGCTATTGAAATAATCAAAATTTGGGCTGTTTTTATTTGTAGATGGCCTCCTAAGGAAATTTTATGTACGCCATTTAAAAGTAGACTATATTTCCAATCTTTGGTGCCAGTAACTTTCTTCTAATATAATTTTTCACAGAATTAGTAGGCGTGCTTATTTTTCCCGACAAAAGTGCAACTTTTATATTTTCAGCGCATTTGTTCCGATGCCACCTTTTTCTCGACATTCGCTGCTCTCATTTCAGTAAATTTAAATGATATATTTTTCTTTTTCAAATTTATCTGCACATTTGCCGTTTTTTATTTTATTTTTTTTCCATTTCAATTACATCTTTTTTATTTTATTTTATTTTTTTTTTTTTTTCAAATAAATACTTTACATTTCGGAACCGGTTTCGAATGTGAAAATATCTATCATAAGAAAAGGTTATCTACATTTTGTTCCACAAAGCGGATTCCTTAATAACTTGAATTTATTTTAATTAATTTGAGATAATTTAATTAATATTAGAACGCTTTAAGAAGGTTTTCATCTTAACAGATACCTTATTCTTTATAATTATAATCTTTTCTTCAAGACCATGAAATTTACCGTTTAAAAAAGTTTTCCACTACACATACGGTCTGTTTTCACTGGTTTTAGAATCAAATATATCTTAATTTAATTGTAAAATCCATAACATCTTCCAATTGTACATAAAAGACAACCGCTTATATATATATATATATATATATATATAAAGTGTGCGATTCTTATAATTAAGTCTGGTGAAACATATTTATACCACTTTTAAGACGGTTCTGAACCAAAAAAAAAAAAAAAAATCCTGAGCTCATTAATACAAAACATTAGTGATTTGAAATCGAATATATATATATATATATATATATATATATATATATTTAAACAAATGTATTTTGAGTTATAAGAGATTGTTGTCTCACAATGACCTTTAGAGAGCTGTCGCGTCCAGAAATTATCTGTCCAAAATGCCATCGTTTATAAGATTTTCTGATTTTTTTTTTTTTTTTTTTTTTTTTTTTTTTTTTTTTTTTACGAAAATGGAAAATACTATTCGATTTCACGGTTTTTGAATTAGAGCACCCGCTAATCTTATGCGTTTGAGACAAAAAATAAATTCATAAATATCTCAGAAATAAGCTTGTTTGGATATGAGAACCGCCTTAATACAGAAGAGTTGAAGCTTACCTATTGAAATCTTATTATTATATACAAGTATTTTTACTGAAATTCATACATTCAGATTGCGAACGATTATGGAATCTGACAAGCATATCAAAAAACTTTCTGTTACAACTGAATGTTTAAACGATGGTATTTTTGTAGTATGTTTGAATCGATATTAGTCGCCGTATAGAAATTACTATAATTTACAATAATTATTATCAATGAATTTTCATAATATAAATTATTTTATCTTTAAAAAAAACATTTTGTTTTTCAATTTAAAATTTCACAATATGATAAAGTTTAGCGACTTCTGAGTTTTAGTTTCTAATTATTATTAGATTTTTATTTTTTATCTAATATCTTGCAGGTCTTAAATATAAACACTTTTCCTTAATCTAGCGTAATCTGAAATCAGCGGTTTTTTCACCCTTAATCATTGAAAGTATTTGTCTAAAATATTTAATGAAATCATACGAGTATATTGGAATTTGCGCAATGTTAGTAAATTGATATTCCGTTTATTAGCACAATAGTTTTAAATCGGTATCACAACTTTCCAGATTCATATGCATTCTTTGACTCTCACGCAAAGAAATGTTTTGAGGTAAAAGCGTCTGTTTATAAATAGAAATACATATTTGAAATAAAAGTTTAAATAATATAACTCAGTGCCTTAAGTGTATTTCTCTTATTTTCTTGATAAATTCTCTGAATATTAAAACCTGTGCGTGCTATTACTTGGACACCACATCTTAAAATAGTTAAAACATTTTTACAAAAAAAAAAAAAAAAAAAAAAAAAAAAACTTTGATTCAATTATTAATGATTCATGGAAGTGTATCATTCATTGATGTTCAGCCTTCAAATATCCATTTTAGGTTGGCATATAACATGTTCTTCAATTAATCAAATCGTCAATGATGGTGTGAGAAGTTCTTGCCACATTAAAAGCACGAGATAGATAAAATAAAATGAAAGCATAATAATATAATAATAATAATAATAATAATAATAATAATAATAATAATAATAATAATAAAACTAAGCATACATTATGTAACAATTTCTAAACTGTTATATTCGCGATGTTTGTTTTCCTCTGAATTATTACGGCAAAATATGCTATTTCCAAATGAAGTATTTCACAGAAATAATTTACTTTTAATTAAATTATTATACTTAGCACATTACATATTCTCAAATTATAGCCACAAAAACGTAAGAAAATATTAAACATGAAATAAATAATTGGATATATGAAAACTGTGTGAAATCTTAAAGGCAGTATTCACGCTTGGTACTGAAGCACAATTTCATTCACTCTTAATAATAATGTATAAAAAATAATGTAAATATAATGTTTTAAAGTAGATTAATTTAGACTTTGTTTCTATTTAAATGCTCGTGTTTAGAAGAAATTCTATAAAAAAGAAATATAGCAACTTAAATAGAAAGACAACAGGCGCACCTTTACGGAAGTTAAAATAATTATTTTTAATTGCTAAAGCAAAGAAAACATGTGGTAATTAATATCAACACCTTTTGGTTGTAAAAGGACTATCACTGGCACAAAATTTGCATAAAAGTTAAGAGTTCTTAATCTGTTTATTATTTTTGGAAACCATGTGGTTAATGAGTTAGTTGAAGCACCCCCTTTCATTCTTATTAATATACCTGTAAATCTGGTACTATCCATAAAAGTTACTTATATTCTAAAAAAAAAGAAAAAGCTTTTTATGAAATAATAATTTAATTTTAATTAATTTACGATTATACGTTGAGAAATCAAATTTTAAATTCTAAAATAAGAAATTAAATAATGTTTGTTTTTTTCTTTCTAGTTGCATTACCTTAAAAAAGATTTAAAAAAAAAAAAAAAACTATGTATTTTTGAAAAAATTCGCTTGTTTGTGATTTCTACCAATCGTAAAAAATCTGTATATTTTTTATAGTGGAATTCGATGTCAAATTATTACGGAAATGTTTGCCAAAAACATGAAATACCTTCAAAAAATTAATTTTTAATTTCTAGTTATTAATGTTATAGATTGATGATGGATATTTAATGACTTGTTTTTTTTATATAATAGTAGAAAAGTTAAAGTGATCATTACTGTGTCAAATTATTAATATTGGATATTTGATTGGGAATATTAACAAAAAATTAAAAAAAAGAGCAAATTCTAATTTTCAAAAAAAAAAAAAAAAAAAAAAAAAAAAAGAAAAAAAAAAAAAATAATAATAATAATAATAATAATAATAATAACTAATGGGAATTTTTCATTAAAGATTCACATTTGATGCTCTACTCAACAACAAATATCATATGCACACACTTTCCGCTAATACAAAAATCTTTGTTTTCGATGAGTTTCCATGAGCCTTCTAACAGATTATGCTTTGAGCAACATTATATAACATTAATACTTAAATCCTTTTTGACCGCCTAGTATGTGTTTGATAACCGAATATGAAAAGTAAGCAAGATACTTTTACATTACGCACTAAATCTCTTCTGCGCATTTCTTCAAGTCCGTATAATAATAATTCACAGTAACAATAGTAACTAGACATAAAAGAGAAACACATTTCGAGTGCCAGATATTCAGCTCTCGAAACAAGTAAAATGTTATAGCATTGGATATGTGACCCTATATTGTGACGTCTAAATGAGATATGGGGACACTTTTCATGGGGATGGATTTCAAGCTCTCAGTAAAAGGAAAATTCTCTATCACTGGAAAAGTTCCCCCTTGATATGTATCCCCATCTGCTATGACGTCAGAATGAAGTATGGGGATACTTTTCATGGGGGAAGTTTTCCAATTTTCGACTTTTCAAGATCTCAGTGAAAAAGAAATTGCCTGGTACTGGAAAACTTCCCCCTTTTAGTTTGGGGGAACTTTTCATGGGGGAAGTTTTCCAATTTTCGACGAAAGTAAAACTCTCTAGGACTGGAAATCTGCCCCCATCTGTGGTGACGTCAAAATGGCGTACGGGGATACTTTTCATGGGGGAAGTTTTCAAGATCTCAGTGAAAAGAAAATCCCATGTCACTGGAAAACTTCCCCCTTCTGATTTGGGGGAACTTTTCAGGGGGAAGTTTTCCAATTTTCGACGAAAGTAAAATTCTCTATGACTGGAAATCTACCCCCATCTGCTGTGACGTAAAAATGACGTATGGGGGAACTTTTCATGGGGGCACTTTTCAGGCGCCTCTTCCATGTATTAGTAAATTAGAGTTTCCGTTGAAGGACGCATTGGAAGGACGCGGGGGATCAAGGTCAAGATAGGGGAGACTGAAAATTCTCGGAAGACACACGCCCGAGGCTCAAATCTGGCTTTTTTTGACTAGTCATTCTCATTTAGTTAGAGAGAGCGCTTAAGAGATGTTGCCTGTTTATATCTTGTATAAGAGAAGCCAACCAGTAATTTCTTAAACATTGGTAAGGTTTTATCAGTTTGTCTATTCATTAAATATATATGTTGTGATAATCTTTTTTGCATCATTTGATTCACGATAGAATTATTTTTTATAAAACCGCACGAAATTTTTAACGTGCTTTTCTTTTCAAAATGTAGAATGATATTTATTTTACAATTGCTGATTTCATGAGATTCACTGATACTGTACTTTATTGCTTAAGGACGTTCTCAAACCCTGACCCATTTCTCAATTAATTTTTGTTTAGAAACACATAAAACGTGCAGGTGTTGTCATTCAGAAACTATGTAATTGAAAGACGTTTTTCATTTTTTGTTAAAGGCAGAAGATATTTCGTAAAATACTGTCAAAGTGGACATTTTGAACCGAATTCCCAAAGCGGCTGCTTGAGAAAGGGAATAAAATTGTCGTCAAAAACCCTTATAATTCGATAATCATTTTATTTATCAGAAAATGGAAAACTCATTTCGATTTCAAATCACTTCAACAGTCAGGAATACCAATTTTATTCCTTTACGTTTTAAGATGTGTCAGAAAGTTCCGTGTTGTCGAGCAGGCAATTTGAGAACCACCTTAAAATGGAAAATATTGAGATTTAATTTTCTGTCAATTTTTTTTTTCTTTAACGCTTTTTAAATCTATTAAATAATATTTTCCGATAATGCATATGATTTAAAAATAATCTATAATAATAAACTATAAAAATAATCTATAAAAATAAACTATAATAATAAACTACAATATATAATAAACTGTAATTTATTTAAAATAATTATTTTAGCATTATATAATAATTTTTAAAGAAGTTTTTTCCTCTCTTTTTCTGAGTGTGGAAAATAATTGTTCTAAAAAAAAAAATTGTGAATTTTAATACAATTTAGAAAACTAGAATAAGAAAAAAACATTAAAAATTTCATGACAATTTCAAATTACTGAATTTTCATGTGAAAAGATTAGAATATTATTATTATTATTTTAATATTTGGCTATTAAACTTTAAAAGATAAATAATCATAAAAAACTGGTCATTCATGGACTATATAAAATAAAAATGTATTGCAATTTTCTTTTATTTATTTATTTAACTACTTAGGTGAAAATTAATATTCATAAAATTAAAATGATGCAAAAATGTTTTTTTTTTTTATTATCAATAATGATTTAATGAATAGACATCTTATACTGGTAACATACTTAACAATAATTTATTTTAAAACCATTGTGAAAAAAAAGAAAGAAAAAAACTAACATTAGACATACATACACATAAAAGATTATTTAAGCACCAATTCAAATTTTATTCTGTTAAAAAAATGCTTTTTAGAAAATTATTTAAATTATAAAGTGTTTTTGCGTGAAAGTAAGTGCTAATTAATAATCATTTAGGTTCACTTTTCAAGAAAACTATAAGTTCAAATTAACTTTTTTTTTTTTTTTTTTTTTCAAAACAAAATACTTGACATAGTAAATTAATTATTTTTTTTTAATCATGTACTTTTAAAATTTATATGAAATATGATTATTTAAAAATGGCATTGGATAAAAATTTTAAATATATATAATTGAAAAAATAAAATTAATTCACTATGTCAAACATTGTGTTTCTCAAATTTTTGACAAAAAAAATCAAGGTAATTGAATTTATAATTTTCTTGAAAAGTGTACATAAATGATTATTAGTACTTTATTGCACGCAAAAACACTTTATCATTTAAATAAACTCCTAAAAAATATTTTATTTTATAGAATAAATTTTGATTTATGCCTAAATAATCTTTATTGGGCGACAATGGCTGGGTTTTGGCTAGCTTACATTTATAATACCCAAAAAAGGCATTTTTGTGGGCAGTTTTGGGCTGGATTTAATTCTTGAAAACCACAAATGGCGTTGCGACGGCAAGTTTCTGGCTAGCTTTTATTCATTATGATTTTTAATGGCCTAGCTATGGCTAGTTTCCATTAATAATTGCCATTTAAAGTATAATTGTGGCCAGTTTTAGGCAATCTACCATTTATGATTAACCGTTAGTGGCCTAATTATGGGGATCTTATTGTATTTCTGGCCAATTCTGTTGCGGCCTCATTATGGCCAGCGTGACAGTTTTTTTAAGTTGCCATTACGGCCAATGATAGCGGCCCTCCATCTGACAGTTTGGGCCAAAGCTAACGTAGCCATCAGTGGCCCGAAAGTTCTGTGTTCGTTGGGCAGGTATTGTTTTTAATGCTAACCATGTAGCTTTAGCTGATGTTTCGTTTTTTATGTAAATCAGTTGGGAGTCTTCTAAGCTCAAATTTATAATTAGCCCTGGCTTTATTGTCTCTCTTCGTCCAATCGCCTGTTAATGGGTTTGGCGGATCATCAGTTATCTGGTTGATTAAATCCTCTTTCATTAATAACATTTCTAATTTAAACTTCCAAACCGCGTAATTGTTGGAGTTCAGTTTATCAATGTTACATATTTCTTTCGTATTTGAAGCCATTATGTTGTATTTTTATTAATTTTATTAATACCTTGATTTAAACTTGTTTTTATTAATCCTTAAACAACAATAGTTTATTATTTAAAATATAGTTATTGATTTTATTTCTTTTCTTTTTCTCATTAGAGAGCGGTTTTGCCGTGTTCAAACATCCGTCTCATGATCTGATAAGTTTGTGAGAACTACGGCTATAGATGCTTCTTCTAATTTATTCTTAAATTCAATTTTAAATACTTCATAACAGTAATATAAGGTAATGCAAGTTTGGCCTACCTGTAAAGTCCGCGAAGGTGTGCTAAGTATAATCCAGTTTGTCAATAAATCCAAATGAATATTTAATCACTTTTTCATATCACTGATGAGAATGAAACACAATATCTTTTCTAAATAAAGTATGGCTTCAGGATATATTTTCTAAGTTATGTATTTAATTACTGTTAAAAGAGAAAAAAGGAATTAATTTACATGATTAAATTTTACAGTAAAATATAATAAAATGTTAAAGTTTATTTCCAAATAATCTTCTGGAGCTGTTAATTCGAAGACTGACACTTAGAGACTAAATGTTTTTTAGTTCACAGATAAGAGATACACAGTCAAGTTTACGTCATCTAGCCTTGAACTTATTGAGGTTACACGTGTCAGTTCTTTAATGAGAATCTCACAGAAACAGAAAAAGTACTTTGTCAGCACACGTGTTTCGTTTCACCAGCTTGAAATCGGATGGATGAATAGTCAGGCTCACGATAATAGATGAAATGTTTATTCCAGAAATCACTTTTCTAACAAATATTAATCATTAGTGTTCGAAAACAATATCTACTATGAAGCAGTTTCCTTTTATTCTTATCTTTATATGAAATTTATACATGTATTTATGTTTCAGAAACACTCTTATTGTCTAATAACTTTAAAGATCTTTTCATTAATCAAGACTGCTGCGATGTTGTGTTGCATGTTCAAGATAAGGAGTTCAAAGTCCACAGGACTGTACTCATTGCACGATCAGCTGTCTTTGCAGGTATGTTTAAACACCACACTTCTGAAAAACAGACAGGAATTATTAACATCCCAGACAGCGACGCGGAAACTTTCCAGCAGTTTTTGGAATATCTGTATTCAGGTAAACTTGAAGGTATTTCGTTCGACAGCGCTATTAACTTGTACAGTACTGCAGATAAATACGACATAAAAGAATTCAAGACGTTCTGTACAAAATACATGATGTATTAACAGTAGAAAATGTCTGTGATGTCGTTATTCTTGCAGATAAGTATGACGAGGAAATGTTATTTTCTGCTTCACAAGAATTCTTCAATGAAAATTTCAAACAAATTGTAAAGACACGTGAGTGGGCAAGTTTGTTAAAAGATAACTATCGTTTAGCCAACAAACTTTTAATCGAAATGTCTGAGTCTAAAGGTTGATGCTGCAGTGGCTGTTAAAAGCTCTTAATCTTTAAAGAAAACTTTTAGTGCAAATTCGAGATTTTTAAGTATTAACTTTATGTATTATGAAGTTTATAACTATGACAAATTGTGTATGTTGCAACAAAAATAATATAATATAATAAATATGTATGATTTGATCACTGTGTTTTTTATTGCTATATGTACCATCAAAACATTTTTAGAATTTTCTATATAATTTCCTAATTTCTGCCGTATGATGCACGCTTGAACAACCACGCCCCCCTATCTCTATCTTTTTATATTTTACTTGCATCGTGTTCTAATTTTGCTGTGTTTTATAAGGATACATATATGAATTGTTAAATGTGTTCTCAAAAAAAAAAAAAAAAATCCCGTTTAGCAACGGAATTTTTCTGACATATTAAGAGAGCAATTTTTACATATAAAAGCCTGAAATTTGCAATTACGATTATTTTAAACATTTGGAATCTAATAGCATTTTCAATTTTCCTATAAATGAATTTTACCTTAAATTATACACCGTAAAAAATTTTTACAGAAAAAAACTGTCATCCAGGCATAAGAGCAAAATCTGTTAAAATAACAGAAAATTTGAGAACCGCCTTAAGGTGGTTCTCAAATGACAGGCTCAACATCGTGAAACGTTCTGACTCATTTTTAAACGCAAAAGCTTAAAATTGGCAGGTCTGACTATTGAAGAGATTTGGAATCCAAATGAGTTTTTCATTTTTTGATAAATAGATTACTTATCGAGTTATAAGCGATTTTAGTGCGATTTTCCCCTTGCTCGCTTCAGCACGGCGAGAATTCGGTTCTAAACGTCGAGTTTAATAATATTTTCTTAAAAGATCTTTTACATTTACCAAAAAATAGAAAACGTGTTTCGATTACATAGTTTATGAATAAGTTACCTGCCAACTTATGCGTTTCCGAGCAAAAATGAATTCAGAAATGTGTCAGAAAGTGCTCTTTTGGATTTGAGAACAGCGTTAAAGCAAGAAGTATTTTGGTCTGGCAGTGGAGTGGGCGAGTTTAACTATGCTGTTAAGATTTAGATTCAATTTAATTTCAACTAGTTCACAAATTAATTAAATGCAAAGCTACTAATGTAAATTTAACTTACTCATTGGAAAATGGCTTCTCAATATCGTACCCAGGATGTCATCGGTATCGAAGAATCTATATCGCTGAAAAGACTGCTAAGAACACAATTCAAATGCCCTGATGATTCTTTTTTTTTATTGCATGTATAAAATCTTTGAAGAAAGGGAATTTTTATTGAAGAAATAGAAATATGTGTAGAAAGCATGTTAAGATTTGCATAATATTAGCCAAAAACATAGTTTTTCTGGTTACATCAACTATGTTACATTCGTATGAAAATGCCATTTTTATACACATGTTGCATGTATATAAAAATGACACTGTAAGTGTACAGAAAATATATCTTTTAGCATTCTGTACCAACCTTACAACCTTTTTGGCATGCAAAATCGAGGTGCAATCCCCTAGTTTATTTATAATTAGCCGGCTGCACTACTTATAGAAATAGCAATTTTATAATCCATTGCATTTATTAGTATTAAAATTATTCACAACTAGATGGAACCCGTCAAAACGTGACGAAAAAAAATATTATAACAATATCATTAAAATAAGCTTCTTTATTATTTAAGAAGAGTGCAAATGAAACAGTCTTTCAAATATTTTATTTTAAAAGTTTTTTCCTCAGTGAAATACAGTACGATTTCCGATGCAAACTCCAAACAAACAATCCGTAAACAACTGTGTAATGCAAATCAGTTTGACATTACCGCCATATTCCCTACGGCAAGAAAGAAAATTTCATGGACCTATGAAGTATCATACAAAAAAGTATATTCCTACGTTCATCTCATATTCAGTAAATAAAAGAACATAGTAAATAAAGCACACATCTCACCCCTCCCCCCCTGTGATAATGCAACCGAATGAGCTCCTATGAGCATGTGCATTGCATCTGCCCAAAAGCACCGTCGAGATTCGAGGTTAAATTTTTTTTTAAATGTTTAAATTAAAAATTTTTAAATGTCTTCTTTAATCATTGTTCATTTCAAATCCATATCTTCTAAAACGCATCCATTGTTTTAAGGTATAATCAGATGAAGAATTTTTTTTACAATAATAAATCAATCTTCAGATGAGGGAGATTTTTAATGTTTTCAAGTGTAATTTATTTGTATAGTTTCCTCCGTCCCTTTACATAATCAGGATGATTATCCTTTTTCCATCACAGTCGGGGATCTTTTACCTCGTGTACAGTTAAATACCCAATAGATCTTTTAAACAAATACAATTCGTAGCATATTCTGATGCAACATATGCGTCAGCGGATTCAGCATATCAATTTTATGTTAAACAAAAACTCAAAAAAAAATTTTTTTTTGACAGATTTTAGTTTAGCGCCAAAATGCTCTATCTTATGGATAATCTGATCTTATGATTTATCAGGGTTTATTATTATTATTTTTAAACTTTTTATGATGGTTAGAGAAATCTATTTTCAATTGTGGCAACTTTCCCAGGGGCTATTTTACGTTACTGTTAAGATAGAAATGAAAAACATTTCATGGTTGAAAATTATTTAAAAAGTCGTTAAATTAAGCGGCAGTTTTCAAATAAATTTCAATCGAAAGCTAATTTTTTCTTTCTAATTCATGATGTAAGAATTAAGATTATAAAATGTAGTAAAAAATTGAAATTTGTAGTATTTAAAAGTGATGTAAGCGCGATGAAAGCTAAAGCGATAGCGTCGTTTGTTGTCATAACCGTTATACGTTTCTACAAATTGCCACTGTGTTTTCGCTGGCGTCCAAAAGTAGACTACCAAATTTTGACATCGAAAGAGAAATTCATAGTGAAAGAAATATGACTTTGCTGCTAATATGGAACTGTTAAATGAACTCATAATAAACCTACCAAAATAATTCCTATAAAATATTAGCCTTGCACTATTTATTCTAGCTAAAAAGACAATCATTATTTCAAGTTATTTTTTTCTACCATAGCACTATTTTTAATAATTTTAATTTTCCTGAAATCCTTTACTTTTGGGAATTTTTTATATTAAAAAAGGAAATCTTCTAACCTATAATTTAAAAAAAAGTAATTGGTAACATGCAATCAAGATGAAGCAATCAATAAAGACTCCAATTCTAATCTTTATAATTAAGAATGGAAAAATCAGTTAAAATTACGTCATGCTGACACAATCATATAAATTTTTCTCTTTAGTTTTATCAATGTTAAAATGCATTTCAAGCTAAACATAACGTCATTTTCAACGGCGCAAACTTTTCACACTTACTTTGTATATGTTACTTTTATGCGTAAATACCATGTATACAAATAAAAATATATTTGTATTTAACTGTAAGGAAAAATGGCATCAACAAAGTTATAGTGCATAATAATAGACGCTTTCAGTCGTGACGTCAATCATGACGTTTTGCTTGGAAACTGACTCCAAACAAACCTTTGCTATGTTGTATTTTCTATTATATTTTATATATGTAGCTATATCTTATAGCTATATCTCACGGTAAAGTGTTTCAATACATTATATGCAGCGGTAACATTTTTTTACGATTTATATTTAATAAGAAATGAAACATAGCAACCGTTTGTTTGGAGTATCCAACCAAAACGTCATCACTGATGTCACACTGAAAGCGTCTATAAAATAAACCCAATGAACAATATTCCCGTGACATCACAATAAATATGAATTTTTATTCGCTTATAAAACACGTGGATAAATATTTTTACCTAAATTTAACTTGCAAATTAAAAAATTCGGTCTAAAAGCCACCTGCTTTTAATATTACTTCTCTATTATCTCGCAACCACAGAGTTCAGAAAATAAACTATGTATTTCGCAACAGTGGGCGTTAATCCGATTGCCGACTTTATGACGTCATAAGCAGAAGAAAAAATTTAATTCAAAATTACGACTAATTAATTAAATTTTCGAACAAACGAATGCAAGATAACAAATCTGTGTCCAAATGTCTTTCATTTAAAAAAAGAATGATGTAATTTGATGCAGTAGTTTGTTCTCACGGATTGTCGAAAGAAATCGCTTAGCGTTTTAAATATATAGATTTTATCACAAATGTAAAAAATAAGAAAAAAAAAGGTTGACTGCCAGTATAATTTACGGATTGTTTTTCGGTTGAAATTATTTCGTGAATGTGAAGAAATTTAGCAAATATGGGATTTAAGAATATTTTTCACAGATAATATTGCTAAAACTGTAGTTAATTTGCCGTTTTCGCAAAAGCTTCGTGATTTTTTACATTTTTAAACACTAAACAGGATTTCAGTATTTTGGCAGTTCAATTTCCATATTTTTACGCGTTTTTTTTTTCAGTGTAATAATAAAAAACAATGCCACAGCTGTACAAAAAAATAAAATTTACTATTATGTTTCAAAGATATTCTAAAATCCATACTTGTTGATACAATAACAAATTCACTTTCATAAAAAAAATAAAATAAAAAAAATCGAAAACATGGAAATTTTATTCTCATTCAACGGATATATATATATATATATATATATATATATATATATATATATATATATATATATATATATATATATATATATATATATATGTATATGTATATACATATATATATATATATATACACACACACATATATAATTAACTTTCTTTACAGTGTGGTTATGGCAATTTCTACCTACAAATAATTGTTAAAAACAAAATCTACATAATTTTCAATCTTACATGGAATCTGTATGCTTTTCAATCTACATGTTTTTTTCAAATTTTTTAAGCAAAACATATTTATTCGGTGTGTTCTATCTTTTTAAAGAAATAGAATTAAACCCATAAAGGACATCAATTATGAAGTAGTTGCTTTTAAATGACTTTGCTTTCTTTTTCAATGGGCAAACACATAGCCTTGAATTCTCTGAATTAATTAGAAGAAAATTGTATGCATATCTTCCAAACTTTAAGTGCAAAATTCTATTAAAAAATATTTTCTGGGTTAGCGTGCAGTTACCCTGCCCCCCCCCCCCCCTACATTTTTATAAGCCCATTGTGTTAATTGAAAAGTGTTATATATTCTTTTAATGAAAAAGAGTGAAGTACCCCAGAGAGATTATTTATGCAATCATTTCACTTAAATGACTTTATTTTATTTTATTTTTTAATTAATTAATTAATTAATTAATTATTATTATTATTATTATTATTATTATTTTTTACAAAACAAATAAATGGTACGAAATGCAGTGAATTAAGTAGAAGAAAAATGTATGCATACACGCAAAATTTGAGAGAAAAAAAATAAGGGAGATTTTATTAAAGATATTTTCCAAGTTGTACAGTTTAAAAAAAATTTGAAAAAAAAAATCGGGTTTTCTTCTATTTTTATAAGCAAAACATATTAATTCAAGCTTGCTTTTATTTATTTTTCCAACAAAACAAATAAATAGAATTCATTGAATTAGTTAGAAGAAAAATGTATGCATACATACCAAATTTGAGAGAAAAATAAGAGAGATTCTATTGAATATATTTTCTGATTTATCCTACAGTTTAAAAACACTCAAGTTACGAAGAAAGAGAAGTAAAACAGGAATATATATATATTTTTAATGGATATGTAGTAACACTCAGTAAAAGTGCGATGGATATAAATTTTGAAGACATTTAAGGTTTTGTTATAAAACGTAATATAAAAAAGAACTATCATGTATGTATTTTAAACAAAAAAGAAAATAGAAGAAACATTTGAATTATTTTTAAAAATCAGGATATTTGGCAGGTAAGTGCATGAGATGTAAAGTAAAAGAACTTCCCTCCCCCTCCACAAAAAAAAAGTTAATGTTAGTATCTTTTTACTTTTAATTTATTTTAAGGAATAAAAATAGTAAGCCTGATTACTTCAAATATTTTACAGAAATTTTATCTTTTTTTTTTTTTTAACTGTTAAACAATTTGTACAGATGGTCAGATAAGAAAATTCCTGAATTTTCCGTCGTACCAGCCTTAAACATTGAGCTCGGTGACACGTGGGAAAGGAAAAACTTTAAACTCAATTATCTTGAAACACTGTTTTTCAGCGGTTTGGCCACGACAACTTTTAAATATGTTAACGGATTTTCATGTTTTTTATTTTTTATTTTTAAATTCGTACTATTAGCTCACACTCTCTCTATAGATATCTTGTTCAAATTTTCAATCGTTAATAAAATATTTTCTATTCATCCACTCAAGTTCAAATACATTTTTTTAAAGCTTGTAATGGATGACAATTTATGTTAATACAGTTTTTTCAAATATTAATTCATTCATTAAATTTAATTAATTAATTTTAGTTTTAAATGGGAGAAAAATATTCCTCCCATTTATTTCATAAATGAAATGAAAGATTTATCTCAAATGAGTGATGCCAACAAAAAATAAAATACCGCAACGATGATTATAAAATAATGTTCAATGAAGATAAAGTGGGACATGAATGCTGCACGGGTTTATTTTATATATTAATGATTAAAAAGTAGGAACTGACTTAAAAATATATATATATATTGCTTGTTATAATAAAGGAAATTAAATTTTCTACAAGCTGTACCGTGCAAATTAAAACTGGCTTCTCTCTGATATATTTTTTAACTAATTTTTGTTCGGGAATGTATTAAATTGGCAGGTGCTCTCATTAAGAAACTATGTAATTGAACTGTTTTCTGTTTTTCGATAAAGGCAGAAGCTTTTTCAGAAAATGATGTTGTTTGCGTTTTGAACTGAATTTCTGGACGCGACATGGCAGGAAAAGGAAAAAAACTGCCTTCGTGAGACGATAATTGCTTATAACTCTATATGTATTTCATTTATCGGAAAATGAAAAAAAAAAAAAAACCCTTTTGATTACAGATCACTTTAATAATCATATCTGGAAGCTGTTACGTTCAAAAATAAATCAAAAAATGTGTCAGAAAGTTTCGAGTCGTTGAGCAAGAAAAAACATTTTGGGAAAATCAGCCTTATATTCTTGAGACGTGAAGTTAAAATAGAACTAAAAATACACATACTTTGCTTTTTAAGAAACAAAATCACAGAGTAGATGATAGAAAGAACCGTTTTTTCTTGAGCTGATACGTTAGGGGTCTGGTAATTAAGTTTCCCAAATAGGGATATAAAATTACAAGGCTCCTTAAAATATCAATAGCCTAATTTTTACGCAATAATAAATTTAAGGGCTTTAAATAGTAAATAGTCTAAAAATGCCCCCCCCCCCTCGCCCAATCTTTTATTTGTGGTAAAGGGTTTATTTTAAAATGTCTTACTTTCTTGAAAGCAATTTGAAAACTCAGATGAAAACTACATTTATTTTAAGAGGAAATAAGGTCAGTGCTGCTATTTATTGGTTTTGTTCCAAAGCAAAAAACATTAAACTATGTATATATTTAAAGCTAAAAGAGCATTTTTTCAGACTTCCCATGAAACTGACCTCTGTGCGCATGCTTCAACTTTTTTTTCAAAGCAGTAAAAGGGTAATTTCCAGGCGGGTTCTCCCCTTCTATAGTTTAAGAGTGGGCTGGATCTGAACAATAGGAACAAGGAGCGGCTCAAACCCACACAATGAGAAACCCATTCAGCCTTTCCCCCCACTTCCAATGGGAAGAAAAAACTTTCTCTTTCTTTGAAATGGCAGCTTTTCCTTCAGATGAATTTACAAGCAGCCATTTTGTTGTCTGGAGCCTAATTTTCACTGAAGAGAAATGCTTCCCCTTAGGACAAAAATAAATCAACAATCATAGTTTTTAAAAATACGTCGATGCAGTTTCTGCAGGATTTTTAATGGAATTTTCTTTTTTTGTTTTTATTTAAACACGAGTTGACCGGATCCGAAGAGAGTGGGGTGCCCCATCCTAATTTCGTTTAATTCGAGGACCGTTCGTAGTAAACCGACCATCGTACCGACCAGCGTAGCGGGCGAAGCTCCGCTATTATAGAAGAAAGGTAAAAATGTAAAAAAAATCAACAGTTTAGATTTTATGAGGAAGAATAAAGGTTCGCATTTGTGTACCTTAGGTCTGAAGAGGGCTGCTTCACCTTTTATCTCTGATCGCGAAATCCCAAGGGATAGATTAATGAGATGATTACTCATTACCTAATATAAATATTCGAAAACGTCATTCACCATCGGTATGTAGACGTAAATTTCCGATGTTGTGAGTTTTTTTTTAAATATCTTCCTAAATTTTAAGTTTTTTTCTTTTTTTTATATATGATGAAATTTGTAAATTTTACATGTAGAAATTCCATAGTTTATCAGTTTTTTTTTTTTCAAATAAACAATTTTTGAAAACGAACTACATTAGCAATTTACATTTGACTTCTGATGATGAAAACCGTTTCCCTACAATAATACTACGTAATAACTAATCACCTAATTAAATATTCTCATTGGTTAACATGAGATTTCGCGATCAAAGTGAGGAAAACCTTTTTCGGTGAAGCATCCACTTAATACTTTATGCCTCCAAATTAAAAGTCAAGAAATTGCTCCACCCCAATAATTATCCTACTAAATGTCCAAAGAAAAAGAAAATTTATATAATAATAATATTATGAAATTTAGATTAAGTGTTTTTTCATTAAAAATGGCGACAAGAATTTTGTGAATATGGATTTAAGAAAATCCTTTACAAATGATAGTGATAAAAGTCTACTTAATTTGAACTTTTCCGTGAATATTTTAGGATTTTTTATATTTTTACAATCTTTAAAGAATTATCGTAATTTGCCACTATAATTTCCGTATTTTTTAGGATTTACTTTCCTTTATTCAGTGTAATAATAAAAATAAATCCCCCAGTTTTAGAGAAACTGAACATTTATCATTTTGTGTGAAATATATTCACAAATCCATGCTTTAGACACAATCACGAAATCACACCCATTGAAAAAAAATTCTGTAAATATGGAAATTGTAATCACAATCAATGGATTTTTTTTTTTTTTTTTTTTTTTTTACTGAGCTCTTATTTTAATTTCTACCATAAATGACAGAAGCAAAATCTACTTTTCAATCTTCTTGCAATCTATATGCTTTACAATCTACATGTTTCTTTCAATTTTCGTTTCATATTAATTAAAGTGTGTTCTATATTTTTAATGAAACAATATAAAACACATCAAAGAGATCGTTTATGCATTTATTTCTCTTATAGGACATTGATTTCTTTTTTTTTAAAGTCAAACAAGTGATACAGAATTTGAATTAATTAAAAAAAAAAAACCTGTATGCATATACCTGCCAAACTTCGAGAGAAAATATAACTGAGATAAAGATAAACTGTGATTTAAGATATTTCTGGGTTAGCGTAAAGATGAAAAAACAAAAAAACATACATAAACATCCAAGTGACAACAAAGAAAGAAAAGTGAAACAGGAATAAATTTTTTAATGGGTATGTATTAACACTCAGTAGAGGCGTGACAAATGTAAACTTTGGTGCAGTTCATGATGTAATTAGAAAAGGTAATACAAAAAGGAATTATTATGTATGTATATTAAACAATAAAGAAGAAAATGGAAGAAGCATTTAAATGGGTATGTATTTTTTAATGGGTATAAAGAAACATGCGCCGCAGGCGTCCCTGTGCGGGACGCACCGCACACAATCGACCACCGTGCCCAAGTCCTGAGAGACTTATACTGCACCAGTAGCTTTGTCTCGCTACGGCGCTACGGCCGGCCAGAGAGCCGCACCTCACTGCGGACCCTCCAACCTAGTACCCACGAATCGATGACATAGGTCGCTAGGACAGCAACCCCAATCTGTTGAAACTCCCCACAGGACGAACCCGTGGCAAACTGGCGAAGGCCACCCGCCGACCCCGACGCAGAAACCCCATATGGGGAAACGGTTCTGGGTCGTCGTGCTGCCGCGACAGCTTTTGCTTTCCCACAGAGGCCGAACGTTGACATGCATAGAAGAGCAAGCAACTAGTCTCTTCCTCCATGAGGTTCACATATCATACACTACTACATATATATCACTACTACAAATATCACTACTACATATATATCACTACTTCACATATATCACTACAAAAGAGCAGTCCTTCCCTAGGGAGATACCCGCGAGGCATCGAGATCCAAGCGACATGGTATCTCCTGGGAGATCACGCTCAGAATGGAGAAGAAAGATCCACTACCGGACTCTGAGGGACGTGGAACCCCTCAAACGCGCTAAAGAAGCGGGCCCGGCCGGGCTTCGGACCAAGGTCTCGAGTTTCGACCGATCGATGCCGCATTAGTCGGCAGCCTCCGGCCCGGTTCCTCGTGGTCACATGACAGAAGGTGGCGGACGCTCCCTACGCACAGAGAGCGGTCTCGTCCCTGGCCTCTTTGGGCGACCTTTAGATAGTGACCGTCCCTATGGTTCGGGCACCCACTGCGGTGGCCATTGAGGTTCTCTCACAACTCTCCAGCTGCAGAGGATAGCGTGGGACGACTGTTTCACCTCTGCCGCCGCTACGTCGCAGATAGTTGCTGCATGCCGTATCTCCCGACGCCCGGCGAACTACAGAGTCACCACACATCGTGCTCTTCAGAGATCGATCCTGTCTCCGTCAATTCCTTGGTCAAGTTTTGGAGAGATCCGGCTGGCATTGGCTCCGGCCTTTGCCCAGAGTTTACTGGGATCGGCCGTACGGGATAACTTTCCACCACCTACGGAGGAGGCTCCGAGCATTGACCAATCCTCGCGCCGCAGAGAACCTGCGCTTGCGATGGGGAGACCCACTATTCCCGCAGTCCCCATTGGGTTTTCACCCATGCGGGTTTTAGAGCGGTGTCTCCGGCTTTCAGAAATCCCTCTCACTGGCGGACCACGATGAGGAACCCAGACCGGTCATCTCCTGTCCCCGTCTCGCAACGAACGCAAACCATGGAGCGCCCGCGCAATGCTCCGCTCCCGGTCACCTCCTCCACTGAAGGAGTCGGGTCAGGACCACGGAGAGGGACCCGCCAGTTTTTTAATGGGTATGTATTAACACTCAGTAGAGGTGTGACAAATGTAAATTTCGATCAAATTCATGGTTTAGTTAGAGAAGGTAATACAAAACGGAATTATTATGTATGTATGTAACCAGTAAAAAATAGAAGAAACGTTTAAATGTAAAAGTCTTCCTTTAAAAACGGGAGATTTGGCAGGTATGTGAATAAAATTTATAGGAACTCCCTATCCCCCCATTCTCCCCCCAAAAATAAGAATGAAACTCTCAAATTTAGTACCTTCTTATTTAAATTTATTTTTAGGAGTAAAAATAGCAAGACGAAAGAATTTTTAAGAAATTTAATCTTCTTTATATATTAATAACGGAAATATTAATAAAAGATATTCTACATCACACGTTTTCTATCAAATATTATGGCAGGTCAGTCCTTTAAAATACGGTACAAAATACTATTAAAAAAAATCCACTATCACAAATATGTTAAAAAGTTTTAGAAAAACAGTTCACTACCACAAGAAGGTTTTGAACTTGAAGAGTGACAAATAAAGATGCTCTAATTAGATCAAAAACGCTGTTCTAACGGTGGATTGTATTTGTAAAACATTTTAACATAACTGTGATGGGGACGGTTTTATAGAACTTTTAACCATATTCTAAAAGATTGACCTACCATAATGTCTGATAGATTAATGGTAATGTAAAAAATAAATATATTAATTATAAGATTATTTAGGGGACCAGAAAGGTTTGAAATGACGAAAAAATTTAATTATTCTTAATATAATGATTGACCCTGCGTTACTTTAAACGATTTGTACTGATGACCCGATAGGAAGATTTTTAAAATAACGGTCTTTAAAAAAAAAAATATTTTTATTTGTATGAAAATAAATAAGTAAATGCAAAATCAAATAATTGCTTCAATTATTTACAGGCTTACTAATCCACGTCAATTTACGTCATTTTAAAAATTTATGGTCTCCTTTAAGGAAAATGGCAAGCCATTAGTAAATTAATTTCATCTTATTAATCTAATAGTATATAATACTGTCTATATGAGCGAAATCGTTCAGTCGTCTTTATCAAATTAAATGCAGTTATAAATTTATATATTCTATGGCAAAATAAATGCATTGAAATATATTTTTAGCAACATATATTCTTACTTTTTTTAAATTGTGTTTCAATATATAAAATTTTAAACATGTTTTTTGAGAGAATTATATGGTAAAAATGTTGAGACCGTCTCAACCTTAACACAATCTGTTTTCTTTATCAAGACAGAATAAGCACTTTTTTAGAGATAGATTAACTTCTGAATCATGAAGATTGACTCTAATGTTAAAAAACGAAATATAAATACTTGAAATCAAAGTGAAAATAAAAACAAAAAATTTCAAAATACAAACATTTAATTAAACATAAAGTTTTTATATAAATTTTACAAACAAAGGGTAATATGTCATAATAATACATTAAAAGTAAAGTGTAATATCTGAAAGAAAAGCACCCTTCTCTGAAAGAAAGGGTGCCAGAGCCTCAAGAGATGTCGGACTGTTTACAACGAATATTATTTTAGAAGCAGCATTACAGAGCTAGATCTGAATTATAAACTTCGTCAAAAATCATATTTTCCTCGTCATTCTGCTTCATCTTATACTCTTCTTTTCTCATTAACCTTTCCCCTTCTTTTTTCTGCCGCCTTTTCTCCTTTTTTCTCTTCATCCTTTCCTCTTCTTCTTTCTGCCACCTTTCTTCCTCTTTTCTCTTCATCATTTCCTCTTCTTTTGTCTTTTGAAGATCAAAATCCCCTCCAAAATACGGTCTATCGTATTCTGAATTTGGATCTTCTCCGGGAGTTCCGTAAAACAAGCTCATTGTCCTCTCATGCAAAATGTCGATGAATGTCTCTTCTTTTTCACCACCGGACTGACGCACACCTGAAAAGAGAAGAAAAGGACTGTTATTATAAACTGACTAAATTCTTGCATTGTCTTTAAATTTTATCAGTTATTACATAAAGTATATATTATTCGCACAGGTTTTTGCAGAATTGATTTTTTTTTTTTTGTGTGTGTGTGTGTGTGTGTATTCCATTTTAAATAATGGATAAAACTTACTTCAAAACTGTCAGATATGCTTAATCAAATTGAAACAAATTAACATGTTTTTTTAAAAATTAATATTTACTCTAAAACAAAAGGAAATCAATGATCGGTGTGGAAAATAGATTTTGAAACGAATTCTACATTTCTGTAATTAAGGTTTCTAATTTGGATATACTTAAAATTATGTAATTAAACTTTGGATTTACTACAGTTATATTTTGTTGTGATTTAGTCGTATTATTTAAAAATAATAATGTGAAAAAAGCAATAATTGTATAATATATTTATTTTCTCCATTAAAAATAATTAAAAATAATAGTTTGGGTTTTTATTTTTTATTTTTTTACACGTACTAAAAGTTTAAAAGAATAAAGCGATAATAGGCAATAAATGTGCGAAATCTTTATTTTGTTTTCTTTTAACAACACATTTAAAAAGGACTAAACATTTCCCGTAAAATTTGAATCTGATAAAAAAAATGCAATCTATGATCTGGGCAAACATACTTTAAAAATGGATTCTAATGATATTTGTAAATAATACCGCTGTGCAAAACAAAACATGGAGATTCGTATAAAAGTGC
Organism: Maratus michaelseni; assembly: GCA_963931845.1. NCBI lineage: Eukaryota > Metazoa > Arthropoda > Arachnida > Araneae > Salticidae > Maratus > Maratus michaelseni. Next base: position 9,908,489 of record OZ007598.1, read on the forward strand.
TCTAAATAAGTCAATCTTATATTTAAAAAAAAAAAAAAAAAAAAAAAAAAACTGAATGAAATCATTCTTATCGCAAAGCCCCTAACAAAGCTAAAATATCTGGTACATAGAATGATTGACCCCATTGATAACGGAGATAAATCTGGCATTTATATTATTACTTTTAAAGTTAATGGCAGTTCTAAAACATATTCATATATAGGCATGACAACTCGCAAATTAAAGGAAAGGATTAAGGAACATACAGCTGACATGAAAAAAGTAAATTACCCACTGCTTTATCCAGATTAAATCAGGCTAAACATATTGATATATTTTTCAGTAAAACTAAAATAATTTCCCATTGTTCACAGTATAATAGTTGCATAATCAGAGAGTCCCTAGAAATTTTGAAAAGAGGTGATAATACATGTAATGATGTATTATCTTATCAGTTCCCTCGTATATGGTATAATGTACTGGGTGTCACTGGGGTTTTTGGTTTTTGCTGACCCCCCCCCCCCCAGCTTGTAATGGTATCATCCCAACTTCCTTCACTCCCTCCATTTCATAGTGGATTGGTTTCGCCCATTTTGGACCTGTCCAGAGCGCGCCATTCGGAGCTGCGTCTTCTCGTCGGCTTGTGTTCATCTGAGGAAGGCTAATGTTTAGCCGAAAGCTCGTGGATTTTTAACATCTAATAGTTTTAATGTTTTAAAACTGTGTTTTGAATTATGGCACCTCTGTCGTAACATAAATTATCAATGTGTTTACATTGTGTTTTATATAGAAAACGAGATTTTAAAAAAAATGAAAAAGTACATATAACAGAGTGAAATGCTTGTGTCTCTATGTTGAAATGCTTGTTGTCGGACACGTTTCTGAGTTTAAAATCTGAACACAATAAAATTTAAAATATCAAAATACTATAATCTACACCTATGTAATATTTTAATCTTCGCAATTAAAAAGAAAAGGATTTTAATCAAGAAATTGTAATTATGTAATGTAATGTGTAATTGTAAACATATGTAATACAATATTTACATATAAGCTTTGCAAGAAGTGCTAAAAATAAATGTACAAGTAAAATTATATGAAAAAAAACCTTTTTTATAAACATTAAATGTTTATATTAAAAATTATGCTTTATTCAATGACTGCAACTAATGTATTTTCAAAAAAGTTTCGTTAATATACTTTAATTTGGCGTGGACCCCGATTACTAAAAATTCGTAGTTTTGATTTATGCTTGATAGAAAGAGCAAAGCTGTTAATTTGTTAAAAAAGTTGTAATTTATTTTTTATTATTTTTATTATTTTTATTTGTTTTAATATGTAAACAGGAAAAGTAAAAAAAAACTTATTTATTCTATATATTCGGTATTTCAAACATGTCTTTCATGTTTCAAACAATGCATAATCAGAATTTTATTTCTATTAAACTATTAAATGAACTTTTTTTCTGTTTTTTAAAATTGCAGTTTCAAAGCCCAATGGCCTATTTTGTCAATGGTCGTTTGGTGCTTTATTTTACTTCATTGTTTAAGTAACTCCGAAAACAGATGTAACAACCATAAAGAACATTTGGCAACTTGTCACTTGCTGCCGGCTAACGGACAAAGACCTTAAAATTAATATATTTTATATATTATATATATAATACATATTGTATAGATATTATTAGTCAAAATTTTTAAATGTTGTACTGTCATCAGAAACACACCTGTGTGTATAATTTTTATTATTCTAGCCTGTCAGAAACTGAGTATAAAATCGATTACAAAATTCCATGTTTACATAAAAATAACAAATTAAATTAAAAGAATGTATACAAATACGATTAATTGATAATTATTTATTTTTTCACATTCTAGCTCTTAAATAAATAAAATAAGTAACGGAAATTTACCTGTTATTCTTCTTCCTTCAGCAACATCGGGATCACAATACACGAAAGGACACACATATTCAGCTGGTTCTTCAGTTTTTCTACCTGAAATAATTACAATAAGTTTTATTAGTAAATATAATTCAATGGAAAAAAAATAAAGAATTATTTATTTTTAAACATTGACATACATATGCAAACTTTAAAATGCAGCATTTATGTAAAAAATTCTAAGTGAAACAAAAGCCCAAAACTTTAATCTAAAATTAAAAATATTTTAATTTAAATTAAAAAATTAGAAGCTTAACTGTAAATAGTAATCCTGATAAATATGGAAACAAAAGTAAACTTTCCCCAAAACATAATTTTAAAAATTTGCAAAAGAATGATTTTGCAAATGGTAAATGCAACAGAGATATTAATGCATACTTTAAAATTGAAAATAAAATTGCAAATAAAATTTCACTAATAAAATTTTTAATGAATTTAAAAATATTCATAAATTTGAAAAAGTAAGTGAATAATTACTTTACCAATCCCGAATAGAAATATTGACTCTGTTTAAACCAAATTTCTATATTTAAGTAAGACAAGATTACTTTTCGGTAAAAGTGGACAAAATTCAGAAAAATTATTAAATTTATTATCAGTAGAAATGTGATATAAATAATATTGAGTAGAAAATCGAAAATTAAATGAAAAAGAAACATATTGGGGTTTAATAACTAATGCCAAAAAAGTCCAGTGTCGAAAGTTGTTTAAATGTATATGAATTATTTTATATGCTTCTCCACAGTAAAATAAATCCAAACTTTTAAAAGCATCATGACTACTTCAATGCATATTCAAATTTAAAATGTATAAAAACATGAATATACAAATTTCATATTTATAAAAACCCAAACATAAAGTTAGCCATATTTTATGTTGAATAATAAATGTAATAATTTAGACATAGAATTAAATAATATTTTTTAAAGATGTTTCATTCAAACCAACATTGTCGAAAACATCAATATTAATGTCTAAATAAGTGTATTTACTCTTTAAAAAACATTATTTATATTCTTATTTTAATGTTGCTTTTATGCAAATTTGAAGGTACTGAAACAATGCTAACCATATTATAACTAATATATAACTTTTTTGTTTCTTATTCTCTTATATAGATCCTTATAAATTTCCATTTAGGATAAATGAAAAAAAAAAAAAAAATCAAATGAAAAGGGAAAGGGAAAAGGCAGTTCGTATTGAAATTTTCTCAGTTCGAACAAAAACAAATGTAATCCCAACTTTAAAAAAAAATAGAAAAAAAGGAAAGGACGTCAGTAATATATATATCATTCTATATTAAAAAAAAGTAATCTGGAACTGAGCCAAAAACGATTTAGAAATGGACCAATCATATCCTGCGTAGATATTCCAGGTTATTCTCATCGCTTTTTTACTAGGGACTTTTTTGAGGAGCTATTACTTTTTTTCTAGCCATCCTACGGATTTGAAAATCATACCACCAAACGCGAAATATAACAAGCTTTCAGAAATAAAAAAAAATTATCACGGTCGGACAATACAAACTTAAAAAATCCTTAAAAATCGAGTAAAAAATCTTTTATTGAAAAAGTCATTTTCAGCTCACAGGCTATCAAAGCCTGAGAGCTAATGTGCCCGCCCGTTCTGTATGTATGTATGTATGTACGTATGTATGTATGTACGTAACGCGATAACTCTTGATAGAAATGTCCGATTTGCTTCAAATTTTGTTTACAGGTTCATTGTGATAAGGTGCTTCCCTGATTAGTTTTGGGGGTTCATTGGTTAAGTATAAAGGGAGGAACGGGGGGCTAATCCACACCTTAATTCAGATAAACGGGATTTCCATGCAGAATTATCCGTTGTGCTTCAAATTTTGGTTATAGATTCCTTGTGATAAGGCGCTTCCCTGATTAGTTTTGTTGGTTCATTAGTTAAGTATAAAGGGGGAACGGTGGGGCTAATCCCCCCTTAATTTACATAAATGGGTTTTTCAGACAGAATTATTATCCGATGTACTTCCGATTTTGTTTATAGGTTCATTGTGATAAAGCACTTCCCTGATTAATTTTGGGGGTCCATTGGTTAAGTATAAAGGTGGAATGGGGGCTAACCCCCCCAACCCCCTTAATTTAGATAAATGGGTTTTTCATGCAGAATTATGCGATGTGCTTCAAATTCTGCATACAGGTTCATTTATGATAAGGTGCTTTCCTGATTAGTTTTGTTGGTTCATTGGTTAAGTATAAAGTGGGGGAAGAGGGGCTAATCCCCCCTTAATTTAGATAATTGGGTTTTTCATGCAGAATAAGCCGATTTGCTTCAAATTTTGTATATAGGTTTATTGTGATAAGGCGCTTCTCTGATTAGTTCTGGGGGTTCATTGGTTAAGTATAAAGAGGGGGAACGGGGTGGATAATTACCCCTTAATTTATTGTCGGTTTCCTTATTTTTCGGGGCATTATTCTTTGAAATAAGAGTATAATATACAATTAGTGTTAATAACCTTTGAGCTCAATGCCATCAGTAAAAACTGGGCACTTTTCTTTTTATTTTATATTATTGCCAATTTCTAAATAAGCGCAAAGGATTATGTTTTATCTGAAATAAAAAATGTATTTGCGCGAGACTATTAAAAACAATAATGAAAGTTTAAAATAATAATTAAATGATCACGTGTTGAAAGCAGGAAATAAAAAAAATTACGTCATAAAACTTGTGTTTACACATGAATATTAAAAATAAAAAAAGATGAATTAAATGAAAAGGCATTATAACCAGTTAAATGAAAAAGCATTATAACCTGATTACAGAAGATAGTCGCCGTTCGTGATATCATCATCATCATCTTTTTAAAACAGGATACATTACCAGGTTTTAAGAGGCTGTGAAATCAGAACGGGGGGTTGGTGAGCGTAGGGAGCAGGGAGCAGAGCCCCCTAGTATATATATATATATATAAATAATTGGAGAAAAAATAACTATAATTTTTTTAAAAACTGGAGATGTTCCTTAAATTGTAAATATTTATTTATTTATTGAGATTAGGATGGTGTACTGTATAGGAATAGAAAAAAAACTTTCACAGTGGAATACTTTTTGTTTAGTTTATAGGCAAAAATATTGTTAAAAGGTAACAATACATTTTATAGGCAAAATATTTTCCATTATTTTTAAGGTAACCAAATTGATATTGATTAAATTAACTTAAATTTCAATATCGCAACTGCATCGCATATTTCAACAATTTTTATGTTCATTCATTTTATATACATGTTTACAATACTATATGAAGTATACTTTCTTCTATACTATATGAGAATACTTCCTTCTGTATAAAACATATGTAAAAAAAAAAAAAAAAAAAAAAAAAAAGTTCTAATACATTTTATTTTTCATTTTATGAAAAAACCATAACTGAGTTGATTTTGAATTGTTTTATTTTTCAGGTTTAAAGAAAATGGAAGAAAAAATGCTTAAAATAAAACTGTTAATACTTTTTTTCTAATCAGCATTGAAAAAATTATAATATATTTTAGTATCAAAGGTGTTCTTGTAAAAGGGAAAAAAAAAACTTGATATATTTATTAATTTTTCAGTTAAGAAGCAGTTAATTACGAGATATTTAAAAAAAGTAATTGGGACTATATTTTACCATTTATTAAAATTAAATTCTGACACAAGCTTTTGATGGCCTCAAAAGAAATTTGAAATTTTTCTAAAAATGGTCCCACAATACATTAAGGCTGCTCGTCAGTCAACTTCCCGATTCCCCTCGCTAATGTTATTCCTATGGGCGTAGGATGCCTTCGTATTTTTAAAATATCTCCTCGGGAAATTAATATTTTTAACTTCTGATTTCTTTGTACTATTCTTAAAGAATGTCTCTTTTTCTTAGTTGTCAATTTTTTTTTCTAAAATATAGACTTAATTTTATATGAAACGTTAAAATCTTATTAATTTTCGCTAAGATTTTAACACATAAATATATAAATTTAAGCACATAGTTTAGAAATATTTTGATAACTAAGAAAAAAAAGAGACATTCTTTAAGAATAGTACACAGGAAACAGAAGTTAAAAATAATAATTTCCCGAGGAGATATTTTAAAAATACGAAGGTATCCTACGCCCATAGGAATAACATTAGCGAGGGGAATCGGGAAGTTGACTGACGAGCAGCCTTAAGATAGACACTAAATGGTAAAGTTAAAATTACATTCCGGTTCACGGAAAACCTTGGGTGCATTGAATTTAAAATAATGTTAAGATTAAAAAACCAAAGAGGTTAATTTTAAAATTGTAAAAGAAAAGCTAAATTTTACGCAAAAATTTTTAATACTGAAAGCTATACTTTTTTTAGTTTTTAAAGAAGTTATATAAAGCAGCATATTTTAAAGATCATACTTTGAGATAATCATTTAATTTTTAAAAACAACTTGGTTAAAAAACTTCTTTCTATTATTTAAATTTTTGAAAAAGTTACTTATGAACACGATAAATGTAAAAGTGAATACAATGGAAACTTTTCTCAACTACTTATTAACTTTACTCATTTTTTTAAATTAAAATTATTTCACTAAATTATACATGTAGAACTTATTAATTTAACATTATAATAATGAGAACTGCTGCAAATTGGATCTAAAATTAAACATAATGAAAAAACATTTAAAAAAATAGTTTATACTTCTTATTCCAATTAGTAGTGTAAAAATTATAATAGTGTCAAAGTTGTTCTCGTAAAAGAGGGAAAAAAAACTTGATCTATTTATTAATATTTCAGTTAAGAAGCATTTAATTATGATACATATTATTTAAAAAAATTGGCAATATAATTTCCGATTTTTTTTAAATAAAATTTCTTCGCAATTCTGATGGGCAGCATTTAGAAATATTTCAGAATTAATTGCAAAATTTGAAATATTCATTGCAAGAGCTTGGATTATTGACTTAAATTTCTGGAGAGTGTACACTGATATCAATTTAAAATTGTGGAAGAAATGTGAAATTGTAATGCGTAAGGGAGTGTACGAGAGAAAATGTCTTGGGATCATCTTAATTGTTATAATATATATTCTTCGGTAATTTATTAGATGCAAAAATTTTTTATACTGAAAACCACAACCTTTTTTTTAAGAAGTTTTATAATAATAGCATATTTTAAACATTTATATTCTAAAGCTCATATTTTACTATAACCGTGTTATTAAAAAAAAAAAAAAAAGAAAAAAAAGTTCAGAAAAGAAACCCATGTGTTCTATTATATAAATATTTCAAAAATTTACTTACATACATGATAAATGTAAAATTCAAAATACTGGAAACTTTTTACAAATAGTACGTTATTGATATTTGAAATTTAAAATATTTCTCCTGATTTATCCACCTATAAAATATATTAATAAATAAAACTAAAGTTATTTTGACAGAGAGTTTATTATTATTATTATTATTACCCAACTTACAAACTACTATAGCAATCATTTAATAGCAAACCTCGAAGGTTTAATCACTCCCCCTCCCCTCCCCCAAAAAAAGGTGATGACAATTTTTAATACATGTATAAAAGTTGTATAAATATTCCTTATATCAACCTTCTCAAGTATACAATATATCAATGTTTAGAATTTCAAATATACTAAAAATAAAAAGCATTTGAATACCAATATATCCAAAGGTTATTTTAAGCATGTATAAAAAATTCTGCATTCTACTTAAGTAGCTTTAGAATAAAAGCAATATATTTTCTAGAGATTTTTCAAAAAATGTTATAAATAATTTCAAACATACTGCTTCAATTAATCACTCTAATTAAGGCAAAAATTCTATAGTTAAATAAGACAAAGATTATTAATCGATAAAAGTAGTAAAAATTCCAAAAAAATCGACTGATTTAGTGGCAATATAATTAATAGTGCAAAGTTGAAAATCGCAAATGTTGAAAAAAAGAAAAAGAAAGAAGAAAAAGGAACTATCTGATATATATATTTTTCATGTTATGACAAACCATTATAATTAGATTGAATTTGAATTATTTCACCTTTCCAGTTAAAAAAAAATTGATAAAAAAGGTTTTAACTTCCGAAAATAATTAAAAAGCAACTAGTTTTAAGAGCTAAAATTTTACACCATTCTCATACAGACCATCATACATACAATTCTTTGAAAAGATGACAGTTTTAAAGAAATAAGATTTCAGTAAACATATATAAACATCTGTTAAACAAGTAGTTTTTTAATCAAATGGCAGAATATAAAACTAGTTTTCTTGAAATATGAAATTTTATATTCAATATAATTTAGGAGCTTATAAAGCAGAGACTATCCAAGCGTATAATTCAGGGAACTGTAGTATACTGTATATATATATTTCAAAACAATCTAAAAAAAAAACTGTTTACAGTTTTTTATGAGTAACATTGTAAAATTATAACGTATATCAGTGTCGAAGTTCTTCTCGTAAAATGTTAAAAAACTTGATATATGTATTAATCTCTCATTTAAGAAGCAGTTAATTGTGAGATATTTTTAAAAAGATAATTGGAAATATATTTTACAAATTTTTTTTAATTAAAATTTCGCGGCAATTCGGATGTAAATTTGTGAAGGTATCAAAAAAAATTTTTGAAGTTATTCTGAATATAGTCCGACATTTCGTTGAGATAGGCACATCATATTAAGTCTAAAATTACAGTTATGTCCACAGAAAATCTTGTTTGTAGTGAAATTCAAAAAACTGTTACGATTAAAAAATAAAAAACAAAGAGTTCCTTGGGCCCTTTTTAGAAATATTTCAGAAAATACGCGATATTGATTTCAAGATCTCGGGTGATTGACTTAAATTTTAGAACACTAATTACATTTTTTTATTTTAAAAATGTGAATGAAATGCCAAGTTGTATGTTTACGAGAGTGTACGAGAGATAATGTCTTCGGATCATCTGAATTGTTCTAGAAAACATCTTTTGTTAATGTCTTCTTATAAATAAATGTCTTAGACAATGGATTTTTTTTAAAAGAAGTTTTATAATAATAGCATATTTTAACCAGTTATATTCTGAAGCTCATGTTTTGCCATACGCATATTATTTTAAATAACGATCTGTTCTATTATATAAATATTTAAAAATATATACTTATATAAACGATAAATGAAAAATTAATATATTAATACATGTATAAATATTACTTATATCAGCCTTCGCAAGTACACAATATATGAATATTTAGACTTTTAAATATACTAAAAATAACAACTATTTGAACACCAATATATCCAAAGGTAATATATTAAACATGTATTAAAAAAAATTCTACATTCTACCTAAGTAGCATTAGAATAATCCAAAATACTTTCTAGAGATTTTTCAATTTTTTTTATAAATAATTTAAAACATACTGCTTAAATTAATCACTGCTTCAATTAATCAATCTATTTAAGGGAAAAATTCTATAGTTAAATAAGACAAAGATTACTATTCGATAAAAGCAGTAAAAAAAAAATTAGATTTGGTAGTAATATAAATCTAATATAAATAATAGTGCAAGGGGTCGGTGCAAGTTTTTTTTTCTTGGGGCCCATTTTGTGAAAAGTAAAAGTTATTTTTGTGAAATTTATCATAATTTTGTAAAAAATACCATTTTGCAACGAAAGATGAAATCCAGCTAATGAAATTCAAACCAAGCATTTAATAATAATAACTTATTTCAGTCCTTCTGCTAAAGTTTTTCTTTCTGGCGAATTTCTTTTGTTTGCAAATTACACATCTTAAAACCTAAGAAAATAAAAATAATTAAGGAAGAGTATGTTTTTATTGAATGGAATTTTGTGAAGGTGCCTGTTTTATTAAAATGAAATCTGTGAAGTGACTTGTTTGATTAAAATGGAATTTTGTGAAGGAGCCTGCTTTAGTAAATGGGTTTTTGTGAAGCGGCCCTAAATAGACCCCAATTTTTTTTCTGGATCGAACCCTGAGTGCGTAGTTAAAAATCGCAAATGTTGAAAAAAAAATAGAAGAAGAAGAAGAAGAAGAAGATAAAGAAAAAATTAAAAGGGTTTTTCCGATGTATATATATTTTTTCATATTATGACAAAACCATTATAAATAAATTGAACTTGAATTATTCCACTTTTCCAATTAAAAAAATTCGACTATAAATATTTTAACTTCCAAAAATTGTTAAAAAAGCAACTAGTTTCAAGAACTAAAATTTTAAATAACTCTTCTACATACAATTATAAGAAAATATGAGAGGTTTGCAGAAATAAGTTTTCAGAAAACATACATAAACACCCCTTAAAAAAATACTTTTTGATCAAATGACAGAATAGGAAACTAAATTTTTTGAAATACTAAATTTTATATGCAATAAATTAGGAACCAATAAATCAGAGATTATTCAACCGTATAATTGTGAGAACAGTGATACACTGTGTCTATATTTAAAAACAATCTAAAAAAAACTGTTTATAGTTTTTTCTGAGTAACAGTGTAAAAATTATAATGTATCTCAGAGTCGAAAATAATTAAAAAACAACTAGTTTCAAGAGCTAAAATTTTACATCATTGTTCTACAGACCATCATATATACAATTCTTTAAAGAAATAAAATTTAAGTGAGAATATATATAAACATATATGTTTATCCTTTTCTTTCTCATTAGTATTGTAAAAATTATAACATACCTCAGAGTCAAAGTTCTTCTTGTAAAAGGAAAAAAAAGCTTAACTTATTTATTAATCTCACATTTAAAAAGCAGTTAACTATAAGATATTTAAGAAAAAGTAATTGGCTATATATCTTACAATTTTTTAAAAATTAAAATTTCACAGCAATTCTGATGAAATTTACGAAGGCATCAAAAGAAATTTGAAGTTATTTTCCAGATGGTCCGATATTACATTAAGATAAGCACATGATGTTAGGTATAAAATTACAGTTATTTCCACAGAAAGTGTCGTTTGCAGTGAAATTTAAAAAATTGTTACGATTACAAAATAGTTAAAAACCAAAGAATTTCTAGGACACTTTTTAGAAAAATTTCACAAAAATACGCGATATTGATTTCAAGACCTCGGGTGATTAACTTATATTTCAGGACACTAATTACGTTTTTAAATTTTAAAAATGTGAATGAAATGCCAAATTGTATGTTTACGGGAGTGTACGAGAAAAAGTGTGTTCGGATCATCTTAATTGTTCTAGTAGTTATCTTTCGTTAAATTCTTAGACGTAAACAATTATTTAAACTGAAATACATGTTTGTTTTTCTTTTTTTAATAAGAAGTTTTATAATAATACCATATTTTAAACAGTTATATTTTAAAGCTCATGTTTTGCCATACGCATTTTATTCAAAATAAAAATCTGTTCTATTATATAAATATTTGAAAAATATTCTTATATACACTATAAATGAATATATTAATACATGTATAAAAGTTGTATAAATATTTCTTATATCCGCCTTCTCAAGTATAAAATATATCAATATTTAGAATTTAAAATATACTAAAAATTAACAACTATTTACTACCAATATAGCCATAGGTTATTTTAAGCATGTATAAAAAATTCTACATTCTTTTTAAATAGTATTAGAATAATAGCAGTATACTTTCTAGAGATTATTTAAAATTTTTTTTATAAATTATTTAAAATACACTGCTTAAATATTCGCTCTATTTAACGGAAAAATTCTGTAATTAAAAAAGACAAAGATTAACATTCCATAAAAGCAGTAAATAAAAAATAAAAAATCAATAGATTTGGTAGTAATATAAATATTAGTGTATAGTTGAAAATCGCAAATCTTGAGGAAAAAATAAATATAAAAAGAACTGTCTGATACATATATATCTTTTATATTACGACGAGGCCCTTATAATTGAATTGAATTAAAATGATTGCACTTTTCCAGTTAAAAAAATTCCGTACAAAAAGTTTTAAATTCCGAAAATTATTAAAAAAGCAACTAGTTTCAAGAACTAAAATTTTAAACCACTCTCCTGCAAACCATTATATATAAAATTCTAAGAAAAGATGAGAGGTTTGCAGAAATAAGATTTCACTAAAAAATGTATAAACATGCATTAAACAAATACTTTTTTAATCAAATGATAGAATATGAAACTAATTTTCTTAAAATACAAAATTTTATATTCAATAATTTTGGAACCAATAATTAAGAGATTATTCAAGTGTTATAATTTTGTGTACAGTAGTACACTGTGTCTATATTTAAAAAAAAAAAAATCTAAAAAAACTTTATAGTTTTTTTTTTTTTTTTTTTTTTTGAGTAACATTGAAAAATTATAATGTATCTCACTGTCAAAGTTTTCGTAAAACGGAAAAAAAACTTGCTATATTTATTAATCTCTCATTTAAAAAGCAGTTAATTATGTGATATTTTTAAAAAAGTAATTGGCTATATATATTTTACAGTTTTTTAAAATTATAATATCGTGGCAATTCTAATGGAAATTTGTGAAGGCATCAAAAGAAATTTGGTCCGAAATTACTTTAAGATAGGCACATCATTTTAAGTCTAAAATTACAGTTATGTCCACAGAAAATGTTGTTTGTAGTGAAATTCTAAAAATTGTTACGATTAAAAAAAAAAAAATTAGAAAACAAAGAATTTCTTGGACACATTTTAGAAATATTTCGCCAAAATACGGGATATTGATTTCAGGAACTTGGTTAATTGACTTGAAAGTCAGAACACTAATAATATTTTTAAATTTTAAAAATGTGAATAAAATGCGGAATTTTGTGTTTACGGGAGTGTACGAGAGAAAATGTCTTCGGATCATCTGAATTGTTCTAGTAGATATCTTTCGTTAATGTTTTAGAAGTAAACATTTTTTATTCTGAAATCCCAGCATATTTTATACAGTCATGTTTTAAATTTCATATTTTCAGGTATGCATTTTATTTTTAAAAGAAAAAAAAAAGCACATACTCAATTCTACTATAAGAAATATTTGAAAAAGTTACTTATATACACTGAAAATGCAAAAATGAATAGAATGAAATCTTTAAAACTAGTTATTAACTTTATTATCTTTTTAATTTAAAATATTCCACCTGAGTTGTACATCTAGAATTTAAAAGTTAACTAAATCTAAATTTATTTGACAGATCGTTTTTTTTCTATTATTCAACATACAGACTACTGCGACCAGGTAATTGCAAACCCCGAAGATTTAATCCCCTACCCTTTAAAGAAATATAATAATAATAACCATTGAATCCGACGTCCCCAAAAATGATTTACGGCAGTTTTTAATGCATGTATAAAATTTCCTTAACAGCATTCCCAAGTATGCAGTATATATATATTTAGAATTTTAAAATATTCTACAAATAACAACTATTTGCACCCCAATATTCCAAAAGTTTTCTTAAACATGCATTAAAATACTATAGATTCTAATTAAAATAATAGCAATATACTTTCTAGAATTTTTTTGAAAAAATATAAAAAATTGAAAATACGTTGCTTAAATTATATAAGAAAATGTTAGTATATATTTTATATTATTAAAATTTCAAAATCAATCATACATATAGAAGTTATTTTTTTAAATGATAGATAATAAGTAGTAGGATTTTTAGCTTATCATGTACCAATGTAATATACAATATTGTTTAATTTAATAAAGATAAAAAGATCAAACTTTGTTTTCTTTCACGGCAAAACAATAAATTATTTGCAACATAAGAAAGAAAAAAAAAGCATTTGTTAGATTCTATTTAATTTGTCAACGCAAATTAGTTACATTATAGTATCATACAAAACAGAAAATTTCGGCATCATTTCTACTTCACAGTTATAACATTTTACCAATTTTTAAAAATCATCTAGAATTTAAAAAAAAAAAAAAAAAAAACGCAAAGCCTTATTAGAGACTAGGGAAAGTGAATTATTGTTCATTTTATACATTTCATTGAAAAGTATGATATTTCAGCGTTTGAATGAAAAGAACAACAACATATTAATATCATGTAAATAATTTCATAGTCATATCTTGACATCATTTGAATATTTCCCATATATTAAATGTTAAATAAAAAAAAAATAATTAGTAAATAAAATAATAAGATACAGAGATAATAGAATAAAGTCTGTGACTTACCGAAAATTTTCTTAAATCTTGAATCTTCTTTTTTCTCATTAGGTATAAGTCCATATTTACGGACAGGATTTGGCCTAAACATGCTAGCAAAACGGGAACAATCCATATCGATGCACAAAAATTTCTTGATAATGCAACAATACACTACACAACTCAAAATGTTTCACTAATTGTAAAAATATTCACCACCAACACAACTACAGATTTTAGTTATGACCTTCGAAGAATACGACTTCACAAATCACTGAATTTACTAAGACTGCAGTTTTAGCCAAAGGCTTGCAAGGTATCCACGAAATTTCTTTATCAGTAGCAATAAGGGATTAAACAGGTTGGATATGTTTGAAGAGAACCCCCAAATCTAAAATTGACAAGCGCATTCTTTCCCCATTTAAAATGAAACACCTTCTCTATTGTTATACTAATTCTCAAGGGATTATCTTGTCAAAGGTCAACGCCTTAAAGTGGGCATATGGCATCTTGTCAAAATATAGAGACTTCATAAACGGTCATGTGTAACCCCCCCCCCCCCACCTTTTAACTTTCTCAGAAATTATGGAACATAGATATACATTATGGGCGGTAATTGTTGTCATTGTTTGCAAAATCACAGGTGTCTTGATTAAATCCCATTCTGTTACGTGAAAACTTGAAAATTCTCAATGCTTATAGGGAAAAAAAGATAGTTATATCAATTTTTTAAATAAGAATTTCATTTAAGGACACAAATCTGTAGGTTATCCTAAAACCAACTTATTTTTGAATATTAATTATGTACATTCAAGTTCAAAATGCATTCTGCCTTGCCTTATTCTCAGAAACAAAATATTCGCGAAATATTCATGATATTTCGCAAGGTTCTTTTAAAGATATTACAAAAATTATTTTAATCACGCTTATATTTTACCAAAATGTAAATCGTAAAAGGATTCAACAGAAAAACAAAATTTCGTTTATCAAACTCAATATCTTCCAAGTTATGGACATTTAAAAAAAGGCTGTGGTTACGTTTTCCTTTCTTCCTTCCAAAATGCAAAACTTTGTGATACATTTCTGACGTCTTTTTCATCCGTAGATGCATAGAATTTGCACACATTACTATTGTAATGAAAAATAATCGAATAGCATTTTTCATTTTATTTCTTAAATTAAAATCGTTTGCTTTCTTATGACAGCATTTCCCTGAATATCGGGTGTACAAATCGCTCTGAAAAAGCTAATTTTGACGTAAGTTTGTGAAAGATTACTTGCTTTCATACTACATTTGTAAATATATATGTCCAAAAAATATAATATAAATTCCAGCACTTTTCTTTCTCACTTGCAGCGAGAAGCGAGTTAAGTCTATTGAAAATTTATTTAAAATATTTTTTTTAATTATAAAGTTCAGGAAAAAAAAAATTCGGATTGAAGTGATACCCTGTATTTTTTACTTAAGTGATTGGATTGCGACTTTGGTTTCCCATTCAAAAATTATTTGCTATCGCGTTCATCATTAAATTTTAAAATTTGTAACCCTGTAACTGAATCTACCTGTATATGCAGTTACTTATAAAGTGCTAGCAGAGGCTTTTAATTATTTATTTATTTATTTTTACTCCCATTCTTGGAACACAAAGTAAAATCTCGATATATCCGAATTACTGTGCACTTATTTTAATATCATCGCTTGTCACAAAAACAAGGTAATAGTTGAAAGTTTCGTTAAAATATCGTTATTATTTTTTTAAGTTGAAAAAAAATCACAATTCGAATTGGAGACACCTTGTATTTTCGGCTGATTACATGGGTTGCATCAACTAGTATCCTATAGAAAATTTGTTCCTTGAGGTGTACTCTAAACGCTACCACCTCTTAATATTTGTAATCTGCTATATGCATCTACCATATAAGCTAAAGTGCAGATGAGGGAACTCGATATGCTTTGAACTATTTATAATTATCATTATTTGAGTATTTTATAATATCTTTTGGCATCTCATTAAATGGTTTCGTGAAGGAAAATAATTGAAGGAGGTTCGCAAACCTCCTTCAACGGAGGAGCGGAGGAAACTATATAATTTTCCTCCGCTCAGGAACGCGAAACTTTCTGACTCGTTTTTAAACGTGAAAGAATGATACTTGCAGGTATGATTATTGAAGTGATTAGCAGTCGAAATATTTTAGCTCACAGGCTATATCAAAGTTTCTGAGCTAATGTGTCCGCCGGTTCTGTATGTATGTATGTACGTGTATACGTATGTACGTGACGCGATAACTCTTGACAGAAATATCCGTTTTGCTTCAAATTTTTGTTTAGAGGTTCATTGTGATAAGGCGCTTTCCTGATTAGTTTTAGGGGTTCATTTTTTCGTTTTCCGATAAAGAAATTACATATTGAGTTATTAGCAATTGTTGTCTCACAGTACGGCAGTTTTTTTTCCTTTCATACGCTGTCGTATCTGGAAATTTGGTTTAAAACTCCAACATTAATAGCATTTAATCTCATAATCATTAATATAGTAAAAGCCTTAGTCAGTTTTAGAAATACTCAGAGAAAAATGCAATTTTATCAAACTCATAATATATTTTTATTATTTATATAATGTTTCGAATTTTTTTCCTTATGACGATTTGTGGATAATTTCCTTCTTATATTTCTATCGGTGGCTCATGCTTTTATTTTTATTTTTTTGATCTCGAAAGTTTTAATTAAAAAATAGTTTTTTTTTCTGCTTTTTAGTTCCTTAAAAAAGCGTTGGTTTTATTTATTTATTTTTAAATCATAAAATCATATAATTACATAACTAATATAAATGAACGTTAGCAGTGAACAGATCGTCTTTCTGTTTCTATGTGAATAAAATTAGAATTTTTCGATTCAAAACAATCCCTATGAACAGGGACTCGAACTCTGGACCATAGGGTTAAACGCCTAATGTTTTTACCGACTAACCTAACCAGGCTCGCGCTGATGGAATCGTCTTACAAAACACTTTCCATAAATTTGTTTTTCAACATATAATCAAAACTTAATTAGAATTAATTTATTAATTAATACCGTATATACTCGTGTATAAGTCGAAGAAATTCAGACAAATTTTGGGAGTTGGAAACGCGGGATCGACTTATATACGAGTTAGTTAAAAAAAATAAAATAAATGGATAATATTTCACACTCCGGAAGAAGTATGAAATACCGGAGTCACCGGGTCTAGGTCGGAGAGAGAGATAAAAGCGGACAATGGTCATTTTCCTGTGATTGCCAGAAAAAAATCTCAACAATAACATCCCTGTAATTGTTTTGCACCCATTTTCTCTTGGGATAGAATACCTTTCAATACAGGGGTATTCTTTTCAACATTTTATTCCCCTTTTTAAAAAGAGTTCAACTTGAGAATGCTTCTAGATTGCTCTACTAAAAGTCCTACAATACGAAGACGTACTATATTTTAGCAGTTTAAGAAGTTGTTTAGCCTTGCAAATAAGGCTTGAAATAGAATTTTCAAAGATTTTTTTCTTTTTAAGTATCATTAAATTGATGTGAATGGGTTTCAAAATAGTTTTAGCTTCTTCAGTTTTACATAATTATATAGTTTTAAAACGTTGAATTAAAAAAAAAAATGTCTGGTCCCTCATTCCTCCTCCTCTTGTCATATAATTGATAAGTGCATATAATTGATAATAACATATTATCGTAATTCTCTGAAGTTCGCTTTCTTCCCCTATCTAAAACAATTAAAATATCGATTTTGTGATGTTGGCTTTAACGGGACTCTTCACTCACTTGAAAACACCCGCTCGCTAATGTTAAACCTATGGGCAGGTTGTTTTCGAATTTCTCGTTTAAATTTGAATATTTTTAAATGATTTTTTTCTTTTCTTTTCTTTTTCTTTCTTTCTTTTTTTTTTTTTTTTTGGTTCATAGGAGAGCTGATATGGCTAATATGGCTATTTTCTACTTTTTCGATTTCGGTTGCAGATTTTTTTTAATAAAGGCACTAAGTAAGGTAAAGTAGTTTTAATCTAACTAATATTTATTAAACGAATTTTACGTTGGAAGTGAATGTTTGATGAGTATTTATATGTGCAACGTAAAGTCCTTATTAATTATAATTAATTAAAGGTACTTTCACTTTCAGTACCGGTTTCGAAAGTGAAAGTACGTCTATTAAAAAAAATCTGCAACTGAAATCGAAAAAACAGTAACTAGCCGTATTAGGAACCAACCTCAGTTATCCTAACAAAGACAAAAAAAAAAAAAACAAAAAAAAAACTGGCATTGGTCGTTAAAAAAAGTTTCTATTGCGATCAATAAAAATATACTACGGCAAAATTTAAGTTAATCTAAATTCCTCCTCCTCCCAAATTTTACTCTCAGCATACATAATTTGATTAAGATAAAATATAAGATTATTTCCCCTTTCTAATCATTTTAGAACTTTTCTTTGACAGAAACACTTTCCAAAGCATTTAGAATAAATACCACAACAAAACTAACTGAAAACCGCAATTTCAATGAAAGAGAACAGGAAGGAATGATTCAATAATAGACACATTTATAAAATTCAATATAAAAAAAAGTTACGGGCCGATTTTAAACATTTTTACACCAAAATTTTTGTTTTAAGACAAGGAAAAGAAAGAGCCCGGTTTCTTGTCAAGCGGACACCTAGAAAGGCCAGACTCGCTCCGTCGCTCAAGGCTTTCAGTTAGTAACTGACCGCAAGTTTAATATTCTGGGACGTTCGTCAGGAATCTTGTGGTCGCGAGACACTTCTAGTATTACCTTCCACGGTTGTCCCAACGTCCCAAGTCCTTCCGGCCTGTACCGGGAGGAAAAGGCAGCTTTCCTATATCTTCGTTTTCAATATCTTCGTTTTAATGAAAATAACCAGTCTAAAACGCAATTTTCAACGGTTTTTTGCGTTTTCGTCTAAGCAGGTGTTATTGTATCATACTTATGGTGGGGGGCCCGCATTCGAATTATTACCAGGGCCCGCGGTCTTTCTGTACGGCCCCGGGGACGCTGATTAACATCCCCATGATATATGCCCCCATACGTCATTTTTACGTCACGAGAAAAGGGGATATAAATCCAGTACTTGAGTATTTCACTTTTCACAAAATCCTGATTAATGTCCCCCTGATATATGCCCCCATATCTGAAAGGAACACAAATGTAAACCTAGAGAAATTTCGTTTCGTTGAGAGCCTGATTAACGTCCCCAGGATTTATGCCCCCATACGTCATTTTGGTGTCCCAAAAAATGGGGGTGCAAATCCGGTGTTCGATCATTTCACTTTTCAAGAAATCCTGATTAATGCCCCCATGATATATATCCCCATATCAGAAGGGGGCACATATCCAGTGATAGAGAATTTTCCTTTCATTGAGAGCCTGATTAATGTCCCCCTGATTTAAGCCCTCGTACGTCATTTTGACGTCACAAAAGATGGGGGCACAAATCCAGTGCTGGAGCATTTTACTTTGGACGAAATCCTGATTAACACCCCCATGATATGCATCCCCATACGTCATTTTGATGACGTCACAGAAGATATCACGTCACAGAAGACGGGGACTTAAATCAGGGGGCACAAATCCAGTACTAGAACATTTTATTTCGTCGAGAATTCCTGATTTACGACCCCATGATATAAGCCCCCATACGTCCTTTTTATGTCGCAACAAAGGGGATTCAGATTTCATGTAGGATAGGCAACTAGAGTTTTGCACGGGCAGGAATTTCCAATCCGATCCCGGTGCAAAAATTTAATGTTCGACCCCAAAAATTTTTGTGTTAAAAAGAAATAATCTTGCGTAATCACGTGTTCAACGTTTTCTGGCGTTTCCATTACCTGCGATTTTATTTTGTTAAGCTGATCATAATTATCAGACCAGAATTATAATTAGTAAGGTTAACTGGGTGAATTAGTCCTTCCAGCTTCTCCAGGATGGCATAATTGCAAGATCATTGGCGGCTTCAGCCAGGATATCCTTGGTTCGAATCCTAGCCTGGACATTTTTCGCCCAGTTCGAAAAATTAAATCTCATATGATTTACTTACCTATTCTAATAATTGTATTAAAAAAAAAAGATTCTTGTATAATTACGTGTCCAGCGTTTTCTGACGTTTCCATTACCTGCGATTTTATTCTTTTGAGCTAATTCATAAATATCAAACCAGATTTATAATCAAGAAAGTTAACTGAGTGAATTAGTTCTTCCAGCTTCATTCAGGATGGCTCAGTTGGTAGAGCACTGGCGGCTTCAGCCAGGATATTCCTGGTTCGAATCTTGGCCTGGACATTTTTCGCCCATTTAGAAAAATTAAATCTCATATGATATATCAATTATTCTAGAGAAAATCGGGGAAATGTTTTGCAATAAAGAAAGTAAACATTGTTTACGCAGACGGCATAAAGCTGTTTCTATCCCACTTGCTACAAATTAGAGTATAGATATAGAATTAGATATTGTTTGTGAGGCATGATTGTGAATAGATTTTTTTCCGCAAATTGTTATAATAGTTCCATATTCAAAATTAGCAAATTTTGAATTTTGATTATGTTTTTGTCATTAAAATGTTAAATGTAGCATTATTATTATTTTCCTTCACACTAACACACTAAATAAATTAAGTATGTAATTTCATATATTGGACTGGACAATAATCAAATGCTTACATATATTACAATTCTTTAAAAAAAAAAAACTGTGAATTTTGTAGCATTTTGTATAATAATTAATCAAACAAAACTTAGGGTTTTTTTTAATTTATTGTATAGTAAAAGAAAAAAAAAATGTTTTCAAGTCCAAAGAAGCAACTTTCTGCTAGGTGACTGCCTGGGACAAGAAAAACAAAGCGGGTGGAAAATACACAAAATAAAATACTTAATGATAACTTGATATCTATCTATATATATATATATATATTTTTTTTTTTAAAAAGAACATATCAATTGCTGAGGTGTAGAAATATCTCACTCAGGGTGAAATGGCTAGTAAAACCGCCCCTGCTCTTACCCCCCCCCCCCCCCCTTCCCACAAATTATTTTTCCTCGTCATTTTGCCATTTCTAAACCAAGCAAGTTGGAAATTGTACGTCAAACGTGACAAATGAGGTGCGTTCGTACAATAGCTAGTTACATAAATATTCAGATCTTTTCTGATTTTAAATTCTGTGAAATGAGTTATATCGTCTGCAGATTAATTTCTGTAATAAAATAAGTATCTCTGTCGCTTGACGATTAAACTTCGGAAGCTCCTATAACAAAAAAGCACCGATTTAAAAAAAAAAATTCAAATTTTTTAATAAATATTTTTATTAATATCTCCTAAAGTTTTGATTCGATTTTAATAAAATTTGAAATGTCTCGACAAAATTCTGCAAAGATAATATATTTTAAATTGCAAACCATTCGGTTGGGTAGTTTTTGCGTTGTTATATGCGGACAGACAGACAGACGGACGGACAGACAGACAGACAGACGGACGGACAGACGGACGGACAGACGGACGGACCAAGCGACGACTATAGGTGCTACGTATTTATATAATTACGAACGCACCTAAAAAAGCCATTTTTTTTTTCTTTTTAACACTTTCCAACCTAGTTGAAAAGTGTTTATGACTTCGGTTTGTCTGCCGTATGGCCGTCTGTCCGTACTCTAACTACCGAAAATATGCTCTGATTTCTCTGCAATTTTTATATGTCATTGTCGTTATCTATAGCATGTTCCCTATTTAAACGGAACTGTGCAGTACTTATAATTTTTTGACAGGGACACTCAAAAGAATTCCGTTACATTACGATCTATGGGGAAAAATCATGTGCTGTTTATTTTAATGATGTTACGCAATTTCAAACACATCGTAATTGATATATATCACTAAGGTGCATTACAAGAAGCTTAATATGGAATAGGGTGTGCATAGCACTTGTAGTTACTTTACAGGGACAGTCAAAAGAGTTCCGTTGCATTACGTCTATGGAGAAAAATCGTCTGCGGTTTATTTAAATAATGTTTCACTATTTTAAACGCATTGAAATTTATATAGATCACTAAGGTGCATTACAAGAGGCTTACTACAGAATAGTGTGTGTATAGCAGTCATCGTTCATTTACAGGGATACACAAAAGAATTCTCTACTGTCTGTTAACAATAATTCCTGGAAGTGCGTTTTAAGTTACCGAACACGATTTTAAATTGAACTCACTTTTTGTCTATTACATGATGTGTATAAATTCTGTAAGTCCTATACAGGGAAGTACAAAAGTTCGCGAACACATTTCCGTTTATTGACAGAAACTACAGAAGGAGAATTTTAAACTGTGCTAAGCGTTTTCTAACTGAACTAAAATTTAGCATCCTATGTAGTATGTATACAAATGTATAGATCATATACAGGGCTGAATAAAAGTATTCGGATATTTTTCCGAATATTGTATAGGTTGAAAACTTCTGAAATTATGGTTTTAAATATGTTGTGCGTTTTCCAAATTGTTTACTTAGATGTTATCTTTCAGCTTATTAAACAGTATGATTTGAAAAATTATTTTGGAAGCTTTGGAAAGTGTTACATAATCTATGCTCGACGCATGATTTTTCGTTCTTGTTTTTTTACATTTAGATTACGAGCGTAGAAACTGCGTGGTCGTGTGACTGCACGGAAACCTAAAAAATAAGGTGTGGAAAATTTACAAACTAAAAAGTAATATCTTAAGGTGATTCTTAAATTCCTTGCTGAAGAACATGAAACTTTCTGACTCATTTTTAAACGTAAAAAAAAAAAAATAAAATTGGCATGTCTGACTATGGAGGTGATTGGAAATTGTAAATAAATTACTTATTGAGTTAAAACGATTGTTGTCACCCGACGACCATTTTTCCCCTTTCCCGCTTTGCCGCAACAAGAAATTCTATTTAAACCGCCAACTTTGACAGTATTTTCTCAAAGAAATTCCTGTCTTTACCAAAAATAGAAAATGCCATTCGATTATATAATTTCTGAATAAGAGCATCTCTCAATTATTTGATTTACACTCAATTACTATTAAACGTAATCACCGGAATTTAATTACTACTTCACCGAAAAAAGATAATTCACAGCGCTGTATTTTTAAAATAAGATTAAGATTTCCATACAAATTTAGTTACTGAAAATTATCTATTTATTATTATCATGAGAGACGGCAGTGATAATGAGTTTATGAGTTTATACGAGTGACGCAGCAAAAACCGAAAACCGAAGGTTTCCGTCACTCTATATATACGCCTAGAAGGACATCAAAGAGAAATCAAAACGCCGACATTTAATATCTCAGCAAATATGAGGCATACAATTTTGATTTTTTCACATTAGTCTTATATCTATGGTCTAATTCAATCCTGAAATGCAGTAGATTTTAAGAACTGGAAGTCCATTTTTAACTAAATTTGGGTAAATGTAAGACCCCTGAAAATTATCTCGAAAATGGCTCGGGCAATTTTATTTTATTAAATATTAGTTCAGAATCTTATTATGAAAAATAGGACCTCTCAATATATTCTTTACATTAAATAACTTAAAGATATTATATAATATTTATAATATATATTTTATAATTTAATTACATTATTATTTATTATATTATATTATTATATAATATTATTATATTATATTACATTATTATTTATTATATTATATTACATTATTATTTATTATATTATATTACATTATTATTTATTATATTATATTATATTGTATTATTATTATATTATATTATTTTTATATTAACCATTATTTTAAAGATATTATTCAAAGATAATTATTTTTTTTAATTATACTTTTCTTGTTTGTTAACAAGATGAAAAAATAATGAATTAAAAAAATTCTTAAAAAATAATAAATATTTATAATGTTTCTTCGGTGAGTACCCTTAAACCTTTCCATTTATTATATGACATCATAAGCATTTTATGACAATCACATTTATATAGCTTATTGCTTCTTAATGCTGGAGCCAAAAGGTTCATTTTTTCCGGGTGTTTGTTTCTGACGTGTCGCTTTAAAGACTCGTATAAACAATCACTCTCTCGCAGCATAACTTTAAAGTTGAGTCTTGGACTGCTCTCCCTGGGCCACCACCCTCATATTTTTATTGGGGCCCTAGGGTTCTTTTTTAGCATTTATTTAAAATTTTATTCTAATGATTAATTTATACCCTATGCTTGGTTTCGACTAATTGACATTTTCATCAATAACCACGAAAAAGTAATGATATCAGTACAAAACCCCTTAACGGGTTAAAAGTTGTGACGCAGCAGTTTCTTTTGGCTCTAAGAATTTTAAATATGGGTCTTAAAAGCAATGATATCAAATTTGAGTGACGCTATGTTAATAATTTAAAAAATATATAATTATTTTCTTTTTTGTTTTATTTACATTCACAGATGCAATTATTATTTTTGACATGAAAATATATATGAAGTTTATTCGCTGATGCTTTTTCATTCACATCTCTCCTCAATTCAAAATATGGGTTTTAAAAGATATGATATCAAAATTCGAGTGACACTTTCACATGAATTTAATAGTATTATTTTAAAATTATTTTCGGTTTGTCTTCTAAAGTATATTTACACATACAAAAAATGCTTATAATTTTCCAATACACTGTTAAATATATTACTTTCACTGAACCTATATTATGCATTGAAATGTATTTATTTCAATAAATTGATTTATCTTTTGTGCCACGCGATCCAAAATCATAAGTAAAATTTATGTGAATGATTATTTTGCATCATATTATCCACTTAAATACATCACCCTTTGTTTGGATACTATGACGCAAAATAATCATTTACATAAATTTTACTTATGATTTTTCATAGCGTTGCACAAAAGATAAATCAATTTATTGAAATAAATACATTTCAATGCATAAGATTAGTGAGCAAGTGACCGAAATCACCCACTCGTGGACAGCCACCCGTGAGGTATAGGAACAATAAGTCCACGAGGGGAAAAATAAACGCTACCCGACACCGATAGCACCCATCCGATCCAACCCCCACCGCAGGAGGCGCCTGTTTATTAGATTTGAAACAATAAATATAATTACATAACAATAATAACATATAAAAGGTTATAAATAATGTAAAAAGTGACAATTTTTTGTAAATTGAAAGTTAAATATAAAATATTTTCGAAGTACTATAAGTTCATGATGTCCTAAATTTATGGTATTTTAGTTCAGAAAGTCAATGGTCAGTTCAGTCAATTTTTTTTAAAATTCTTTCGTAATGAAAGAGAAATTTTATTGAGAATATTATAATTCTCTTTTAACTTTTGAGAGTTTGAAGGATTGAAAATGATATTACGAAGGTTATATCTGAGAGTTTCGTTCTTATCAAAAGGGAAGTGATGGATCATAAGAGGGCAGCATCCGAATATGTAGTGAACTGCATCTCCTTCTGCTTTATCGCATGGACATCTAGGTGAGGCTCTTTTTCTTATTTTATGTAAGTATTGTGGGAAACTGCCATGGTTACTCAGATAATACGGCAGTGTTGGCTGTTTGCAGAGATAATTTGGATCGACTTTATTTATAATTTTATAGGTATCTCTGCCCTTATTACATGAGTCCCAAATGGCTTGCCAGTCAGAGATGGTTTTCTTTTTAAAATACAATTTTGCTATTAAAATGGGGAAAAACAGATCTTTTCTTGATTGATATTGTTCTTGTCAGATGGCTTGCTTTGCTAGGAGATCAGCTCTCTCGTTGCCAGTGTCACCCACATGAGATTTAGTCCATGTTATTATAATGGATTTATCAGGAATTTGAAAGTGTCGGAGGTTCGTTCGGTTAGAGGTTTGTACTATTCAATGTGCAAATTAAGGGATTATCCGGTGGGTGTGTAGCACGACCGGTATACGGTTCCGAAGGCAGCGAGGACCCGGGTCGGAGGGCCGTCCGGTTCGAGGTTTTACAAGATTCGAGATTTTCTACAATTCGAGGCACCGATGTAAATTAGGGGCCCGCTAGCGGGCGAAGCCAGCTAGTACGTTAATAATGTCTAGAGAGGACTCAAACTCAATGCAAATGTTTAGGTAAAAACGTCAACGGTAAAAACGTCAACGGTAAGAACGTCAACGGTAAAAACGTCAACAGGTAAAAAGGTCAACGGTAAAAACGTCAACAGGTAAAAACGTCAACGGTAAAAACGTCAACGGTAAAAACGTCAACGGTAAGAACGTCAACGGTAAAAACTGTAAAAACTAATCCATTCATTTCAATCACTTAATATTTTCCACTCAAAGTAAAATAAATAAATAAAGAAAATGATGAAGCACGCAGATAAAAACCCAACGATAATTTTTCTCTCATCTCTTAAAACAAGTGACCTAATTTATGACTCTTAAGTTTCAAGTTTATCAAGCAATAGAGATTTATTACCTCGTTATAATCGTTCTCTTCTAATAATGTGAAATATGTTTATAATTTGTTATTTGTGATTATGCCATTATAAACTTATTACAGAACTAAAACATTTAAAAGGACAATTATTCAACGTCAATTTGTTTCAAAGAAATGATGCAACTTTACTCGTAACTTTCCAAACTTTGTGAAAATGAGTCAGTGTATTACTATCCTTCATTCTGTAAAGTCACAGGAAAAAATGTTTCCTGATGTTAAAATTAATCTAAATGTAAACCTTTTAAAATTTTAAGTAATGTAAAATATAATTTTTAAAATCAATCCAAACGTGAACTTATTTATTCAATGTGAATTGTGCATTAATATAATTTTTTTTACAAGTCTTATTTCAGAAGTGGTACATCTACACGATTATTCAAGAAGTGTTTATAATAAATTCTCAAATAGTTGAAATATATAAACCAGTGGGTATTTCATAAATTGGATAGACCTTAGAAAAGGTAAGCAATTCCTTTTCTTTCTGCATGTTGAAGACCAGAGTTAATTTTAATTTGAAGAATTTAATATTCTGATGTTACGCGCTTACCTCGTTGGGCCCCTTCAACAGTGATCATGAGCCTGATGAATATATGAACTCAGAATTTATTCTTAAGGATTAATAATTGACTCTAATTAATAAAAATAATACTCAGCTCTTATGCTAGATTAAAAATTCAAGAAAACATAATTGAATTTAATAAACTATTTAAACTAATAAAACTTTAAAAACTGTATAAACAAGTTCTCCGAGATGGCGACAATAAAGGAAATGCAAATAGTAGATAAATTAAACAATAATAATTATTCTATATGGAAGTTTAAAATTAATATGTTGTTAATTAAGGAAGATTTGTACGAACTCGTAACTCAGGAACCCCCTACACCAATTAACGAAGATTGGAGAAAAAAGGATGCAAAAGCTCGCGCTTTAATAAACCTGAGTATAGACGATACGCAAATAGTTCATGTAAAACATTTAGAAACAGCAAAACAGACATGGGATAGTTTAAAAAATATTCACGAGAGAGCCAATTTGTCCAGTAAATTGTATTTGTTACGAAAATTGTATAGTGCAAAACTTCCCGAAAATGGGAACATGCACAAACACATTACTAATATACTGGAAATAAAAGATAAGCTCTCCGCAATAGGAGAGAACATAACCGACTCGCATTTATCTGCACTTCTATTGTGCTCGCTACCTGCGAGTTATAATACTCTAATAACAGCTCTCGAAGCCCGAAATGAAATTGAATTAACTCCCGAATTCATCAAGAGCAAACTTACTGATGAATTTAATAAACGGGTAGAAAATAGTGAGCAAGTTGAAAACTCACAAAAGGTGTTTAAAACACAAAAGAAATACACTCAAGATTATAAAGGGCAAAACAAATATTGTACCTACTGTAAACAATCAAATCACACTTACAAACAATGCTGGCATCTCAAGAACAGAAACACACAGACCACTACACCTAAAACACAATACAAATACAAAAAGTACACATCGTTGTGTTTTGAAAATACAAAAGGTGATAGTAAAAATAAAATGAATGAATCAAAAACAGATGAACAGGTACAAATAAATAAAAGTGAACATAAAGATGCAGCATTCATAATTGTAAATCCCGC
Source organism: Maratus michaelseni (assembly GCA_963931845.1). NCBI lineage: Eukaryota > Metazoa > Arthropoda > Arachnida > Araneae > Salticidae > Maratus > Maratus michaelseni. The sequence continues at coordinate 9,936,619 of OZ007598.1, forward strand.
TAATAAAACCTGGTTAATTGACTCAGGAGCGTCGTCGCATATTGCGAACGATAGGGATATATTTACAAAATTCAATGATACTGAAAAAACTACAGTAACAATTGCTAATGGGAATACATTAAATTCTTACGGTACCGGCGAAACACAAATAATGACAAAAACATCTGATGGATGTATAAATAGAATTACACTTAAAAATGTGTTATTTGTTCCACAATTGGAATCAAATTTAATTTCCGTAAGTAAAGCCACAGAACATGGCTACAAAGTATTTTTCGAAAATGAAAAATGCATACTATCGTGCAATGGAAAAATATACTTAGAAGCATTAAAGAAACATAACTTATATCAAGTTGAAACACTAGAAGAAAGTTCTCAAAATAAAATAAACATTGCACATGATTGCAGAAATAAAGATTGCCTCGAAATTTGGCATAAACGCCTTGGCCACAGAAATAATGAAAGTATAAAAGAATTAGTCAAAAATGACTTGGCCAGTGGGATAAAAATAAATAACTGTAATCATAAAACAAACTGTGAAACCTGTATAAAAACAAAGTCAACAAATGCACCGTACTCTAAATCTATCGAAAATAAAACAACAAAAGTATTAGATTTAGTACATACTGATTTATGTGGGCCTTTTAAAACACCCACAATAGGAGGAAAAAATTACTTCCTTACATTCATAGATGACAGTTCTAGATTCACAGTTATTTACTTATTAAAAAGTAAAGATGAAGTTTATGAAAAAATAAAAGACTATGTACAAATGGTCAAAACCAGACAAGGAAAATATCCGACGGCGATTAGATCGGATAACGGTGGGGAATACATAGGAAATAAAACAGAAGCCTTTCTAAGGGAACATGGTATAAAACATGAATACACAGTTCCATTTTGTCCCAGCCAGAATGGCATTGCTGAGAGAAAAAACAGAAGTTTAATTGAAATGACACGAAGCCTATTATCCGAAGCAAATTTACCTCATAGGTTCTGGGGTGAAGCGATAAATACTGCTAATCACCTCCAAAATAGGCTCCCCACTAAATTGACAAATAAAACGCCATATGAAATTTGGTTCAAAAGAAAACCAAATCTCTATTATTTACGTGTATTTGGCTGTAAAGTATACACTTACATAAACAAACACAAAAGATCTAAACTAGATGACACAGCAGAAGAGGGTATCTTCATGGGCTATGATAATAATACAAAGGGATACCGCGTTTTCACTAAAAATGGTGAAATAATAATCTCCAGATCTGTAAAATTTCTGGAAGAAAAACTGAACAATTTAAACGAGAAAATTAATGATCACGAACAATTAATTGAAGATAAAAAATACATTGAAATAGAAATAGGTGACACACCCTGTACACCTGACGCGCCCAAACAATCAGAAACACATCAACCTCGTAGATCTGAAAGACAAAACAGAGGAGTACCACCTCAAAGATATACTTCCGACAATTTTATTGCTTTAGCAAATGATTGCGATACAACAGAACCTGAAAACTGGAAACAGCTTATCAAAATAAACAATCCACTAGAAAAGAAAAACTGGCTTAAAGCCACTGAAAACGAAATACAATCGTTAATGAAAAATAATACATGGGATCTAGTCGATCCTCCTCTTAATAAAAGAATCATAGGAAGTAGATGGATTTTCAAACGAAAAATTGATAGTTCAGGAAATACACAAAAATATAAAGCACGTTTTGTTGCCAAAGGTTTCAGTCAAAAATATGGGGAAGATTACCAAGAAACATTTTCACCAGTAGCACAACATTGTACCATCAAAACACTTCTTTTAGCAGCAGCTTATAATAATTTGAATGTGCGACATGTAGATATTGACACCGCTTTTCTTCATGGGAACTTAAATGAAGAAATATATATAAATCAACCTGAAGGCTATGTAAACGAACAATTTCCTGAAAAAGTTTGCAAGCTCAAAAGGGCAATCTATGGCCTCAAACAGGCCGCCAGAGCTTGGCATATTAAAATCGCTGAAACACTAGACAACTTGAACTTTATCCAAAGTACAGCAGACACATGTCTTTTCACTAGAAAAGAAAAAGATCATACATCATACATAATAATATATGTTGATGATATACTCATCGCCAGCAAAGATGAAATAATAGAAGAAATCGTAAATTCTCTAAAACAAGAATACGAATTAAAGGATCTAGGCAATATTAGTAACTATTTAGGTACTCAAATTCAGAAATTACCTAACGGTTATTCTCTTGATCAAAAAATTAAGATTGAAAATTTAGCGAAAAAGTTCAATCTTGAAAACTCCAAACCGTGCAAAACTCCAATGGAACCAGGATATAACAAATTAAATGATGATGATAATTTAATGCCAAATAATATTAAATATCGCCAGGCACTTGGTTCATTGCTTTATATAACAACCATAACGAGACCTGACATTTCAGCAGCAGTAAACATTTTAAGTAGAAGAAATGAGAATCCTCGCGAAAAAGACTGGCAAGCCGTAAAAAGAATAATAGGATATCTATATCATACTAAAGAACTAAAATTAATAATTAACACTAATGAAGAACCAATATTAAAGGTATTCGCTGATGCCGATTGGGCAGGTGATACCAAAACCCGCAGATCAACATCGGGAATATTATATATGTTGGGCAACAACCCAATTCAGTGGACGACGAAAAGGCAAAGTTGCATTGCCTTATCTTCAGCAGAGGCTGAATATGTGTCCGCAGCACATGCTAGCCAAGAAATAATTTGGTTATTGAAGTTACTTGACGATCTAGGCTTTCCACAGCAAAAACCAATCACTTTATATGAAGACAATCAAAGTACCATAAAAATGGTTGAATCAGAAAAATTCACGAAAAGATCAAAGCACATCGACGTCAAATTTAATGCCATTAAACAATATAGCGAAGAAGGCATAATTGAGTTAAGATATCTTCCAACAGAAAAAATGATAGCTGATGCACTTACCAAACCTTTACCCAAGCCTCGATTCATCGAACACAGAAATTCAATGAAAATATTAGTTAATCCCCATGAATGGATTAAGGGGGAAATTGTAAAAACTAATCCATTCATTTCAATCACTTAATATTTTCCACTCAAAGTAAAATAAATAAATAAAGAAAATGATGAAGCACGCAGATAAAAACCCAACGATAATTTTTCTCTCATCTCTTAAAACAAGTGACCTAATTTATGACTCTTAAGTTTCAAGTTTATCAAGCAATAGAGATTTATTACCTCGTTATAATCGTTCTCTTCTAATAATGTGAAATATGTTTATAATTTGTTATTTGTGATTATGCCATTATAAACTTATTACAGAACTAAAACATTTAAAAGGACAATTATTCAACGTCAATTTGTTTCAAAGAAATGATGCAACTTTACTCGTAACTTTCCAAACTTTGTGAAAATGAGTCAGTGTATTACTATCCTTCATTCTGTAAAGTCACAGGAAAAAATGTTTCCTGATGTTAAAATTAATCTAAATGTAAACCTTTTAAAATTTTAAGTAATGTAAAATATAATTTTTAAAATCAATCCAAACGTGAACTTATTTATTCAATGTGAATTGTGCATTAATATAATTTTTTTTACAAGTCTTATTTCAGAAGTGGTACATCTACACGATTATTCAAGAAGTGTTTATAATAAATTCTCAAATAGTTGAAATATATAAACCAGTGGATATTTCATAAATTGGATAGACCTTAGAAAAGGTAAGCAATTCCTTTTCTTTCTGCATGTTGAAGACCAGAGTTAATTTTAATTTGAAGAATTTAATATTCTGATGTTACGCGCTTACCTCGTTGGGCCCCTTCAACAAAAACGTCCACAGGTAAAAAGGTCAACGGTAAGAACGTCAACAGGTAAAAAGGTCAACGGTAAAAACGTCAACAGGTAAAAACGTCAACGGTAAAAACGTCAACGGTAAAAACGTCAACGGTAAGAACGTCAACAGGTAAAAAGGTCAACGGTAAAAACGTCAACGGTAAAAACGTCAACGGTAAAAACGTCAACGGTAAGAACGTCAACGGTAAAAACGTCAACAGGTAAAAAGGTCAACGGTAAAAACGTCAACAGGTAAAAAGGTCAACGGTAAAAAGATCAATGGTCAAAATAAAGATAATACATTACTGTATTGAACATAAAATTGAGATATGTTATTTATCGGTTTCGGATTGGGTTTTGACTCTTGCGTGTCGGATTTGGGGAGCATGGGAATAGGAGGGGAATCCCGGAAAAAATCACTCCGGTAAAAATCACCCCGGAAAAAATCACCCCCGGAAAAAAGCATCATCGGTAAAAATCACCCCCGGAAAAAATCACCACGGTAAATATCAGTAAAAAGGTCAACGGTAAGAATAAAGATAATACATTTATACATTACTTCATTTAACATAAAATTGAGCTTATATTATTTATTGAGATACATATATGTTCAGCTATAGAAAACCGATTCTATATTTTTTTCAAGTAAAGCACGTGTATCTGTGAGTATGTCTAACATTAAAAGCATTATATTATACATATCTTTATACTAAAGCATACAAATAAATAGGAGTTGTGTACTGCATAAATATTCGCTGACCGGAGACGTCGGCTATTCATTATGGGATCCCTGGAAGGGGGGAGGGTTAAATAAAAAATACAATCTATATAGTTTCTATCAAAACACTACATACAGCAACTTTTTTATATTTATGGGAACTTTGACCGAGGGTATTCTTTGTGGGGGGGGGGGGGCGATGAACATTAAATTAAAGACAAATAAATGACATTTTTTAATTCTTTTTTTTTCACCTTTACAAAGGAGGATGGGGCAGAGTTAAAGGGGAGCAACAGAAAATATAATGAGTCAAAATTTGGAGATTTGGTCAAAAAAAAAAAAAAAAAAAAAAAAAAAAAAGCAACGTACGAAATAAAAATGTTTTTCCAAAAGGTGATTTGAAAGAAAATTTAGGATCTAAATTAAATGGTTATGGTAACTGTAAAAAAAAAAAAAAAAAAAAAAAAAAAAAAAATTCTCGGCTGACAACTAGAGACTTTAAAAGCATGAATTTTTCATTTTTTTTTTTTCATTTTTTGACAAATGAAGTCTGAGTTATAAGTGAGTTTTTCTCCATGATGACATTTATCGGGCTGTCACGTGCAGAAAGTCTGTTCAAAAAGAGAACTTTCACAACATTTTCTAAAAGACATTTTTCGAAAAATGGAAAAAACTGTTCGACTTTATAGTTTCTAAATAAGAGCATCTGCCAGTGCCATCTGTTCCATGGGTTTATGAACGAAACTGAATTCAGAAATCTATCAGAAAATAATTAATTTGTATTCCAATATAGTTGAAAAGATTATACGATTTATCTATGGGCAAGTGTGGCATTTGTCCAGAATCCTTCATAATTTAGTGTTCAAAAATTAGAAGTAGTTGCAATTTTATTAGTATACTTTTCTTTTCTACTTTATTCGAAAAACACAAAAGACATTTTAATATATTTTATGTGATATCTAAGTATCGTCTAATAAAAGTATTGTTTTAACTATATTTGTCATACAGTATTCACAAATGTACTAATTTACTAAGTGTACTAATTCTAATCATATGTCCATGTGACATGCCTATGTGAGATAGGGGGGTAAAAAATTGGATTTTCAAGATTTAATTTGTCATTTGAGCAGCATGATTGTGAAAAGCAAAGTAATAATAATAATAATAATAATAATAATAATAATATAATAATAATAATAATAATTTTATGATATATAATGCTTTCGTATGTGTTATTGCTAGAATCTGTATGATAGCGACCCTGTTTTTACTTATATTTAAAAAAAAAAAAAGAAAAAAGAAGATATATTTACACTTATTCATATCTGTAATTTTAATTGCATTTAATCTATTGATATTTGTGAATAATTTGATACTTGTACTGAGCATTAGTATCTTTATTCATATATAGTTGCAGCTTTACAAAGAATTTTTGTGTCTAATTGTGAGGGATTTCAAAGAAACTTTTGCTCGCATCTTAGAAGTTCTTTGTTTTCAGAAAAAAATATGTTAGATAAATACGTACTAAAACCAAAAACACTGGCATAACAAAATAATACAAAAAAAAAAAAAAAAACGTAAATAGTTTTATTATTCAAATAACAAGAAATCGAACAATGTTTCTCTCTCTCCTATAAGGACATCGTGTCTTTTGAAAGTATATTATCAAGTTGATATCTTATAAGCCAATTTTTGGCACACAATTTTCAGAAAAAGATCGGTATCGGGTAGCAAATCAATTATAAATTTGGGGGATCAATTATAATATGTATAAGAAAATAAATATATTTTCAAATCTTTTGCAACTAAATATTAATACTATCTGAAATTTCCATGTAATTTAGTAACAACATCAGTTTTGAATTTTTCCTATTAAGTCTATGTGCATTAGAACAATATTTCATAAAAATTTTTATAAACACGTGTAAACTGTTTCACCTAGTTGATGAAATCCTGAAATGCATTTAATAAAGTTCTGTTTTCCTTCTTTGTGTGTGTCTGTTATTTTTATCTTCAAAATGTTACTGCTTCGTCATATATTTATTTAAAAAGGATTTCTAGTTGAATATTATACCACATGTAAAAGATTTAAAAATCGCATTTTTAATAACATTTTATTTATTTACTTTCTTTCTCCCGCTTTTAAAATTTAAATATATTATCATTCATGATTTTTTTTCTCCTGGGGTTGCTTTTTTTTTCTCTTAAACTCTCTATTAGACGAAAACTATCCCTTCAGGCTCTTCTCAAATCTAAAAACAGCCACTCTCTGACACATTTCTAAATTCATTTTTGTTCAAAAACGCATAAAACTGGAAAGTGTTATTATTCAAAAACTTTGTAATTGAAAGAATATTTCCATTTTTTGGTAAAAGTAGAAGATCTTTCAGAAAATACTGTCAAAGCTGGCGTTTTGAACCAAATTTCCGACGCCACAGCACGAGAAAGGGGAAAAACATGTCGTCACGCGACACAAATAACTTTTAACTCGATAAGTAATTTGTTTATCAAAAAAGAAAATCTCATTTTAATTCCAAATCGCTTCAACAGTCAGGCCTTCCAATTTTATGCCAATGCATTTAAAAATGGGTCAGAAAATTTGTCAGACAGTTTCTCGTTGTTGAGCAGGTCATTAGAGAAATCACCTTAAAAACAGGGTTCTGTTCCGATCCCCCTTTTCTTTTCTTCAATGCTTTTCAATATATAGGGGGGATGGGGGATGAATGGGACATTTTCACAAAAATGTTTATTTTAAATATTTTATTTAAGTTATTATCAATATTATATATCACATTTCATACATTGAGTGTTTGACTACATCTTATGCACAATATTTATTCAGGATTATTGTTATACAGAAATGTATTATGAAATTAAAAAAACAATTCCTCTATGTCCCAATCATCCACACAGCAGGGAAGAATGGGACATACATATTTCCCTCCCTTTATTGAATGTTAAAGACTAAAAGCTGAAAAAAATGCCTTCTTGGCAAAAGCTGAGATATTGTAAATTGTAATATGATCTCCAGGATTATTTGTTATCCAATCATATTGGACTCATCTCAGCTTTCCCTTAAAAGGCCCATAAACGGAAGCATTCAATGGCTGAAGACGGTGGCTACAATGAGGATGAAATGTTAAAAGAATAAACCATAAATTATTAATTTATCAAACTTTTTATAAAAGCTTTTTATTTATCAAAGCTTTTGGTTCTGAAGCACACTATGGTAGTGAAATCTATAAGGATAGGAAACAACCATGTAATTACTATCCTAAAATCATTTATTTTTTTATTCAAGATATACTAATAAGCACGCATCCATTTCAGAATCATAATCGGATTCTGATTCTGAAAGGCTGCGTGCTTATTGGTACATCTTGGATCAAAAAATAAATCATTTAAGAGAGTAATTACATGGAAGATCGAAAAAGTTTCGGGCAATTTACCGCAACTAAAAAATACAGCAATGCCAGATTTAAAAATTATTACCATTTAAATCGCCAACAATTTAATAAAAAAATAAATTTTTTCGTAGGGATACAATGCACAAAAACCCATTGATACTGGCGAAAAACTTGCAGTTTTTTTGAGGCAACTAATTAGGTAGATTTCGTAAGAAATACTACCTATTACATTCTCCCCTAAGTTGGAATTTTTGAAAATTTTTTGCAGATCTACGCCAATCATGACTCCCAGAACCCCCAGTTCAAAACTTTATCTATCTATCTATGTCACTTTTTTATGGACACGATAACTGCAATAATTCTGCACAAATCTCTTCCAAACTGGTACATAAAATCAAGGGGAATAAAATCTCGGTCAAGTTCGTTAATGGGCAAAATCGAACCAAGGGGAAATGGGTGGCTTTTTGTGAAAACAGAAAAAAACCCATAATTTCTTAATTATGATACGTATCGAATATGTTTAAAGTTATTATTACTTCTAGGAAAAGGGCCGAAAATGTATGTATGACAGATTTTTGATAGCATTAAAAATGGCCCCAAGGGGGGTTTAAGAAGAAAAAAAAATTCATAACTTCGTCAATTCACAAGATATCAAATCCGCTTGAATTTATTATAAATCCTCTTAATATTATCTAAAACTTTTATATTGACAAGTTTTTTATAGGACCAACTCTTATAGCAAATAAATAAATAAATAAATAAAAAATAAAATAAAATAAAAGACATCTAAACTTAATATTCCTTCTTCGGCGTAAAAGAAACAACATACATACATGTTTTTTTTCTTTGTTCTTTCTTTCTTTTCTTTTCATTTTTTTACATGTTTTTAGCGTGATAATTCATATTTAATAATAATCTCATTAAGGCATAAGAGGCGCAGAAGGCCCAACCTATTTTGAGATAACCTCACACCAACAGCTTTAGGTATGTTTTGGCGTCAAAATTAGCAACCCCCCCCCCTTCCCACAAATGCACACATAAACTGACGTCTTAATTCAAATGAGCTGGGTATTCCACAATTCCTTAATGATAATGCAAGTTATAATACCAAGACTCTAATTTTTTACAAGATATTGCTATGTAAACTTGGTGTAAATTTTACCTTTGAAAGAAAATTTTAAAAGTAGATAATTTCTTAGCATCCGAAATTGCGAATATCTAAAAACTCTTTATAAACGGTATCTCTTTCAGCGTTTTAAACAACTTCTGATTTACAAGTTGAAAATACTTATGTGTCATGTAATTAAAATATATAGATAACTGATAAATCCCTGAAAATTCTACAGGTCGTATCACAAAAAGAACTGGTGGAAATAAGAAGTAATGAGAAGCCAGATGTGTTTGTGTTCAATTTTTCAGTACTGCTATAGTCAATAGTTTAGGCGTTTCTAAGAAAACAAATTACTATTTCGGAGCGGTTTCAAGTTATTTATATGGGTTCGTTAGTTTCCTATGACTGGATTCTTTGGTGATACCAGATGCGAAACTTTTTATTGATTGTACCGTATTCTGAAGTGATCTATGCTTTCTTCAGGACGAAATAGAAATCGGATGTGAAAGAATTTTTCATGATATGCCAATTAATATACACTCGGTTTCACCGTACGGGCGTCTATCAAGCAAAAATTGTTAAAAACAATTGTTATAGCAGATAAGTGTTAACGGAGGAAAAGTGCGAAAACAACTCACTGCACTTAAAATAACTTTTCGTTTAACTGTTGTTCTTTCCATATTGAAAGATGAGAAAAAAATACTTTTATTTTATTCCAAGATGCAGAATATAACTAGTTTCAATTTCAATTTCGTCAGAGAAAATATCAATTAAAGAAAATTTTGGAATAGTAATCCTTTGTGTAATTACATGAGTCATGCATTACACAAAATTATTCCTCACTCGGTTATTCTTAATTGTTTTACTTATGTTTAATGAAATTACAAGATACATAGCAACATATTACATATCTTCAAATTTTCAGATCAAGTAAAAAGAAAAATAACTTTGCCAATAAATTTGATCTTTTTTTTTTTTTTTTTTTTTTTTTTTTCCAAGATTTCGTGTAAGAAAGAATGCCTATACGCACAAGGCGCATGTGGTAAAAAAAAAAAAAAAAAAAAAAAAAAAGATGTATACTAAAAAATTAGTATATGTATTTTTTTCCTGTTCATCAGGCAGTTAACTATTTGTGTTCCGCTCCATTGTCTGTCCGTCACAGAGCCATTCTCAAAAACTATATAACTTACAGAGTTGAAACTTTGTGTATACATAACTGAATATCTGCTATGAATCTCAAAATATTAAAATTTGAAAAAAATCGTATTATTTTAATAAATAGAGATAAAAAAAAAACCAAAATTCTAACAGCCTTTTCCTATTAAATTTAAACACTTTTCGTTATAACAGTTGCCAACAATTAAAAATCCACAATAAAATTCTTTCTACAATAATTAATTCTCTATTGAAAGATTTCCACGTGAAAAATGAAAATGAAATAAAAAGTTTCCATAATAGAAAAAAAAGAAAGATTATGGCGTCATATGGGTAATAAAATCGAAATTTTCAAAGATTTCTCAATAGTACAATGAGTATAATTATGTGTATATACAGAAAGCAGATTAATATCACGTCATTAGAAAATTAAAAAGAAAATTAATCTGAGGTCATATTTGAAGTTAAACGGATTTCTCAAATGTTTGAGAATAATACAAAGCGAGTATCAATATGAGTAATAGAGAATAGTAAATATATGACATTATAAATAGGTGTTCATTTGTTAATGTGTGTAAATTTACTATGTATTGTCTATTTTACCAATTTTCATTCAGACATGGTCAAAAATTTTCACTAAAAACGTCTCCCATTTAAAAAAATTCCCTGACGGCTTGGCCTACAGGCACAGGTAGATTTCGAAGACGCAGACCGTGGGGCGCCTGTTTGTCGGGAATTGCGGAAGAAATAACCTTTTTGCGATGATGCGGCAGTTGGAACCACCTACTTCGAAACCTAATTTGTTTGTTTGCAGGCGGAGCCAGCAGGGATTTTTTTTTTTTTTTTTGCTATAAGAGTTGGTCCTATAAAAAACTTGTCAATATAAAAGTTTTAGATAATATTAAGAGGATGTATAATAAATTTAAGCGGATTTGAAATCTTGGGAATTGACGGAGTTATGAATTTTTTCTTCTAAAACCCCCCTTCCCCCCCCTTAAGACAATTTTTAATTATATCAAAAATCTGTCATACATAAATTTTCGGCCCTTCTCCTAGAAGTAATAATAACCTCAAACGGATTCGATACGTATCATAATTAAGAAATTATGGGTTTTTTTCTGTTTTCACAAAAAGTCCTCCCCAACCCCCCTTCCCCCCCTTGGTTCGATTTTGCCCATTAACGAACTTGACCGAGATTTTATGCCCCTTGATTTTATGTATCAGTTTCGAAAAGATGTGGGAGTTGGAACCGCCTACTTCTAAAAATAACTTGTTTGCAGGCGGAGCCGGCAGTGATTTTTTTGTTTTTAATTTTAATTTTTTTTTTTTTTTGCTTTAACGATTGGTCCTATAAATAAAAGAAAACTGCCCAGTTAAACTGACGGCATTGAGCTCACAGGCTATTCACAATAACTGTAAATTATATTCTTATTTCAAAGAATTTGAAATAAGCCCTCGAAAAATGAAGAAATCGACAATATATTAAGAGGGGGGAACCATCCCCCGTTTCTCCTTCTTATAATTAACCAATGAACCCATAAAACTAATCAGAGAAGCGCCTTACCACAATGAACCTATATACAAAATTTGAAAAAATCGGATAATTCTGCATGAAAAATCCATTTATCTAAATTAAGGGGGGGTTAGCCCCCGTCCCCCCTTTATACTTAACCAAAGAACCCCCAAAACTAATCACAGAAGCGCCTTATCACAATGGACATATATATAAAATTTGAAGAAAATCGGATAATTCTGCTTAAAAAACCCATTTATCTATATCAAGGGGGGTTAGTCACCCCCGTTCCCCCCTTTATACTTTACCAAGTGAACCCCCAAAACTAATCAGGGAAGTGCCTTACCACAATGAGCCTATATACAAAATTTGGAGTAAATTGGATAATTCTGCATGAAAAACCCATTTATCATAATTAAGGGGGGGGGGTAGCCCCCGTTTCCCTCCTTTACACTTTTCCAATGAACCCCCAAAACTAATCAGGGAAGCCCCTTACTACAATGAGCCCATATAGAAAGTTTGAAGAAAATCGGATAACTCTGCATGAAAAAAATCATTTAGCTAAATAAAGGGGGGAGGATCAACCCCCCCCCCGTTACCCCCTTTATACTTAACCTATGAACCCCCAAAACTAATCAGGAAAGAACATTATCACAATGAACCTATATACAAAATTTGAAGAAAATCGGATAACTGCATGAAAAAAATAATTTATCTAAAATAAAGAGGGAGGATTAATCCCCCCCTCGTTACCCCCTTTATACTTAACCTATGAACCCCCAAAACTAATCAGGAAAGAACCTTATCACAATAAACCTAAATACAAAATTTGAAGAAAATTGGATAATTCTGCATGAAAAAACCATTTATCCAAATTAAGGGGGGTTAGCCCCCCGTTCCCCCCTTTATAGTTAACCAATCAATCCCCAAAACTAATCAGGGAAGCGCCTTATCACAAGGAACCTATAAACAAAAGTGGAAGAAAATCGGATAACTCTGCATGAAAAATTCATTTATCTAAATTAAGGAGGCGGATCCCCCCCCCCCCCCCCGTTAGACTCTTTATACTTAACCTATGAACCCCAAAACTAATCAGGAAAGAACCTTATCACAATGAACCTATATACAAAATTTGAAGAAAATTGGACAATTATGCATGAAAAAACCATTTTTAATTAAGGGGGGTTAGCCCCCCCGTTCCCCCCTTTATAGTTAAACAATCAATCCCCAAAACTAATCAGGGAAGCGCCTTATCACAAGGAACCTATAAACAAAATTGGAAGCAAAACGGTTAATTCTGTCAAGAGTTATCGCTTTACGTACGTACATACGTACATACATACATACATACATACAGAACGGGCGGGCACATAAGCTCTCAGGCTTTGATAGCCTGCGAGCTAATAAATTATATTCTTATTTCAAAGAATTTGAAATAAGCTCTCGAAAAATGAAGAAATCGACAATATATTAAGAGGGGGGAAACATCCCCCGTTTCTCCTTCTTATAATTAACCAATGAACCCATAAAACTAATCAGAGGCGCCTTACCACAATGAACCTATATACAAAATTTGAAAATATCGGATAATTCTGCATGAAAAATCCATTTATCTAAATTAAGGGGGGGGGGGGGGGTTAGCCCTCCGTCCCCCCTTTATGCTTAACCATAGAACCCCCAAAACTAATCAGAGAAGCGCCTTACCACAATGAACATATATATAAAATTTGAAGAAAATCAGATAATTCTGATTAAAAAACCCATTTATCTATATCAAGGGGGGTTAGTCCCCCCCGTTCCCCCCTTTATACTTTACCAGTGAACCCCCAAAACTAATCAGGGAAGTGCCTTACCACAATGAGCCTATATACAAAATTTGGAGTAAATTGGATAATTCTGCATGAAAAACCCATTTATCATAATTAAGGGGGGGGGGGGTAGCCCCCGTTTCCCTCCTTTATACTTCACCAATGAACCCCCAAAACTAATCAGGGAAGCCCCTTACCACAATGAGCCCATATAGAAAGTTTGAAGAAAATCGGATAACTCTGCATGAAAAAAATCATTTATCTAATATAAGGGGGGAGGATTAACCCCCCCCCTGTTACCCCCTTTATACTTAACCTATGAACCCCCAAAACTAATCAGGAAAAAACCTTATCACAATGAACCTATATACAAAATTTGAAGAAAATCGGATAACTCTGCATGAAAAATTCATTTATCTAAATTAAGGAGGCGGATCCCCCCCCCCCGTTAGACTCTTTATACTTAACCTATGAACCCCAAAACTAATCAGGAAAGAACCTTATCACAATGAACCTATATACAAAATTTGAAGAAAATTGGACAATTATGCATGAAAAAACCATTTTTAATTAAGGGGGGTTAGCCCCCCCGTTCCCCCCTTTATAGTTAAACAATCAATCCCCAAAACTAATCAGGGAAGCGCCTTATCACAAGGAACCTATAAACAAAATTGGAAGCAAAACGGTTAATTCTGTCAAGAGTTATCGCTTTACGTACGTACATACGTACATACATACATACATACATACAGAACGGGCGGGCACATAAGCTCTCAGGCTTTGATAGCCTGCGAGCTAATAAATTATATTCTTATTTCAAAGAATTTGAAATAAGCTCTCGAAAAATGAAGAAATCGACAATATATTAAGAGGGGGGAAACATCCCCCGTTTCTCCTTCTTATAATTAACCAATGAACCCATAAAACTAATCAGAGGCGCCTTACCACAATGAACCTATATACAAAATTTGAAAATATCGGATAATTCTGCATGAAAAATCCATTTATCTAAATTAAGGGGGGGGGGGGTTAGCCCTCCGTCCCCCCTTTATGCTTAACCATAGAACCCCCAAAACTAATCAGAGAAGCGCCTTACCACAATGAACATATATATAAAATTTGAAGAAAATCAGATAATTCTGATTAAAAAACCCATTTATCTATATCAAGGGGGGTTAGTCCCCCCCGTTCCCCCCTTTATACTTTACCAGTGAACCCCCAAAACTAATCAGGGAAGTGCCTTACCACAATGAGCCTATATACAAAATTTGGAGTAAATTGGATAATTCTGCATGAAAAACCCATTTATCATAATTAAGGGGGGGGGGGGTAGCACCCGTTTCCCTCCTTTATACTTCACCAATGAACCCCCAAAACTAATCAGGGAAGCCCCTTACCACAATGAGCCCATATAGAAAGTTTGAAGAAAATCGGATAACTCTGCATGAAAAAAATCATTTATCTAATATAAGGGGGGAGGATTAACCCCCCCCCCCCTGTTACCCCCTTTATACTTAACCTATGAACCCCCAAAACTAATCAGGAAAAAACCTTATCACAAAGAACCTATATACAAAATTTGAAGAAAATCGGATAACTCTGCATGAAAAAAATAATTTATCTAAAATAAGGGGGGGAGGATTAACCCCCCCGTTACCCCCTTTATACTTAACCTATGAACCCCCAAAACGAATCAGGAAAGAACCTTATCACAATGAACCTATATACAAAATTTGAAGAAAATTGGACAATTATGCATGAAAAAACCATTTTTAATTAAGGGGGGTTAGCCCCCCCGTTCCCCCCTTTATAGTTAAACAATCAATCCCCAAAACTAATCAGGGAAGCGCCTTATCACAAGGAACCTATAAACAAAATTGGAAGCAAAACGGTTAATTCTGTCAAGAGTTATCGCTTTACGTACGTACATACGTACATACATACATACATACATACAGAACGGGCGGGCACATAAGCTCTCAGGCTTTGATAGCCTGCGAGCTAATAAATTATATTCTTATTTCAAAGAATTTGAAATAAGCTCTCGAAAAATGAAGAAATCGACAATATATTAAGAGGGGGGAAACATCCCCCGTTTCTCCTTCTTATAATTAACCAATGAACCCATAAAACTAATCAGAGGCGCCTTACCACAATGAACCTATATACAAAATTTGAAAATATCGGATAATTCTGCATGAAAAATCCATTTATCTAAATTAAGGGGGGGGGGGGTTAGCCCTCCGTCCCCCCTTTATGCTTAACCATAGAACCCCCAAAACTAATCAGAGAAGCGCCTTACCACAATGAACATATATATAAAATTTGAAGAAAATCAGATAATTCTGATTAAAAAACCCATTTATCTATATCAAGGGGGGTTAGTCCCCCCCGTTCCCCCCTTTATACTTTACCAGTGAACCCCCAAAACTAATCAGGGAAGTGCCTTACCACAATGAGCCTATATACAAAATTTGGAGTAAATTGGATAATTCTGCATGAAAAACCCATTTATCATAATTAAGGGGGGGGGGGGTAGCACCCGTTTCCCTCCTTTATACTTCACCAATGAACCCCCAAAACTAATCAGGGAAGCCCCTTACCACAATGAGCCCATATAGAAAGTTTGAAGAAAATCGGATAACTCTGCATGAAAAAAATCATTTATCTAATATAAGGGGGGAGGATTAACCCCCCCCCTGTTACCCCCTTTATACTTAACCTATGAACCCCCAAAACTAATCAGGAAAAAACCTTATCACAATGAACCTATATACAAAATTTGAAGAAAATCGGATAACTCTGCATGAAAAAAATAATTTATCTAAAATAAGGGGGGGAGGATTAACCCCCCCGTTACCCCCTTTATACTTAACCTATGAACCCCCAAAACGAATCAGGAAAGAACCTTATCACAATGAACCTATATACAAAATTTGAAGAAAATTGGATAATTCCGCATGAAAAAACCATTTATCCAAATTAAGGGGGGTTAGCCCCCGTCCCCCCCCCCTTTATAGTTAACCAATCAATCCCCAAAACTAATCTGGGAAGCGCCTTATCACAAGGAACCTATAAACAAAAGCCACGCTTTCTGACATAAGAAATTGGATGCGAACCCGATTACGAAACTTTCACTTAACTTAATAACATGTATCTAATAGCCCTGAGGACAATTCCCCTTTCCAGTTATACAGACCTTGGGGCTTTTTTAAAAAGCTTGACGCAGTTCGGGTTGAAGAAGTTGAAATTTACTGTCAAATGACATAAACTACTATGAAAATAAAACTGGTGAATTATTATGCTGGTTTATGTATGTATTTAAAAAAATTGCATCTGATTACACTTTTTAGATAAATTACTCCTGTTTGCATTTAATAACAGATAAACGGCTTCCGTTTACTAAATTGTTTAAATATTGGGAAGAGTTGGCGAGAGATAGATAGACGTGTAAACAAACGGGTAGACAGACGGGTAGAGAGACGGATAGCGACAGAGATAAGCTAACGGGTAGTGAAACGAATAGACAGACGGGTAGCGAGGCAGGTGAAAAAAAGGGTTGACAGAGGGGTAGTGAGATGGGTTGGGAGACGGGTAGCGTGGTGGATAGAGAGACGAGTACAGAGACGACTTGACAGACGGATAGAGAGAGGGGTATATAGACAGACAGACGTGTTGATAGACGGGTAGTGTAACGGGAAGCGAGACAGGTAGAGACACGATTAAAGAGTCGAGTAGAAAGACAGACGGATACTGAGACGGGTATACAGAAGAGTAGATAGACAGTAGACAGATGAGTTCGGAGAGAGACACAGCTAAGACATACGAGTAGTTAGACTGGTAGACACGTTTGTAGCAAAGCATGTTATCAATGTGGTTTGAAGTATACGAGTTTCTATAAATAGTTATACAAATAAACAAAGGAAATTTTTTTAATTCAAATATTAAATATTTGATTTAATATTTCAATATTTAATATTTTATTTTTTAATATTTTATTTAGATATTTGTCACAAAGAAAATGTTGCAAAAATTAAATTAAATTTGCGTTAAACTACGCTTGCTAAAATACGCTATTGGCTGCAAATCTGATTATGTGACTTTAAAAATATCGTTTTAAAAGATCCGGCGTTTTTTTTTTTTAAGTTTTGGGCAATTCCCGCTTAAGAAAATGAGATTATTTGCCAAATGTTATAAAAAAATGCATATGAAAACATAACAGTATATGAATTTATATATGATATTTTGTAATTATATCATTTAATTTGCTATTTTTCATATGTTGTATCTTTATCTATCTCTTGTCTATCATATGCTGTATATTCACTTAGATTCTTGTTGATATCTTCTTTATATCGTAATTGTTAACTTTATGTTCTCAGCAATATCACTCAGACTAATCCCTTTGAGGGAAGTCCTAGTATAAAGATATGTATAATATAATGCTTTTAATGTTAGACATATTCGCAGATACACGTGCTTTACTTGAAAAAACATAGAATCGGTTTTCTATAACTGAACATATATTATGTATCTCACATATTATATATCTGAACATATATTATGTATCTCAATAAATAATATAAGCTCAATTTTATGTTCAATGAAGAAATGTATAAATGTATTATCTTTATTCTTACCGTTGACCTTTTTACTGATATTTACCGTGGTGATTTTTACCGATGGTGCTTTTTTCCGGGGGTAATTTTTTTCCGGGATTCCCCTCCTACACCCATGCTGCCCAAATCCGACCCGCAAGAGTCAAAACCCAATCCGAAACCGATAAATAACATATCTCAATTTTATGTTCAATGAAGTAATGTATAAATGTATTATCTTTATTCTTACCGTTGACCTTTTTACTGATATTTACCGTGGTGATTTTTACCGATGGTGCTTTTTTCCGGGGGTAATTTTTTCCGGGATTCCTCTCCTACACCCATGCTGCCCAAATCCGACCCGCAAGAGTCAAAACCCAATCCGAAACCGATAAATAACATATCTCAATTTTATGTTCAATGAAGTAATGTATTATCTTTATTTTGACCATTGACCTTTTTACCGTTGACCTTTTTACCTGTTGACGTTTTTACCGTTGACCTTTTTACCTGTTGACGTTTTTACCGTTGACGTTCTTACCGTTGACGTTTTTACCGTTGACGTTTTTACCGTTGACGTTTTTACCTAAATTCACGAAATACACGGAGCACAACTCACCGAATTAACCACACATGGTTGCGAAACACACAGGGTCCCATTATTTTGATCACTAAATTCACAAATTATGGGCGCGAAACCCCCATTTACAAAACTCGTCATGTATCTTGGGTTATACCGTTTTTGTTTATTTCAACGGAAAGTTTTCTCTTTTCCCAAGATTAACACCGGCAGCGCTAAGCGGGTTTTTTTCAACAGGCATATTATGAATAAAATTTAATTTTTATGTCGTGAAATTTTTATTTACATGCTATTTGATATTTTTATAGTTACTTTCGTAATAATTAAAATAAAGTATTTTAATTATTTACTATCTGTTCGCCTGTAAAATGCATTTTGTGAGCCATGGCCAATGCCCGGTCTAAAGTCATCTGGGCCCATCAAGCGACCGTCTAGACGGGCGAAGACTAGCTAGTTTATATATATAGAGTGATACCAAATTCATTGTGCAAACTTTAAAGGTTGGCATAGGACACTGTAACAATCATTTATTGTATAGGAATATATGGGCGCAAGTGACGCGTTGAGGCGGAAACACCAGGGTGGCTAGTTTGGCCCTTTTTTTTAATTTCAAAATTTCGCATGCATACCAGAAAATTTCTAAGATTATTTAAGACTCAAATTTCGCGATTATATAAAGTAAAAATTCTTCTTCTTTGAAAATTTCCTTGTGAGTTCGAGTGTGCGAGTTCAAAATTTTCGTATTTAAAAAAGGCCAAACTGGTAACTTTGACAAATACAGGAAATGTTTGCCAGAGTTGCCAGTTTGACCCTTTTCGAATGTAAAAATTTCTAATTGATACTGGAAATTTTCAAAGAAGAATTTTTGTTTTATAAATTCACGAAATGTCTATCTTAAATAAACAAAATAGTATTACAGATATTTTCTGGTAGGAATGCGAAATTTTTAAATAAAAAAAAGCGCTGAACTGGCAACACTGGTGTTTCCGCCTCAATGCGTCACTTGCGCCCATACATTCCTATACAATAAATGATTGTTACCGTTTCCTGTACCAACCCTTAAAGTTTATACCATGAATTCGAGATCACCCTGTATAAATATTTTATTTATATAGATATATTATTGATTTTTATATAAAAAAAAATTGCTTGTGAAAGAGTAAATAAGTTGCCAGAAAAATATGCTGCCAAATTTTCTTCTCTTGCCAAGGACCCTATACTGAAAAAGTTACCAAATAAATAATTTAAATAAAAAAAATAACATGAAAATATGTATGATGGTTCAATAAAATATAAAAAAGATTTTATGCATGAGCTATACTTTTTCCTGAAAATATCTGAAACTCGATCAAAAGATAAAATATAAGTGTAAAATTTTAAAACACTATGTTTTCAATACCGTAGTTCTGAATGTTATTCCTAAGCAGTCGGAGTTTTTTAACCCCGGACACAAAAGATGAATATTGTCTATACTCTATACCAGGCCTGTCCAACCTTTCAGTAAGCCAGGGCGCACCTAAGCTTCTGGCACACAATCAAGGGCGCCATTATTCATATGATTAGAAAAATGCAAGAATATTGTCAGGTTCTTCTCTTACAGTTGCAAGAGTTGAAAGCTATTCTTAAGGGATTAGCGTATTGTATATGTATCTATTGTGTACCGTTGAAGGCTTTATAAGAAAAATCTTAATCCGAAGGGGAACGACGTGAAAGAAGTATTTCCATTGCAATGCGGTCCTTGATAGATAAGAAAGAGAGGGCACCCTTTTATTTAAGAAGACAGATCAGTCAAGAGAGAGGAACGGTTGTCAAGCGACACCTTGGAAACAGAGCAGTAGCCCCGTAGACAAAAAGGTGCTCTGGAGAATGACCAGAGAGGAAGGTAGTTCTAGCGTGGCAGCGAAGTGTGAAGGTTGGTTTTTCAGAGAGCAGCTCTGAGCACGTGTATGGAACGGCATCTCTCTAAAGGAAGAGAGATAGCGTGTGTGAGATTAAGAGAAACCTCGGTTCTGAGTGAATCAACGTAGTCTAACGGTACACGTAAAGCGTTTCTGCATTTATTTTGATTTAATATTAAACCGGATACTTTACCTCCGAGTTTAAGTGTAAATATTGTTAATAAATTGTTTCTTTAACTTTAATTGAAAGAGTTAAGTTTTTCCTGAATATACATCAAGTACCGTGCCCGATATCACGTATTCATATCGGTGGTGGCAGCATATCAAAAGACCGGATTTATTTCGAAGTTGTGTGGACGGAGAAGTGGAATCCGACAAATATTATTTCCCTTTAGCAGTGATAGCGATACCCACATGTCTACAGGATACACAGACAAAGTGGTATGCGTTATTAAAATGGTATGTATAGTGGTTAATCATTGGCGTCCTAAGTTGGAGGTGGCTCATCTAAAAAATTGAACAAAAGACATATCATAGTAAATTTAACGTTACATTTTTCTGAGGTTTGGGGATGAAAAAGAGGGGGGGGGGAGGAATTTTAAAGACTTTTACATGTAAAGGAGGCAAAAACCTTAATAACACCTGTAATAAAATAAAAAGTAAGCAAATATTAATTATTTTAAAGCAAATTAACTTTGGAGATGGAATTTTGTTTAAAGAAATCCAGAAAAATTAAACATTTGAAGGGGCGCCAAAAAAATCTTCAAAGGGCGTCATGGCGCCCACCGGAGCCAGGTTCACAGTCCTGCTCTATAGCATCGATATAAAAGTGCGAGAGGCAGTAGCAATTTCAACCTTGCCCTTTTGTGCAAGCTGATTTTAAAATGTGTAATTGATATTAATTATCAATCCCAAAAATAGCCGTCAACTGTCGCGATAGCGATGGATGAGGCCATGGTAAAAGAAAATTACACAATTAAAACAGAAAAGTATGGCAACCCGATTGCAAAAAATAATCGCCATTCGTAATAATATCATTCAATTTTCCGTAACTTGCTAATATTTGTAAACCAGGGCACATTACCATGTTTTTAAAAGCCGCGAAGTTTGAACGGGGGTTGACGAGCATAGCTCACAGGTAGATTAACCCCTTAGTATTGCAAAATTTCCCCAAAAATATATATCCAGTATTCTTTAAAAGAATCGTTAATTGTGTGTTTGGCAAAATTAGATTTTCTGTAGAAACTCAGTAGGCCGGATCGGACTTGATTTAATTAATTTTGTCACGGGCCGCGCCGGGTCCGAGTCGAACTTTTAATTTTACACTGCTCCCGGATCGGACTGGAAATTCCTGCCCGTGCAAAACTCTAGTGGCCTATCCTATATGAAATCTGAATCCCCTTTATTGCGACATAAAAAGGACGTATGGGGGCTTATATCAAGGGGTCGTAATTCAGGAATTCTCGACGAAATAAAATGTTCTAGTACTGGATTTGTGCCCCCTGATTTAAGTCCCCGTCTTCTGTGACGTGATATCTTCTGTGACGTCATCAAAATGACGTATGGGGATGCATATCATGGGGGTGTTAATCAGGATTTCGTCCAAAGTAAAATGCTCCAGCACTGGATTTGTGCCCCCATTTTTTGTGACGTCAAAATGACGTACGGGGGCTTAAATCAGGGGGACATTAATCAGGCTCTCAATGAAAGGAAAATTCTCTATCACTGGATATGTGCCCCCTTCTGATATGGGGATATATATCATGGGGGCATTAATCAGGATTTCTTGAAAAGTGAAATGATCGAACACCGGATTTGCACCCCCATTTTTTGGGACGCCAAAATGACGTATGGGGGCATAAATCCTGGGGACGTTAATCAGGCTCTCAACGAAACGAAATTTCTCTAGCTTTACATTTGTGGTCCTTTCAGATATGGGGGCATATATCAGGGGGACATTAATCAGGATTTTGTGAAAAGTGAAATGCTCAAGTACTGGATTTATATCCCCTTTTCTCGTGACGTAAAAATGACGTATGGGGGCATATATCATGGGGATGTTAATCAGGCGCCTCTTTTATTTGCATTTTAAGTTGCTGTTTTCGTGTAACATTAGCTAAAATTTTAAAACGAAGATATAGGAAAGCTACCTTTTCCTCCCGGTACAGGCCGGAAGGACTTTTTTTTAAATTTTTTTTTTTACATATTTCATCTTGTGATTCATGTTTTCAAGGTTATTTTTCAAAATTTGCGAGAATACTTTGTTTATCGTTATATTTCTTGAAAATGGCGCCGTAGGAGCGTGGAAACGTATGTTGATCATTAAAAGGTTTTTATAAACCTTTTATTGTTTTCTTTTAGTATCACTTAAGCATTTCTCTAGATTTTAATTATATTTAGTGATCTTATTTTGTGATTAAAATACATGCTGATAAAATGGACAAAGATTTATCCTATTTTTAAGTACTAGAAAAGTTATATTTAAAACAGCGAACTGTATCAAACCTTTTTGAGTCGTCTTCTAAAAAAGATGACTGCATGTAAAATCCGTCGTGGGTGTAAAGTCCCCCAAGTTACCTGTGAATTACACCTCTGGGGGTGCCTAGTCTGGGTGCCTAGTCTAGCCGTGGTCTCGTCACCAGATCAAGGTTCTAAATTACGAGACCAACTCGAGTAACGATGGCATGACGTATGGATAAGCGATGCAGCGAGGAAATAGTAAATATCCCAGCATCTCACATCCGTCCGGCATGACTTCGCTACACTGAACAGTGCTGAACCGCCTCATCCAAAATCAATTAGCAACCGGCCAACTAAGAAAACACAATTAACCCTACTTTGCATGAGTTTTTCTTTTACAATTGTGCTTTTTATACATATATTAAATATTAGACACCAGAAATTTTAAGATAGATTTTCAACTTTGTTCAGCAACATAGTTCACGGGAAATTTACTGGATTAATATTTCTATATAAATATAGTGGTGGCGATGAAGTTGATTTATTTATTAAAAGTTAAATAAACAGTGATGGAAATTTATATCACTATGCAATTAAGGGTTAAAGCAACAAGACGCACTGAAGCCACGTCGGCCTATAGATTTAACTGCTCTATTTCTCTATACTCTATACTCTATATGCTCTATATTCTATTCGCCTGATCTTCGCCAAGCGAAGAACAGGCGAATTCTCGCCCCGTTGCCAGGTATCAACTCGTTAAGCTATGCAAAAGCCTGGCAGGTAGGGGGCTGGTCAGCGGTCTAAAAAAATACTAAAAAACAAGAAGATGACGGACTACGTGCTACGTATAATATTTCATTGTTAATTGTAAAAGCAGGAAAACCACACACAATTGGCGAGGAATTAATCTTATCTGCTGTCACATCCTCAGATATCATCAGAAAAATTCCTCTTAGTAATAATTCGGTACAAAGAAAAATAGATGAAATGGCTGCAGACTTTGAAATATGTATGCTATTACTTGAATTATTATAAGTATGCTATTACTTAAAGACTTGCAAATTTTCCCATTTAACTCGATGAATCAACTCTAACAAATAACGAAGCACCACTCTTATATGCTCGATTCATAAAAGAAGTAAGAAATTGGCGCATTATTTGCTAAAAATTAGGAAACTGATACAAAGAGAGAATCGATATTTAATACCATGAACATGTTTTCACAGAAATTCCTATTCGTAATATTTTGTCAGCTGCTACTGATGGTGCTCCAGCAAAGGTTTTCATAGCGTATTTGAAGCAAGTAGTACCAAATGTACTCGCTGTACATTGTATTATTCATCGTCAGCATTTGGTTTAAAAAAAGTCTGAATGAACGCCTGCATGCATTCCTTTATCACGGTATTAGAGCAGCCAATAAAATTAGAAGCTAATCATTGCATCACAGATTATTCAGCCAACTTTGTAATGAAAATTATGAAGGTTACAATCGTCTCCTGCAGCACATAGAAGTTTGTTAGCTCTTAAAAGGTATTTGTCCGAAACGTTTTTTCAATCTATTTGATTCAGTAATGGACTTCTTTGAAAAAACTGCACGAAAACCTGATATCGACAACCAGAAATGACATCGCTTATTTGACAGGCCTGTTTTGAATATTTAATGCAATCAATTTACAATTGCAAAGTGATGACTTGAGTTGAATTAACACTAGAACTACCATGAGCACGAGCAGTCATTTTGACGGTTACCAAATGAATATATTCCGATTCGAACCAGAAATTTCTTTTTAAAATAAATTAAATATAAAATTCACAGAAATGCATTAAATGAATAAGTTAAGTAGTTTTAAATAAAATTTCTGGTGTTAAATAGTTTTAAAACACTTGAGTAAAGTTTCCGGTAGTTCTAGCGTTAAAACAAAAAAGTCCTAACTGCTTTTGTGGGAAAACCTCTTCTGTTCAAACGAAATCTAGGTAGGAGATTAATAAAACCAATTTCCCACATTATCTGCAAAACAGGAAAATTTACTTATTTACTGCCAACACTTGGACATTCTTAATGCTGATTTTACTGATCGATTCCAGGATATTTTAAACACGAATATACTGAGTTGGGTTTTAGATCCTTTCGCAAATGCAGAATCACCAAATTTAGAAGAGGAACTTATCGAACTCACAACTAACGCAGAACTGAAAGTAAAATTCAAAACTGGATACCAAGAGTTCTGGCTTGAAAAATTAGTACCAGCTCAGAACTCTGGATTGTGGGAAAGTGTACAGAAATTTTTCATTGTTATTCCTTCATCGTATTTGACTGAGCGTGGGTTCAGCGCAGTAGCTAATTTACTGTCAAAGAAAAGGAGTACACTTCACATGGCGGAGCGTCGCAATTTGCGACTGATGTTAACGAATTGTTAAAACTCCACCACCCTCAACCATATCATTCATTTTTTTAAATTTCTTATTAATTTTGTGTTTATTTTTAAAATTTTAAAACAGTTTTTTAACACATTTGATGGGTTTTTTAAACTAATTTCTACTTTATGATTCTTAGTAATAGATAGATAGACAGACTGTGATAGATAGACTGGTAAAATAGGTATAGATAATATGTAACAATATCTTAATGTTTGGTATAATTAACTATTGTGGAAGTGGGGGGAGGGTGCATTGTAGAAAAGTTTGAGAACCTATGGTCTAAAGGATGAAATATAGTCGGCTCACCTAATTTCGAATTTGATAATTCAAAATCTGATTTATACAAGGGTTATTGAAGGGTCGGGGCAAGAGTGTGCCAAGCCACATTTTTTTTAATTTCTGAGATATTTAATTTGATCAAATACTCAAATCAAGATATACAACATAAAGTTTTTTCGCCAATGTCTTAGTAACATTTGAGATAGTCTGAGTAACATGGCATCATTTTAATGATACTACTATTACGTTTTTTGTAAATTAGCTATCTTCATGGGGGCATAAACATCTGGCAAAAAAACAAAACAAAAAAAAACCTGTCACATATGCTGTCCCCAAGTGACACTAGAAACAAATTATATGTTGGATATTATAATTTACAATATTAAGCAGCAGATTACAGTGTTAAATTTATTTCACCAAAAATGTGGCTTGGCACTTTCTTTCCCGGACCCCCTCAATTATAGAGTACATTCGTGAGGGAAAAAATATATATATAGTTCAAAATTTTAGGAGAAGTGCAATTTAAAAATTTACTTAAATTGAAATAACTAATATATATTTTATAAATTTTGTCAGTGCAAATTAAAACAGGCTTCTCTCTGACATATTTTTTAATAAATTTTTGTTCGGCAATGTATTAAATTGGCAGGTGCTCTCATTAAGAAACTATGTAATTGAACTGTTTTCCATTTTTCGGTAAAGGCAGAAGCTTTTTCAGAAAATGATGTTGTTAGCGTTTTGAACTGAATTTCTGGACGCGACATGGCAGGAAAAAGAAAAAATACTGCCTTCGTGAGACGACAATTGCTTATAACTCTATATATATATTTCATTTATCGGAAAATGAAAAAAAATCCTTTTGATCACAGATCACTTTAATAATCACATCTGGAAGCTTTTACGTTTAAAAATAAATCAAAAAATGTATCAGAAAGTTTCGAGTCGTTGAGCAAAAAAAAAAAAAACATTTTTGGAAAATCAGCCTTATATTCTTGAGACCTGAAGTTAAAATAGAACTAAAAATACACATACTTTGCTTTTTAAGAAACAAAATCACAGAGTAGATGATAGAAAGAACCGTTTTTTCTTGAGCTGATACGTTAGGGGTCTGGTAATTAAGTTTCCCAAATAGGGATATAGAATTACAAGGCTCTTTAAAATATCAATAGCCTAATTTTTACGCAGTAATAAATTTAAGCACTTTAAATAGTAAATAGTATAAAAATCCCCCCCCCCCCACATCTTTCTTTTGTGTAGTAAAGGGTTTAGGTTAAAATGTCTCATTTTTTTGGCCATGCTGTCTTGAAAGCATTTTGAATACTCAGATGAAAACTACATTTATTTTAAGAGGAAATAGGCGTCAGTGCTGCTATTTATTGGTTTTGTTCCAAAGCAAAAAACATTCAGCTATGTATATATTTAAAGCTAAAAGAGCCTTTTTTCAGACTTCCCATAAAATAGACCTCTGTGCGCATGCTTCAACTTTTTTCAAAGCAGTAAACGAGGAAATTCCAGGCGGGTTCTCCTCTTCTATAGTTTGAGAGTGGGCTGGGTCTGAACAATGTGAACAGGGACCGGTTCAAACTTACAGAATGAGAAAACCCATTCATCATTTCCCCCCACTTCCAATGGGAAGAAAAACTCTTTCTTTTAAATAGCAGCGTTTCCTTCAGATGAATTTTAAAAGCAGCCATTTTGTTGCCTAGAGCCTAGGTCAATTTTCACTGAAGAGAAACGCTTCCTCTTAGGACAAAAATAAATCAACAATCGTAGTTTTTAATAATACGTCCATGCAGTTTCTGCAGGATTCTAAATGAAATTTTCTTTTTCTTTCTTTTTTTATTTAAACTTGCATTGGTCGGATCCAAAGAGAGTTTGGCACCCCATCCTAATTTCGTTTAATTCGAGGACCGTTTGCGTCAACCGTTGCGTAAACCGACCAGCGTAGCGGGCGGAGCTCCGCTATTATAGAAGAAATGTAAAAATGTAAAAAAATCAACAGTTTAGTTTTTATGAGGAAGAATAAAGGTTCGTATTTGTGTACCTTAGGTCTGAAGATGGCTGCTTCACCTCTTATCTCTGATCGCGAAATCCCAAGGGATAGATTAATGAGATGATTACTCATTACCTAATATAAATATTCGAAAACGTCATTCACCACCGGTATGTAGACGTAAATTCACGATGTTGTGTGTTTTTTAAAAAATATCTTCCTAAATTTTAAGGTTTTTTTTTTTTTTTTTTTCTTTAAATATGATGAAATTTGTAAATTTTACAAGCAGAAATTCCATAGTTTATCAGTATTTTTTTCAAATAAACAATTTTTGAAAACGAACTACATTAGCAATTTACATTTGACTTCTGATGATGAAAACCGTTTCCCTAAAATAATACTACATAATAATTAATCACCTAATTAAATATTCTAATTGTTTAACATGGGATTTCGCGATCAAAGAGAGGAAAACCTTTTTCGGTGAAGCATCCACTTAATACTTTATGCCTCCAAATTAAAAGTCAAGAAATTGCTCTTCCTCAATAATTATCCTCCTAAATGTCCAAAGAAAAAGAAAATTTATATAATAATAATATGAAATTTAGATTAAGTGTTTTTTCATTAAAAATGGCGAAAAGAATTTTGTGAATATGGATTTAAGAAAATCGTTCACAAATGATAGTGATAAAATTTCAGTTAATTTCCCTTTTACGTAAAGGCTTTGGTATTATTTATATTTTTACAATCTTCAAAGAATATTCATAATTTGCCACTACAATTTCCGTATTTTTACGGATTTACTTTCCTTTATTCAGTGTAATAATAAAAATAAATCCCCACAGCTTTAAAAAAACTGAACATTTATCATTTTGTGTGAAATATATTCACAACTCCATGTTTTTGACACATTGAGGAAATCGAAAGAAAAATTCTGTAAATATGAAAATTGTAATCACAATCAATGGATTTTTTTTTTCACTGAGCTGTTATTTCAATTTCTACAATAAATAATAGAAGTAAAATCTACCTTTCAATCTGTTTGCAATCTATATACTTTACAATCTACATGTTTCTTTCAATTTTCGCTTCATATTAATTAAAGTGTGCTCTATATTTTTAATGAAACAGTATAAAACACGTCAAAGAGATCGTTTATGCATTTATTTCTCTTATAGGACATTGATTTCTTTTTTTAAAAGTCAAACAAGTGATACAGAATTTGAATTAATTAAAAAAAACCTGTATGCATATACCTGCCAAACTTCGAGAGAAAATATAACTGAGATAAAGATAAACTGAGATTAAAGATATTTTCTGGGTTAGCGTAAAGATGAAAAAACAAAAAAAACGTACATAAACATCCAAGTGACAACAAAGAAAGAAAAGTGAAACAGGAATATATTTTTTAATGGGTATGTATTAACACTCAGTAGAGGCGTGACAAATGTAAACTTTGGTGCAGTTCATGATGTAATTAGAAAAGGTAATACAAAAAGGAATTATTATGTATGTATATTAATCAATAAAGAGGAAAATGGAAGAAACATTTAAATGGGTATGTATTTTTTAATGGGTATGTATTAACACTCAGTAGAGGTGTGGCAAATTTAATTTCGATCAAATTCATAGTTTAGTTAGAGAAGGTAATACAAAACGGAATTTTCTATTAAAAAAAATTCACTATCACAAATATGTTAAAAAGTTTTAGAAAAACAGTTCACTACCACAAGAAGGTTTTGAACTTGAAGAGTGACAAATAAAGATGCTCTAATTAGATCAAAAACGCTGTTCTAATGGTGGATTGTATTTGTAAAACATTTTAACATAACTGTGATGGTGGACGGTTTTATAGAACTTAACCATATTTTAAAAGATTGACCTACCATAATGTCTGATAGATTAATGGTAATGTAAAAAATAAATATATTAATTAAAAGACTATTTAGGGGACCAGAAAGGTTTGAAATGACGAAAAAATTTAATAATTATTATTATTATAATGATTGACTCTGCGTTACTTTAAACGATTTGTACTGATGACCCGATAGGAAGATTTTTAAAATAACGGTCTTTGAAAAAAAAATATTTTTATTTGTATGAAAAATAAATAAGTAAATGCAAAAACAAATAATTGCCTCAATTATTTACAGGCTTACTAATCCACGTCAATTTACGTCATTTTAAAAATTTATGGTCTCCTTTAAGGAAAATGGCAAGCCATTAGTAAATTAATTTCATCTTATTAATCTAATAGTATAATACTGTCTATATGAGCGAAATCGTTCAGTCGTCTTTATCAAATTAAATGCAGTTATAAATTTATATATTCTATGGCAAAATAAATGCATTGAAATATATTTTTAGCAACATATATTCTTACTTTTTTGTAATTGTGTTTCAATATATAAAGTTTTAAACATGTTTTTTGAGAGAATTATATGGTAAAAATGTTGAGACCATCTCAACCTTAACACAATCTGTTTTCTTTATCAAGACAGAATAAGCATTTTTTTAGAGATAGATTATCTTCTGAATCATGAGATTGACTCTAATGTTAAAAAACGAAATATAAATACTTGAAATCAAAGTGAAAATAAAAACAAAAAATTTCAAAATACAAACTTTTAATTAAACATAAAGTTTTTATACAAATTTTACAAACAAAGGGTTATATGTCATAATAATACATTAAAAGTAAAGTGTAATATCGGAAAGAAAAGCACCCTTCTCTGAAAGAAAGGGTGACAGAGCCTCAAGAGATGTCGGACTGTTTACAATGAACATTATTTTAAAAGCAGCATTACAGAGCTAGATGTGAATTATAAACTTCGTCAAAAATCATATTTTCCTCTTCATTCTGCTTCATCTTATACTCTACTTTTCTCATTAACCTTTCCTCTTCTTTTTTCTGCCGCCTTTTCTCCTTTTTTCTCTTCATCTTTTCCTCTTCTTCTTTCTGCCACCTTTCTTCCTCTTTTCTCTTCATCTTTTCCTCTTCTTTTGTCTTATGAAGCTCAAAATCTCCTCCAAAATACGGTCTATCGTATTCTGAATTTGGATCTTCTCCGGGAGTTCCGTAAAACAAGCTCATTGTCCTCTCATGCAAAATGTCGATGAATGTCTCTTCTTTTTCACCACCGGACTGACGCACACCTGAAAAGAGAAGAAAAGGACTGTTATTATAAACTGACTAAATTCTTGCATTGTCTTTAAATTTTATCAGTTATTACATAAAGTATATATTATTCGCACAGGTTTTTGCTGAATTGATTTTTTTTTTTTTTTTTTTTTTTTTTTTTTTTGTGTGTGTATTCCATTTTAAATAATGGATAAAACTTACTTCAAAACTGTCAGATATGCTTAATCAAATTGAAACCAATTAACATGTTTTTTTTATTAATATTTACTCTAAAATAAAAGGAAATCAATGATCGGTGTGGAAAATAGATTTTGAAACGAATTCTACATTTCTGTAATTCAGGTTTCTAATTTGGATATACTTAAAATTATGTAATTAAACTTTGGATTTACTACAGTTATATTTTGTTGTGATTTAGTTGTATTATTTAAAAATAATAATGTGAAAAAAGCAATAATTGTATAATATATTTATTTTTTCAATTAAAAATAATTAACAAGAACGAAAAATCATGCATCAAGCATAGATTATGAAACACTTTCCAACACAGCCAGAAAAGTGCAACGAAACTTCAACGTTAAATAAGGTGAAAGAAGATATGTAAGTTAACAGTTTAGAAAACATATAACACATTGAAAAATACAGTTTTCGAAATTACCTTCCAGTGTCAAAAAAGTAGTCGAATTATTAGGTGCAGCTCTGTGAAAGATCAACAAATGTGGATATATAGTATGATAAAATTTATTTCAGTTAGAATATTCCCATTTAGCCAATCGATGGAAATGCACTCGAAATCTTTTGTACAGCCCTGCATATTATCTGAAGGCTTTTGTACACACCACCTATTAAGTTGAAAGGCAACTTAAAACTCACTCGCAGCAATTACCAAACGTAAACGACAATGTATCTTTTTTGCGTGGCCCTGTATATGAATTTATTTATATTCCACAAACTTCTATTAGTCTACTAAAATTAGTTCATCTTGAAAATGCGTAAACACAATTAAAAAATATCTTTAAGCAATTCACTCTCCTAGTCCGTAATACTTATGAATTCCCTTGTGTAGCCCTGTATATGATGAACCGTGTTTATAAACACACACTGCTATGAAAACAATTTGTTAAATTTAAAAACGCAAACCAAAGTTGAAAACGCACTTACCACGCAGACTGTAAATATCGCACATGTACTGTAACCAATATATTTTGTGTGTCCCTGTAAATAAACGCAATACACACAAGAGAGCAATTTATAGTGCACCTCAGTAATGCATATAATTTTCATTATGTTTGAAATAGTAAAATATCACTAAATTACACTGCAGACAATTTTTCCCCATAGGACGATGTGTAACATAGTTCTTTTGTTTGACCCTGTAAATGAATAATAAATGCTTTGCATCCCATATTCTACAAAAAGCATGTTTTAATGCGCTTCATAATTATATATTAATTTCATTACGTTTTAAATGACGTAGCGTCATCAAAATGCGCTTGAAACGATTATTCCCCATTGACAGTAATGTAACGGAAAACTTTTGACTGTCCCTGTAAAAAAAACTGCAAGTGCTACTCACTTCAGTTGAAATAGGGAATATGCTATAGATAACTACAATAACATATTAAAATGTCAGAGCAATCCGAGCATATTTACGGGAGTTAGAGCACGGACAGACGGTCATACGGCAGACAAACCGAAGTCATAAACACTTTTCAACTAGGTTGGAAAGTGTTAAAAAGAATAGTTTGGGTTTTTATTTTTTATTTTTTTACACGTACTAAAAGTTTAAAAGAATAAAGCGATAATAGGCAATAAATGTGCGAAATCTCTATTTTTTTTTCTTTTAACAACACATTTAAAAAGGACTAAACATTTCCCGTAAAATTTGAATTTGATAAAAAAGTGCAATCTATGATCTGGGCAAACATACAAAAAAAAACTGAATGAAATCATTTTTATTGCAAAGCCCGCAACAAAACTAAAATATCTGCTACATAGAATGATTGACCCAATTGATAACGGAGATAAGTCTGGCATTTATATTATTACTGTTACAGTTAATGGCAGTTCTAAAACATATTCATATATAGGCATGACAACTCGCAAATTAAAGGAAAGGATTAAGGAACATACAGCTGACATGAAAAAAAGTAAATTATCCACTGCTTTAGCCAGATTAAATCAGGCTAAAGATATTGATATATTTTTCAGTAAAACTAAAATAATTTCACATTGTTCACAGTATAATAGTTGCATAATCAGAGAGTCCCTAGAAATTTTGAAAAGAGGTGATAGGTGATAATACATGTAATGATGTATTATCTTATCAGTTCCCTCGTATATGGTATAATGTACTGGGTGTCACTGGGGTTTTTGGTTTTTGCTGACCCCCCCCCCTGCTTGTAATGGTATCATCCCAAATTCCTTCACTCCCTCCATTTCATAGTGGATTGGTTTTGCCCATTTTGGACCTGTCCAGAGCGCGCCATTCGGAGCTGCGTCTTCTCGTCGGCTTGTGTTCATCTGAGGAAGGCTAATGTTTAGCCGAAAGCTCGTGGATTTTTAACATCTAATAGTTT
Organism: Maratus michaelseni; assembly: GCA_963931845.1. Classification (NCBI taxonomy): domain Eukaryota; kingdom Metazoa; phylum Arthropoda; class Arachnida; order Araneae; family Salticidae; genus Maratus; species Maratus michaelseni. Next base: position 9,970,133 of record OZ007598.1, read on the forward strand.
TAATGTTTTAAAACTGTGTTTTGAATTATGGCACCTCTGTAGTAACATAAATTATCAATGTGTTTACATTGCGTTTTATATAGAAAACGAGATTTAAAAAAAAATTGAAAACGTACATATAACAGAGTGAAATGCTTGTGTCTGTATGTTGAAATGCTTGTTGTCTGACACGTTTCTGAGTTTAAAATCTGAACACAATAAAATTTAAAATATCAAAATACTATAATCTACACCTATGTAATATTTTAATCTTCGCAATTAAAAAGAAAAGGATTTTAATCAAGAAATTGTAATTATGTAATGCAATGTGTAATTGTAAACATATGTAATACAATATTGACATATAAGCTTTGCAAGAAGTGCTAAAAATAAATGTACAAGTAAAATTATATGACAAAAACCCTTTTTTATAAACATTAAATGTTTATATTAAAAATGATGCGTTATTGAATGACTGCAACTAATGTATTTTCAAAAAAGTTTCGTTAATATACTTTAATTTGGCGTGGACCCCGATTACTGAAAATTCGTAGTTTTGATTTATGATTGATAGAAAGAGCAAAGCTGTTAATTTGTTAAAAAAGTTGTAATTTTTTGTTTCTTTTTTGTTTCTTTTTTTTTTAATATGTAAACAGGAAAAGTAAAAAAACTTATTTATTCTATATATTCGGTATTTCAAACATGTCTTTCATGTTTCAAACAATGCATAATCAGAATTTTATTTCTATTAAACTATTAAATGAACTTTTTTTTTCTGGTTTTTAAAATTGCAGTTTCAAAGCCTAATGGCCTATTTTGTCAATGGTCGTTTGGTGCTTTATTTTACTTCATTGTTTAAGTAACTCCGAAAACAGATGTAACAACCATAAAGAACATTTGGTAACTTGTCACTTGCTGCTGGCTAACGGACAAAGACCTTAAAATTAATATATTTTATATATTATATATATAATATATATTGTATAGATATTATTAGTTAAAATTTTTAAATGTTGTACTGTCATCGGAAACACACCTGTGTGTATAATTTTTATTATTCTAGTCTATCAGAAACTGAGTATAAAATCGATTACAAAATTCTATGTTTGCATAAAAATAACAAATTAAATTAAAAGAATGTATACAAATACGAACAATGATTGATTAATTGATAATTATTTTTTTTTTCACTCTTAAATAAATGAAATAAGTAACGGAAATTTACCTGTTATTTTTCTTCCTTCAGCAACATCGGGATCACAATACACGAAAGGACACACATATTCAGCTGGTTCTTCAGTTTTTCTACCTGAAATAATTACAATAATTTTTATTAGTAAATATAATTCAATGGAAAAAAATAAAGAATTATTTATTTTTAAACAATCACACACATATGCAAACTTTAAAATGCAGCATTTATGTAAAACTTCTAAGTGAAACAAAAGACCAAAACTTTAATCTAAAATTAAAAATATTTTAATTTAAATTAAAAAATTAGAAGCTTAACTGTAAATAGTAATCCTGATAAATATGGAAACAAAAGTTAACTTTCCCCAAAACATAATTTTAAAAATTTGCAAAAGAATGATTTTGCAAATAATAAATGCAACAGAGAGATTAATGCATACTTTAAAATTGCAAATAAAATTTCACTAATAAAATTTTTAATGAATTTTAAAATATTCATGAATTTGAAAAAGTAAGTGAATAATTACTTTACCAATCCCGAATAGAAATATTGACTCTGTTTAAACCAAATTTCTATATTTAAGTAAGACAAGATTCCTTTTCGGTAAAAATGGACAAAATTCAGAAAAATTATTAAATTTATTATCAGTAAAAATGTGATATAAATAATATTGAGTTGAAAATCGAAAATTAAATGAATAAATAATATAAAAAAAAAACTGCCCAGTTAAACTGAGGGCATTGAGCTCACAGACTATTCACACTAATTGTATATTATACACTTATTTCAAAGAATTTGAAATAAGCTCCTCGAAAAATAAAGAAATCGACAATATATTAAGGGGGACCACTCCCCGTTCCTCCACCCCCTTATAGTTAACAATTGAACCCCCAAACCTAATCAGGGAAGCCCTTTATTACAATGAACATATATACTAAATTCGAAGCAAATCGGATAATTCTGCATGAAAAACCAATTTATCTAAATTAAGGGGGATTACCCCCCCCCGTATCCCCTTTATACTTAACCAATGAACCCCAAGACTAACCAGGGAAGCGCCTTACCACAATGTGCCTATATACAAAATTTGAAAAAAATCGGATAATTCTCCATAAAAAACACATTCATCTAAATTAAGGGGGGAGGATACGCCCCCCCCCCTTTACCCTCTTTATACTTAACAAAAGAACCCCCTAAACTAATCAGGAAAGCGCCTTATCACAATGAACCTATATACAAAATTTTAAGAAAATCGCATAATTCTGCATGAAAATCGCAGTTATCTAAATTAAGGGGGGGCAGCCCTCCGTTACCCCCTTTATACTTAAACAATGAATCCCCAAAACCAAACAGGAAAACGCTTTATCACCATTAACCTGTATACAAAATTTGAAGAAAATCGAATAATTCTGCATAAAAACTCATTTATCTAAATTAGGGGGGGGGGGGGGTTATCCCCCCTTTATACTTAACCAATGAACCCCCAAAACTACTGACAGAAGCGCATTATCAAAATGAACCTATATACAAAATTTGTAGAAAATGGGATAATTTTGAATGAAAAACCTATTCATCTAAATTATGGGGGGTTAGCCCCCCATTTCCCACCTTTATGCTTAACCAATGAGCCCCCAAAACTCTTCAGAGAAGCGCATTATCACAATGAACATATATACAAAATTTGAAGAAAATCGAATAATTCTGCATAAAAACTCATTTATCTAAATTAGGGGGGGGGGGTTATCCCCCTTTATACTTAACCAATGAACCCCCAAAACTACTGACAGAAGCGCATTATCAAAATGAACCTATATACAAAATTTGAAGAAAATGGGATAATTCTGCATGAAAAACCTATTTATCTAAATTATGGGGGGTTAGCCCCCCATTTCCCCCCTTTATGCTTAACCAATGAACCCCCAAAACTCTTCAGAGAAGCGCATTATCACAATGAACATATATACAAAATTTGAAGAAAATCGAATAATTCTGCAAAAAAACTCATTTATCTAAATTAGGGGGGGGGGTTATCCCCCCTTTCCCCCTTTATACTTAACCAATGAACCCCCAAAACTATTGACAGAAGCGCATAATCAAAATAAACCTATATACAAAATTTGTAGAAAATGGGATAATTCTGCATGAAAAACCTATTTATCTAAATTATGGGGGGTTACCCCCCATTTCCCCCCTTTATCCTTAACCAATGAACCTCCAAAACTAATCAGGGAAGCGCCTTATTACAAGGAACCTATAAACAAAATTTAAAGTAAAACGGTTTGTTCTATCAAGAGTTATCGCGTTACGTACATACATACATACATACATACGTACGTACGTACATACAGAACCGGCGGGCACATAAGCTCTCAGGCTTTGATAGCCTGTGAGTTAAAAAGAAGAAACATATTGGGGTTTAATAACTAATGCCAAAAAAGTCCAGTGTCGAAAGTTGTTTAAATGTATATGAATTATTTTATATGCTTCTCCACGGTAAAATAAATCCAAACTTTTAAAAGCATCATGACTACTTCAATGCATATTCAAATTTAAAATGTATAAAAACGTGAATATACAAATTCCATATTTATAAAAACCCAAACATAAAGTTAGCCATATTTTATGTTGAATAATAAATGTAATAATTTAGACATAGAATTAAATAATATTTTTTAAAGATGTTTCATTCAAACCAACATTGTCGAAAACATCAATATTAATGTCTAAATAAGTGTATTTACTCTTTAAAAAACATTATTTATATTATTATTTTAATGTTGCTTTTATGCAAATTTGAAGGTACTGAAACAATGCTAACCATATTATAACTAATATATAACTTTTTTGTTTCTCTTATATAGATCCTTATAAATTTCTATTTAGGATAAATGAAAAAAAAAAAAAAATGAAATCAAATGAAAAGGGAAAGGGAAAAGGCAGTTCGTATTGAAATTTTCCCAGTTCGAACAAAAACAAATGTAATCCCAACTTTTAAAAAAATAGAAAAAAAGGAAACGACGTCAGTAATATATATATATCCTTCTATATTAAAAAAAAGTAATCTGGAACTGAGCCAAAAACGATTTAGAAATGGACCAATCAAATTCTGCGTAGATATTCCAGGTTATTCTCATCGCTTTTTTACTAGGGACTTTTTTGAGGAGCTATTACTTTTTTTCTAGCCATCCTACGGATTTGAAAATCATACCACCAAACGCGAAATATAACAAGCTTTCAGAAATTAAAAAAATTATCACGGTCGGACAATAAAAACTCAAAAAATCCTTAAAAATCGAGTAAAAAATCTTTTATTGAAAAAGTCATTTTCAGCTCACAGGCTATCAAAGCCTGAGAGCTAATGTGCCCACCCGTTCTGTATGTATGTATGTATGTACGTATGTATGTATGTACGTAACGCGATAACTCTTGATAGAAATATCCGATTTGCTTCAAATTTTGCTTACAGGTTCATTGTGATAAGGTGCTTCCCTGATTAGTTTTGGGGGTTCATTGGTTAAGTATAAAGGGGGGAACGGGGGCTAATCCACCCCTTAATTCAGATAAACGGGATTTCCATGCAGAATTATCCGTTGTGCTTCAAATTTTGTATACAGGTTCATTGTGATAAGGCGCTTTCCTGATTAGTTTTGTTGGTTCATTGGTTAGCTCAAAAAGGGGGGAACGGGGGGCTATCCCCCCTTAATTTAGATAAATGGGTTTTTCCGACAGAATTATACGATGTGCTTCAAATTTATTTATAGGCTCGTTGTGATAAAGCTCTTCCCTGATTAGTTTTGTTGGTTCATTAGTTAAGTATAAAGGGGGAACGGTGGGGCTAATAGTCCCTTAATTTACATAAATGGGTTTTTCAGACAGAATTATTATCCGATGTACTTCCGATTTTGTTTATAGGTTCATTGTGATAAAGCACTTCCCTGATTAATTTTGGGGGTCCATTGGTTAAGTATAAAGGGGGATGGGGGCTAACCCCCCCATCCCCTTAATTTAGATAAATGGGTTTTTCATGCAGAATTATGCGATGTGCTTCAAATTCTGCATACAGGTTCATTTGTGATAAGGAGCTTTCCTGATTAGTTTTGTTGGTTCATTGGTTAAGTATAAAGTGGGGGACGAGGGGCTAATCCCCCCCCTTAATTTAGATAATTGGGTTTTTCATGCAGAATAAGCCGATTTGCTTCAAATTTTGTATATAGGTTTATTTTGATAAGACGCTTCTCTGATTAGTTCTGGGGGTTCATTGGTTAAGTATAAAGAGGGGGAACGGGGTGGATAATTACCCCTTAATTTATTGTCGGTTTCCTTATTTTTCGGGGCATTATTCTTTGAAATAAAAGTATAATATGCAATTAGTGTTAATAGCCTGTGAGCTCAATGCCATCAGTAATAACTGGGCACTTTTCTTTTTATTTTATATTGTTGCCAATTTCTAAATAAGCGCAAAGGATTATGTTTTATCTCAAATAAAAAATGTATTTGTGCGAGACTATTAAAAACAATAATGAAAGTTTAAAATAATAATTAAATGATCACGTGTTGAAAGCAGGAAATAAAAAAAAATACTTCATAAAACTTGTGTTTACACATGAATATTAAAAATAAAAAAGATGAATTAAATGAAAAGGCATTATAACCAGTTAAATGAAAAAACATTATAACCTGATTACAGAAGATAGTCGCCGTTCGTGATATCATCATCATCATCTTTTTAAAACAGGATACATTACCAGGTTTTAAGAGGCTTTGAAATCAGAACGGGGGTTGGTGAGCGTAGGGAGCAGGGGGCAGAGCCCTCTATTATATATATATAAATGATTGGAGAAAAAATAACTATAATTTTTTTTTAAACTGGAGATGTTCCTTAAATTGTAAATATTTATTTATTTATTTATTTATTGAGATTAGGATGGTGTACTGTATAGGAATAGAAAAAAAACTTTCACAGTTGAATACCTTTTGTTTAGTTTATAGACAAAAATATTGTTAAAAGGTAACAATACATTTTATGGGCAAAATATTTCCATTATTTTTAAGGTAACCAAATTGATATTGATTAAATTAACTTCAATTTCAATATCGCAACTGCATCGCATATTTCAACAATTTTTATGTTCATTCATTTTATATACATGTTTACAATACTATATGAAGTATACTTTCTTCTATACTATACGAGAATACTTCCTTCTGTATAAAGCATATGTAAAAAAAAAAACGTTCTAATACATTTTATTTTTCATTTTATGAAAAATCCATAACTGAGTTGATTTTGAATTGTTTTATTTTTCAGGTTTAAAGAAAATGGAAGAAAAAATGCTTAAAATAAAACTGTTAATACTTTTTTTTTTCTAATCAGCATTGAAAAAATTATAATATATTTTAGTGTCAAAAGTGTTCTTGTAAAAGGGAAAAAAAACTTGATATATTTATTAATTTTTCAGTTAAGAAGCAGTTAATTACGAGATATTTAAAAAAAGTAATTGGGACTATATTTTACCATTTATTAAAATTAAATTCTGACACAAGCTTTTGATGGCCTCAAAAGAAATTTGAAAATTTTCTAAAAATGGTCCCACATTACATTAAGATAGACACATCATGTTAAGGTTAAAATTACAGTCAGGTTCACGGAAAATCTTGTGTGCGTTGAATTTAAAATAATGTTAAGATTAAAAAAACCAAAGAGGTTAATTTTAAAATTGTAAAAGAAAAGCGAAATTTTACGAAAAATTTTTTAATAGTGAAAGCTGTACTTTTTTAGTTTTTAAATAAGTTATATAAAACAGCATATTTTAAAGCTCATACTTTGAGATACGCATTTAATTTTTAAAAACAACTTGATTAAAAAACTTCTTTCTATTATATAAATTTGTGAAAAAGTTACTTATGAACACGGTAAATGTAAAAGTGAATATAATGGAAACTTTTCTCAACTACAACTAAGTTAGTAACTTTACTCATTTTTTTAATTTAAGCTATTTCACCTAAATTATACATGTAAAACTTATTAATTTAACATTATAATAATGAGAACTGCTGCAAATTGGATCTAAATTTAAACATAATGAAAAAACACTTTAAAAAACAGTTTATACATCTTATTCCAATTAGTAGTATAAAAATTATAATAATGTCAAAGTTGTTCTCGTAAAAGAGGGAAAAAAGCTTGATCTATTTATTCATATCTCAGTTAAGAAGCAGTTAATTATGCTACATATTATTTTTAAAAAATGGCAATATAATTTCCGATTTTTTTAAAATAAAATTTCGTCGCAATTCTGATGGGCAGTATTTAGGAATATTTCAGAACTAACTGCAAAATTTGGGATATTCATTGCAAGAGCTTGGGTGATTGACATAAATTTCTGGAGAGTGTACACTGATATCAATTTAAAATTGTGAAAGAAATGTGAAATTGTAATGTGTAAGGGAGTGTACGAGAGAAAATGTCTTCGTATCATTTTAATTGTTATAATATATATCCTTCGGTAATTTATTAGATGCAAAAATTTTTAATACTGAAAACCACAACCTTTTTTTTAAGAAGTTTTATAATAATAGCATATTTTAAACATTTATATTCTAAAGCTCATATTTTACTATAACCGTGTTATTAAAAAAAAAAGAAAACCCATGTGATCTATTATATAAATATTTCAAAAATTTACTTACATACATGATAAATGTAAAATTCAACATACTGGAAACTTTTTACAAATAGTACGTTATTGATATTTGAAAATTAAAATATTTCTCCTGATTTATCCATCTATAAAATATATTAATAAATAAAACTAAAGTTATTTTGACAGAGAGTTTATTATTATTATTATTATTACCCAACTTACAAACTACTATAGCAATCATTTAATAGCAAACCTCGAAGGTTTAATCACCCCCCCCCCCAAAAAAAAAAAAAAAAGTGACAGTTTTTAATACATGTATAAAAGTTGTATAAATATTCCTTATATCAACCTTCTCAAGTATACAATATATCAATATTTAGAATTTCAAATATACTAAAAATAAAAAGTATTTGAATACCAATATATCCAAAGGTTATTTTAAGCATGTATAAAAAATTCTGCATTCTACTTAAGTAGCTTTAGAATAAAAGCAATATACTTTCTAGAGATTTTTCAAAAAATGTTATAAATAATTTCAAGCATACTGCTTCAATTAATCATTCTAATTAAGGCAAAAATTCTATAGTTAAATCAGACAAAGATTATTAATCGATAAAAGTAGTAAAAATTCCAAAAAAATCGACTGATTTAGAGGCAATATAATTAATAGTGCAAAGTTGAAAATCGCAAATGTTGAAAAAAAGAAAAAGAAAAAAGAAAAAGGAACTATCCGATATATATATTTTTCATGTTATGACAAACCATTATAATTAGATTGAATTTGAATTATTTCACCTTTCCAGTTAAAAAAATTTGATAAAAAAGGTTTTAACTTCCGAAAATAATTAAAAAGCAACTAGTTTTAAGAGCTAAAATTTTACACCATTCTTATACAGACTATCATACATACAATTCTTTGAAAAGATGACAGTTTTAAAGAAATAAGATTTCAGTAAACATATATAAACATGTGTTAAACAAGTAGTTTTTTAACCAAATGGCAGAATATAAAACTAGTTTTCTTGAAATATGAAATTTTATATTCAATATAATTTAGGAGCTTATAAAGCAGAGACTATTCAAGCGTATAATTCAGAGAACTGTAGGATACAGTATATATATTTAAAAACAATCTAAAAAAACTGTTTACAGTTTTTTATGAGTAACATTGTAAAATTATAATGTATCTCAGTGTCGAAGTTCTTCTCGTAAAATGTTAAAAAACTTGATATATGTATTAATCTCTCATTTAAGAAGCAGTTAATTACGAGATATTTTTAAAAAGATAATTGGCAATACATTTTACCATTTTTTTAAATTAAAATTTCACGGCAATTCGGATGTAAATTTGTGAAGGCATCAAAAGAAATTTGAAGTTATTCTGAATATAGTCCGACATTTCGTTGAGATAGGCACATCATATTAAATCTAAAATTACAGTTATGTCCACAGAAAATCTTGTTTGTAGTGAAATTCAAAAAATTGTTGCGATTAAAAAATAGTTAGAAAACAAAGATTTCCTTGGTCCCGTTTTAGAAATATTTCAGAAAAATACACGATATTGATTTCAAGAACTCGGGTGATTGACTTAAATTTTAGAACACTAATTAATTTTTTTTATTTTAAAAATGTGAATGAAATGCCAAGTTGTATGTTTACGAGAGTGTACGAGAGATAATGTCTTCGGATCATCTTAATTGTTCTAGAAGACATCTTTCGTTAATGTCTTCTTAGAAATAAATGTCTTAGACAATGGATTTTTTTTTAAAGAAGTTTTAAATTAATAGCATATTTTAACCAGTTATGTTCTGAAGCTCATGTTTTGCCATACGCATATTATTTTAAATAACAATCTGTTCTATTATATAAATATTAAAAAAATATATACTTATATAAACGATAAATGAAAAATTAATATATTAATACATGTATAAATATTACTTATATCAGCCTTCGCAAGTACACAATATATCAATATTTAGACTTTTAAATATACTAAAAATAACAACTATTTGAACACCAATATATCCAAAGGTAATATATTAAACATGTATAAAAAAAAAATTCTACATTCTGTCTAAGTAGCATTAGAATAATCGCAAAATACTTTCTAGAGATTTTTCAAATTTTTTTTTATAAATAATTTAAAACATACTGCTTAAATTAATCACTGCTTCAATTAATCAATCTATTTAAGGGAAAAATTCTATTGTTAAATAAGACAAAGATTACTATTCGATAAAAGCAGTAAAAAAAAAAAAAATTAGATTTGGTAGTAATATAAATCTAATATAAATAATAGTGCAAGGGGTCGGTGCAAGTTTTTTTTTTCTTGGGGCCCATTTTGTGAAAAGTAAAAGTTATTTTTGTGAAATTTATCATAATTTTGTGAATTTATTATATTTTTGTAAAAAATACCATTTTGCAACGAAAGATGAAATCCAGCTAATGAAATTCAAACCAAGCATTTAATAATAATAACTTCTTTCAGTCCTTCTGCTAAAGTTTTTCTTTCTGGCGAATTTCTTTTGTTTGCATATTACACATCTTAAAACCTAAGAAAATAAAAATAATTAAGGAAGAGTATGTTTTTATTGAATGGAATTTTGTGAAGGTGCCTGTTTTATTAAAATGAAATTTGTGAAGGGACTTGTTTGATTAAAATGGAATTTTGTGAAGGAGCCTTTTAGTAAATGGGTTTTTGTGAAGCGGCCCTAAATAGACCCCAATTTTTTTTCTGAATCGACCCCTGAGTGCATAGTTAAAAATCGCAAATGTTGAAAAAGAAGAAGAAGAAGATAAAGAAAAAAAGAAAAGGGTTTTTCCGATGTATATATATTTTTCATATTATGACAAAACCATTATAAATAAATTGAACTTGAATTATTCCACTTTTCCAATTAAAAAAATTCGACTATAAATATTTTAACTTCCAAAAATTGTTAAAAAAGCAACTAGTTTCAAGAACTAAAATTTTAAATAACTCTTCTACATACAATTATAAGAAAATATGAGAGGTTTGCAGAAATAAGTTTTCAGAAAACATACATAAACACCCCTTAAAAAAATACTTTTTGATCGAATGACAGAATAGGAAACTAAATTTTTTGAAATACTAAATTTTATATGCAATAAATTAGGAACCAATAAATCAGAGATTATTCAACCGTATAATTGTGAGAACAGTGATACACTGTGTCTATATTTAAAAACAATCTAAAAAAACTGTTTATAGTTTTTTCTGAGTAACAGTGTAAAAATTATAATGTATCTCAGAGCCGAAAATAATTCAAAAACAACTAGTTTCAAGAGCTAAAATTTTACATCATTGTTCTACAGACCATCATATATACAATTCTTTAAAGAAATAAAATTTAAGTGAGAATATATATAAACATATATGTTTATACTTTTCTTTCTCATTAGTATTGTAAAAATTATAACATACCTCAGAGTCAAAGTTCTTCTTGTAAAAGGAAAAAAAAATCTTGACTTATTTATTAGTCTCACATTTAAAAAGCAGTTAATTATAAGATATTTAAGAAAAAGTAATTGGCTATATATCTTACAATTTTTTAAAAATTAAAATTTCCCAGCAATTCTGATGAAATTTACGAAGGCATCAAAAGAAATTTGAAGTTATTTTCCAGATGGTCCTATATTACATTAAGATAAGCACATGATGTTAGGTATAAAATTACAGTTATGCCCACAGAAAGTGTTGTTTGCAGTGAAATTTAAAAAATTGTTACGATTACAAAATAGTTAAAAACCAAAGAATTTCTTGGACACTTTTTAGAAAAATTTCACAAAAATACGCGATATTGATTTCAAGACCCCGGGTGATTAACTTATATTTCAGGACACTAATTATGTTTTTAAATTTGAAAAATGTGAATGAAATGCCAAATTGTATGTTTACGGGAGTGTACGAGAAAAAGTGTGTTCGGATCATCTTAATTGTTCTAGTAGTTATCTTTCGTTAAATTCTTAGACGTAAACAATTACTTAAACTGAAATACATGTTTTTTTCCTTTTTTTAATAAGAAGTTTTATAATAATACCATATTTTAAACAGTTATATTTTAAAGTTCATGTTTTGCCATACGCATTTTATTCAAAATAAAAATGTGTTCTATTATATAAATATTTGAAAAATATACTTATATACACTATAAATGAAAAATGAATATATTAATACATGTATAAAAGTTGTATAAATATTTCTTATATCCGCCTTCTCAAGTATAAAATATATCAATATTTAGAATTTAAAATATACTAAAAATTAACAACTATTTACTACCAATATAGCCATAGGTTATTTTAAGCATGTATAAAAAATTCTACATTCTTTTTAAATAGTATTAGAATAATAGCAGTATACTTTCTAGATTATTTAAAATTTTTTTTATAAATTATTTAAAATACACTGCTTAAATATTCGCTCTATTTAACGGAAAAATTCTGTAGTTAAAAAAGACAAAGATTAACATTCCATAAAAGCAGTAAATAAAAAATAAAAAAACAATAGATTTGGTAGTAATATAAATATTAGTGTATAGTTGAAAATCGCAAATCTTGGGGAAAAAATAAATATAAAAAGAACTGTCTGATACATATATATCTTTTATATTACGACAAGGCCCTTATAATTGAATTGAATTTAAATGATTGCACTTTTCCAGTTAAAAAAATTCCGTAAAAAAAGTTTTAAATTCCGAAAATTATTAAAAAAGCAACTAGTTTCAAGAACTAAAATTTTAAACCACTCTCCTGCAAACCATTATATAAAAAATTCTAAGAAAAGATGAGAGGTTTGCAGAAATAAGATTTCACTAAAAAATGTATAAACATGCATTAAACAAATACTTTTTAAATCAAATGATAGAATATGAAACTAATTTTCTTAAAATACAAATTTTATATTCAATAATTTTGGAACCAATAATTAAGAGATTATTCAAGTGTTATAATTTTGTGTACAGTAGTACATTGTGTCTATATTTTAAAAGTTTTTTTTTTTTTTTTTTTTTTTTTTTTTTTTTTTTTTTTTTCTTTTGAGTAACATTGAAAAAATTATAATGTATCTCCCTGTCAAAGTTTTCGTAAAACGGAAAAAAAAAACTTGCTATATTTATTAATCTCTCATTTAAAAAGCAGTTAATTATGTGATATTTTTAAAAATGTAATTGGCTATAATATTTTACAATTTTTTTAAATTATAATTTCCTGGCAATTCTAATGCAAATTTGTGAAGGCGTCAAAAGAAATTTGGTCCGAAATTACATTAAGATAGGCACATCATTTTAAGTCTAAAATTACAGTTATGTCCACAGAAAATGTTGTTTGTAGTGAAATTCAAAAAATTGTTACGATTAAAAAAAAAAAAAATTAGAAAACAAAGAATTTCTTGGACACATTTTAGAAATATTTCGCCAAAATACGGGATATTGATTTCAGGAACTTGTGTGATTGACTTGAAAGTCAGAACACTAATAATATTTTTAAATTTTAAAAATGTGAATAAAATGCGGAATTTTGTGTTTACGGGAGTGTACGAGAGAAAATGTCTTCGGATCATCTGAATTGTTCTAGTAGATATCTTTCGTTAATGTTTTAGAAGCAAACATTTTTTATTCTGAAATCCCAGCATATTTTATACAGTCATGTTTTAAAGCTCATATTTTCAGGTATGCATTTTATTTTTAAAAGAAAAAAAAAAAGCACATACTCAATTCTACTATAAGAAATATTTGAAAAAGGTACTTATATACACTGAAAACGCAAAAATGAATAGAATGGAATCTTTAAAACTTGTTATTAACTTTATTATATTTTTAATTTAAAATATTCCACCTGAGTTGTACATCTAGAATTTACCAGTTAACTAAATCTAAATTTATTTGACAGATCGTTTTTTTTCTATTACTCAACATACAGACTACTGCGACCAGGTAATTGCAAACCCCGAAGATTTAATCCCCTACCCTTTAAAGAAATATAATAATAATAACCATTGAATCCCAGGTCCGCAAAAATGATTTACGGCAGTTTTTAATGCATGTATAAAATTTCCTTATAACAGCATTCCCAAGTATGCAGTATATATATATTTAGAATTTTAAAATATTCTACAAATAACAACTATTTGCACACCAATATTCCAAAAGTTTTCTTAAACATGCATTAAAATACTATAGATTCTAATTAAAATAATAGCAATATACTTTCTAGAAATTTTTTGAAAAAATTATAAAAAAGTGAAAATACGTTGCTTAAATTATATAAGAAAATGTTAGTATATATTTTATATTATTAAAATTTCAAAATCAATCATACATATAGAAGTTTTTTTTTTAAATGATAGATAATAAGTAGTAGGATTTTTAGCTTATCATGTACCAATGTAATATACAATAATGTTTAATTTAATAAAGAGAAAAAAGAGAAAAAGATCAAACTTTGTTTTCTTTCACGGCAAAACAATAAATTATTTGCAACATAAGAAAAAAAAACATTTGTTAGATTCTATTTAATTTGTCAACGCAAATTAGTTACATTATAGTATCATACAAAACAGAAAATTTCGGCATCATTTCTACTTCACAGTTATAACATTTTACCAATTTTTAAAAACCATCTAAAATTTTAAAAAAACAAAACGCAAAGCCTTATTAGAGATTAGGGAAAGTGAATTATTGTTCATTTTATACATTTCATTGAAAAGTATGATATTTCAGCGTTTGAATGAAAAGAACAACAACATATTAATATCATGTAAATAATTTCATAGTCATATCTTGACATCATTTGAATATTTCCCATATATTAAATGTTAAATAAAAAAATAATTAGTAAATAAAATAATAAGATACAGAGATAATAGAACAAAGTCTGTGACTTACCGAAAATTTTCTTAAATCTTGAATCTTCTTTTTTCTCATTAGGTATAAGTCCATATCTACGGACAGGATTTGGCCTAAACATGCTAGCAAAACGGGAACAATCCATATCGATGCAGAAAAATTTCTTGATAATGAAACAATACACTACACAAGTCAAAACGTTTCACTAAATGTAAAAATATTCACCACCAACACAACTACAGATTTTAGTTATGACCTTCGAAGAATACGACTTCACAAATCACTGAATTTACTAAGACTAAAGTTTTAGCCAAAGGCTTGCAAGGTATCCACAAAATTTCTTTATCAGTAGCAATAAGGGATTAAACAGGTTGGATATGTTTGAAGAGAACACCCAAATCTAAAATTGACAAGCACATTCTTTCCCCATTTAAAATGAAACACCTTCTCTATTGTTATACTAATTCTCAAGGGATTATCTTGTCAAAGGTCAACGCCTTAAAGTGGGCATATGGCATTTTGTCAAAATGTAGAGACTTCATAAAATGTAATGTGTAACCCCCCCCCCCCCTTTTTAACTTTCTCAGAAATTATGGAACATAGATATACATTGTGGGCGGTAATTGTTGTCATTGTTTGCAAAACCACAGGTGTCTTGATTAAACCCTGTCCCATTCTGTTATGTGAAAACTTGAAAATTGTCAATGCTTATAGGGAAAAAAAGATAGTTATATCAATTTTTTAAATAAGAATTTCATTTAATGACACAAATCTGTAGGTTATCCTAAAACCAACTTATTTTTTAATATTAATTATGTACATTCAAGTTCAAAATTCATTCTGCCTTGCCTTATTCTCAGAAACAAAATATTCGCGAAATATTCATGATATTTCGCAAGGTTCTTTTAAAGATATTACACAAAACTATTTTAATCACGCTTATATTTTACCAAAATGTAAATCGTAAAAGGATTCAACAGAAAAACAGAATTTCGTTTATCAACCTCAATATCTTCCAAGTTATGGACATTTAAAAAAAGGCTGTGGTTACGTTTTCCTTTCTTCCTTCCAAAATGCAAAACTTTGCGATACATGTCTGACGTCTTTTTCATCCGTAGATGCATAGAATTTGCACACATTACTATTGTAATGAAAAAAAAATCGAATAGCATTTTTCATTTTATTTCTTGAATTAAAATCGTTTGCTTTCTTATGACAGCATATCCCTGAATATCGGGTGTAAAAATCGTTCTGAAAAAGCTAATTTTGACGTAAGTTTGTGAAAGATTACTTGATTCTACATTTGTAAATATATATGCCCTTATTTATCTTCGTTTTAAATATCTTCGTTTTAATGAAAATAACCAGTCTAAAACGCAATTTTCAACGGTTTTTTGCGTTTCCGTCTAAGCAGGTGTTATTGTATCATACTTATGGTGGGGGGCCCGCCTTCGAATTATTACCAGGGCCCTCGGTCTTTCTGTACGGCCCTGCGTAAAAGAAAAGGGATTGATGTTTTACTGCATTTTCAGAAGAAAATGCAAAATCGATGCCTGTCAATTTGACTATCCCGTTTACGGTGAAAAGATGTGTCCGAATTGTTGCGATTTAACCACTTCCAAAAGTATTGTTATTTTAAAAGAAGGCAACAGTTTTCGGCAATTAAAAATCCCTTTTAAATTCGGTAGTTTCTTTTCTTTTCTTTTTTTTTTCCTTTAACAAATGAATATTGTATGTAAACAGGGAATTTTTTAATCGATTTTTAATTCATTTCCTAATAGGAGATAATTATAAAACTGATGTTCAATGGTTTGTTTCCGATGATAATACGACATTTTCATACCGTCTGCAAGTTATTGAGTTTTAAAATCAGTCAGTAATATTTTAGGAAACCCGGTCTATATTCAATTTACTGCATGAGAAATAAAACGTATATAAGAAACGGGGTCATGAAATAATTATTTCTTAATGGTACGTTTATGAATGCCCCGAAATTGCCAAGGAACACGAAAAAAATCTAGAAATCGCCTAAAATAATCCCGAAAAAATAAAAAACCGCTCTATTAATACCGAATAAACTTTAATGAAAAGAGAAGAAAATTTATAATATTGTGGCTAAAAGATTAAAACCAGATTCTTTTTACTAATGTGAAAAAATCGCCGCGGAACACGAAAAAACTCTAGAAATCGCACCCCCAAAAAAATCCCGAAAAATTCAAAAACCGCTATATTAATACCGAATAAACTTTATTGAAAAGAGTAGAAAATTTATAATATTGTGGCTAAAAGATTAAAACCGCATTCGTTTTACTAATGTGAAAAATCGCCGCTAAACTATATATATAAGGCTAAAAATTTCATTAACAAAATGCTAAAAATACAAAAGTACAGGACAAAATTTACTGCAGTGGACTAAAACCTAAAACGAATTTTAATGTAATTCGTTCACGAACTCAAAACTCCACACGAAACGCGAAAAACACTAAAAATTTTCTTGAAAATCGCAGAAGTCGAAATGAGCTTGAAATCGAATTCAAGAAAACGTTCAAAAATCGCACGGGTCAAAGTTTACTATATTGAGCTAAAAGATTAAAGCAGGATTTTTCTTTTACGAATGTCAAACAATCGCCGCGAAACTCGAAAAATCTTATGAAAAAAAATCGCGAAAAATTCAGAGATTGCTGTCTGAAGGAAAATAGGACTAAATTTACTATATTGGGCTAAAAGATTGAAGCCGGATTTCTTTTTATTAATGTGGAAAAATCGACGCAAATGTAAATTAAAAACCCGCAGAAAAATTAAAAAAATAAAAATAAAATAAATCGCAGCTCACAAAATTTAGTACAGGAACTAAAGCATTGTATGGCAAAAAATCATCATCGAATGGTAAAAAAACAGCGTTTTGAAACGATAAAAATCACATTGAAAATCGCATTTAAAATAGAAAAAAACTTAAAAAATTCGCCGCGGAATGCGAAAAAACGACAAACACCACATTAAAAATAACTAAAGTCAAAAAATTAAAAAATCAAAATTAAAAAATCAAAAGTTGCGGGGGACAAAATTTGCATCATTAGGTTAAATATTTAAAACGGATTTATCATTAAACGGAGAAATTAATTTAGAAATCCCCGAAAAGTAGTTTAAATAATGTTTTTATTTTTCTTTGCTTTTGCCCTAATAATAATAATAATAAACACAGATTAAAACGCCACTTTCAAATGTATTGTTATTTTAAAAGAAGGATTTAAGGGTCATTTCTGGTCACTACGGGTCAGGGTAAGCTCATTTTATCTAAAAAATTGCTCAAACTATTTTGACTAAATTTTGTAGACTACCGTTTTGGATTACGAGAAGAATATTGGGCTAAGTCACATGTTCGACAATATTCGATTAGTGGGTCATTTTTGTGCCACAACGGGTCAAGCGATTTTTATCTGAAAAACGGCTCTAAGATTATGAATAAATTTGGTATCCTACCATGTTGGGGTACAAGAAGACCATTGGGCTAGGTTACATGTTCGAGAAAATTGGAGTAGTGGGACATTTTTGGGTCAAGATCATTTTATCTGAAAAACGGCTGTAACGATTTTGACTAAATTTTATCTCGCCGTTTTGGGGTAAGAGAAGACCATTGAGCTAGGTTACATGTTGATACTTTCTGAATGAAAACCGGTACATGATTTAAAATATGACGACACTTTCGCTGGCGATAATTTTTCCGATGGACTGATACTTATCTAGATAAAAAAAAATATATATATTTATCTGCATGAATCATGTACAAATATGCATTTCAATACACATAATGTGAATGTTTGTCAATAAACTGGTTTGTTGCGTGTCTACTCAACTTAACGTAGGCAAAATGTTGAGCTAAATTGCTTGAAGTTTCACTAAATTTCTCGCAATTTTGAAATATTTAGAATGTTTTATATTATGTGTAAAAAATAATGCATTATGAATTACTAACCTTGCAAGAATTGCTACTTATTGCCTACAATAAGGTGAGGTGCGTGACGTCACATGCACATTATCTATTTAAAACATGAAAGCGCTTAGGAATACGATATTGTTGTACACACAGAAGAAAAAAATAACCTTAATAGTATTAAATACTAAATTTAACTAAGAAATTATAGTTACAACGTAATTTAAACAGTATTTGTTAAAATTGCGTTTTGAAATTATGTGTTTTCTTTTTTTCTCAAAAATATATTGTTTTTTTGAGAACTGGATTAGAATATAAAAGCTAGCGAAATGAAAATGACGCCACTTTGTCGAAATTATAAAAATTATATAAATTTTTTTAATTAAAATTAATGTGTTAAATGGGAAAAATTGCATCTTTTTTTTCACATAAACCCTTTTACTTTTAATCCCTTTTGTTTTAACGGCCATCTTTAAAGTATAATTATTGGAAAATACTATATATTTTCCTTTAAATCCAATTTTCATTATTAGTCCGCCTAAATGCAAAGAGCCTAAATATGCCTCCTTGGTTGAAGTTAAATCTGAAAAAAATTACGATGTAATGATTTCTGATAGCCAATAGTTGACAGACGATTTTTGGCTATGTAGAATAAATTTAATAATGAATTTTGAATTCGCAAAATATATTTTTATTTCCTTTAAAATTTACTTTAATATTAAGAAATATTTGAAATTGTCTGTTTTTTCTGTTCAAGTTGGACGTCATGTTCAACATCTTTTTAATTCAACTTCTTCTTTTTCGTCTTCTTTTTAAAAAAAATCCTTTTAAATTTTCACATGGAAATTTTTTATTTGAAATTTATTGTTGAGGAAAAATTATCATTTCGGGTGTTTATTTATTGGCAACTATAAAGTAAAATAGTTAAATTTTATGGGAAAAGTGTGTATTGATTCTGTATGAAAATAATCAAATTTTGAATTATTAAGAAAAACATTAAAAAAAAAAATAAAACACAGCCTATGTTCACTTCTGGCTTATAATCCATCTATGTGTAAATATACAGGGCCATTAAATCTTCCGTTTTTACGTTTACTTCAGCCAAACATCCATACACACTTTCACATTTATAATATAACTAGTGGACCCGTGCAAGGATTTCGCACTGCAGTTTCATATTTTTTAGTTACATCTAATATTATTTAGATGCAGGTTTAAACTTTTAAAGAAAAATTAAGGATAAAAATATCTGCAAACAACATAAGGCAAACCAGAATCATCACATTTATTCCTAACAGTAAAATCGCAACTGCAAAAGTCACGCGTGAGAGAGGGGGAAAAAATGTATTTTAACTGCATTAGAGCATGACGTCATCTTCTTCGGGAAAACCACGGGACAAAGAAAAATAGATTGAAATACACTTAAATTAGAATTTAATCTTTTGTAACAAATCATACATTTTATGCTACACGTGTAAAATACCACTACTTCGATCGATCAATAATTTATTTTTCTTCTAAACGTTTCAATTTCAGTTTTGGTTTTTAATTATAAATATAAAATAAACCCGTGAGAAAACGTCACATTTTATCTCTTTTATGCTATTTATTATATTTTTATGATCATTGTTGAGGATCCTATAATTTTTGTGGCAACACTCATTTGAGGAGAATTTCATTTCAATTATGAAAACAATGCCGATTTAATTTTTCATTAACAGCATTTTTTTTAAAATCCAGAAACATGTTTAGCTTAATGTAAGTGTACTATATCAGAAGCCTGTTCAAAATCCTTTCATATGGTATCTCATTTGTCGTTCTGCGTTTTGTATTTTCTTAGAAAAAGGGATCTTGACAACAGAAATAATATATACCAGAAGGACCCGTGCGAAGCTTTCGCTCTGCAATTTGTGAGATTTCCTGGTACATTTTAGCATTAATTTTTAATTAACTTATCTTTTTGTATCTTTAATTAACTTACCATTTTCTTAAACACGCAATCATCATATATATTATTTCTGATTTTCTCTATTTAAACGAGAAATTCGAAAACAACCTGTCCATAGGTTTAACATTAGCGAGCGGGTGTTTTCAAGTGAGTGAAGAATCCCCTTAACGAAATGTGAATGTATTTGACAGAACCAAATTTGTTCTTCAAAAACTTTTCGAATGATACCTCATTCATCGTTGTATGTTTTGTATGTGCATAGAAAAAGGATGTTGACAACAGAAATAATATATATGATGATTGCTTTTGTATAAGAAATGGGATTGCGAGAAATTTTTTGGCCAAATTTTATTCTCTTCTACAAGGTCATTTATTTCTCTATATTGCCAAGACCCCTATACTGAAAAAATTCCTGACGGCTCAACCTACAGGCACAGGTAGATTTCGAAGACGCAGACTGCATCCAATATACGTACATACATATATATCAAACACTCCTATAGGTGCCCTATACGTCATTATACACATGTTATTTACTTCTTATACGTCGTATATACATCCTATACACATGTTATCATAAGAGACGGTAGTCTCTTGAGTGACGCAGCGAAAAACCGTAAGCCCAAAACCGAAGATTCCGTCACTCTCATATATACAGCTAGCAGGACATCAAAGGAAAATCGAAACGCCGACATTTAATATCTCAGTAAATATGAGGCATACCGTTTCGATTTTTTCACATTAGTCTTATATCTATGGCCTAACTCTATCCTGAAATTTATAGATTTCTACATGCAGTAGATTTTGAGATCTGGAAACCAATTTTTAAGCGAAAATGGAAAATGTAATGGTGTAATGGGCACAGAGGTGTTATCTCGAAAATGGATCGAACGATTTTTTTTAAATTAATATATTATATTAATCGCTTTTAGATGAAGAGAGTAAGATTTTGAGCTAACGTAGGAAAACTCTTGTTTTTTATATAATCCAGCTTCAAAAGCGGACTCTTTTCTTATGCTTTTTCTGGTAGACTAACATTAAAGATTTTCGGCCTTTTCACCCTTTTTTATTCCTGCGCGGTCAGGATATTCATGGGTATCACGGTTATAGTTAAAGGCGATTTCGCAATCATATCTGGCTGAAGAACTATTTAGATTTTTTTTTTTTAATACGAAAACAGTTTTTAATGCAATTTTTAATATGTAATATATATGTATTAAATTAAATTATTGTTTGTATATTTTTCTTTTTTGTTATAATAAAGAATTTCTTATATCAAAATCTTCATTAAGTCGAAAAATATTTAGATTCCTTGATTAAAATATTGAAATATTTTATAATTATACATATACAATTTAATTGTTATTTATATTTAATTTGTGATTTTTTAAAGGAAAAAAAAGATTAAGATTTTTTTTTATCAATTAATTTGCGTAACAAGGAATCATTCAAAATGAATCAATCATCAGTTTGTTTTCTTCGTGTGCGATGCGATTCGCTGCTATGAACATTTTTTGAAGTGTTGAAAATCAAATTTCACAAATACTTCTAACTTCTATTAACAAATACTTCATGAATATATTTTTAATTCCATGTTGTTTATGTACGATAAAAAACACGTTTGTAAGCTTCTGTTTCATAGTATAAGAATCCAAACATTCAGTGAAATGCGTATATTTGATCAGCTATATAAACAAATGAAGAATACAGTACCTTTTTTTTTTCAATTTCATTTCTTAAATTTGCATTTTAAAAACAGATAATAAAGAAATATGTATTTATCTTCTAATATTTATTTTCCTAAGTCAGAGAAATGCAAAGTTCTACCATTGTTTTTTTTGTTTTTTTTTTTCTAGTGAAAGTTTATTTTCAAATGTTAAATATAGATTTTACTTAATAAATCACGAAATCAGTCGTCAGTTCTCGGGGCAATGGTAGACGTGGCATTGGAAACCTAAAAATCATGAGAGAGGGTAATATCTTTAAACAAATCTTGTAGCAAAGTATTCAGTAGTATCTTGCACCAAATATAAGAAATTGAAAAAAAAAAAAAAAAGGTACTGTATTCTTCATTTTTGTTTATGTATTGTCAAAGCTATGCATTCTACCGAATGTTTTTATTCTTGAAATAGACTATTTAAACAGAGATAGAAGTTTACCAAACTTTTGTTTCTTTCTTCATACATAAACAACATGGAATTAAAAATATATTTTTGAAATATTTGTTAATTAAGTTAGAAGTATTTGTGAAATTTGTTTTTGAACCCGTTAAAAAATCTTCACAGCGCATGGAAAAATAGAAACGCTATAGAAGGATTTTTTTTTTTCTTCAGTTACCCTGAAATTAAAACAATATATATATATATATATATATATATATATTTTTTTTTTTTGGGGGGGGGTTTCAGGAGTGCAAAACGTTCATATTTACTGATTTATTAGTTGTTTGTTTTCTTTTTAAAATTAAAATAATGTTGTTAAATAGCAACATCATGGTGTAAAAAAAAAAAAACATTAAAAAAATGTGATGCATCGTTATGTACGAGAGATCAGTTTCAACTGACATTACAAAAATTTATTCACAAACTAAGACAGATAATTAAGGAAAATAGGTTAAATCCTAGAACAAGCGAGACGCTTGGCGTCATCGAATTTAGCGAAGCGATAAATGAGTTTTCTTGTTACCGGTTTATTTCTTACGTTTTTTCCACGCCTTCTGTGCTTGGTTCTAGCATGAGCAGAATGCATGGTTCTGAAAATTGAGCTGGTTTTTGAGGGAATTAGATTTGATTGGTTGGTTGACAGATTAGAATATTCTATAATAGAGTTCTATTGTCTGTGGGTTGGTTTGTTGTGTGTCAGATTTGTTGAATTATGTTTATGAAATGTGTTTTATGTCATAAAGGATAAATCCTGTGAAATATTAAAAAAAAACCGAAGGATGAGAAATAACGGTAAGTGCATTTTTGTTGATTTTATATGATAAGATGTATTTTAAGCACTTTAGAGATTGCTGTAAACCGATATTTGTGCGAACATTACTGACCGCAGCTTGAATGGATTTCATGCATTCTAGGGAGTGCGGAATATAGCAATTTTTGTGCATCCAGAATTTTTTTTTTTTCAGTTAATGTACGCGAAGCATACACATATATACATATATATATATAAATTATTAACTGCTGTTTGAATGAATTTCATGCATTCTAGAGATTGCTGCACAGGGAGTTTCATGCATCCAGGATTTTTTTTTTCTGTTATGTACACAAAGTGTACATATATATGTTACTAACTGGTGCTTGAATGAGTTTCGTGCTTTTGAAAAATCAGAAATCTCTAGATTCTCCCCAATCGTAACCTGTGTTCTTTGTAGCAGAGAATTCACTACTTACACAGTTTCTATGAAAATTTTTTCACGAAGTAAACATTGATTTTATTCCGTTTTGTGACAATTTACAAAGTTTTAGCAAGGAGGAAAAAATAGCTAAAAATTATTAAAAATAGAAAAATCTGGAGGAAAAAATTGCTAAATGTTTGTATGTAAAAATTGAAATATCCAGACGAAATATTGCTAAAAGTTTGTAAAAATAGAAAATCGTGAAGAAAAACTTGCTGAAACTTTGTAAATAATTGTAAAACGAAATAAAATTTATGTTAAAATTGTATAATAAAGCTTGCCGTAAGCAGTGTGTAAGTATCTGCTTGCTTAAGCTTAAAAAGCATTCGTTCTGATTGGGTAGAATTTGGAGGTTGCCGATTTTTTGGTTGACGTGCGTAAAAAAAATAGCCAAATCGGATGTTTTGCTTGTTCTAGGATTTTGCCCAATATATTTGATTAATGAATTCATCGATTGATACTTTGGCTTAATTAGGTTTGAATTGGCTTAGTAATTTGAATCTTATCATGATGACGTTTTGATTTTGCATGTCCCTGTATAAAAAACTCCTCAATGATATTTGCAAGATAAATACACTGTCACAATTAGATTCAAATTGGTTCAGCATTTCAACAGTGATGGTAAGGATTAAAAAAAAATTCATATTTTTTGCTTTTGTGTGTACCTTTTAAACAAACTGTAAGAGCTAAATGCTTGATTAGCTAACTCATTGATGATGCGGCTAAGTTTAGGGATTCACCCTCAGTTAGCCATCTTGTTTTTAAATCAAAACATTTTAACTTTTATTATTAAATATAAATCAATCAGTCAGTAAAATTAAATAACATGCTTATAATAAGTAAATATGAATGAAAATTATTTTGGAAATGAGAAACAAAACAAATATGTTTTGAAGTATAGATAAAATGCTTCAGTGATTAATTTGTAATCACTTCAGCATTTTATCTATATTTTAATTATAATTAGTGATCTTCTGTGATTATGTAACATTTCAGCGATGCTGGATTGAATCCCTGAAGCATTTTATCTATTTCGAAAAACCGAAGTCAGAGAAATGCAACTTTTGTGCATCTAGGATTTTTTTTTTCAGTTAATGTACGCGAAGCGTACTCACACACACATATATATATATATATATATATATATATATATATAAATTATTAACCGCTGTTTGGATGAATTTCATGCATTCTAGAGATTGCTGCACAGGGAGTTTCATGCATCCAGGATTTTTTTTTCTGTTAATGTACGCAAAGAGTACATATACATGTTACTAACTGGTGCTTGAATGAGTTTCGTGCATTTGAAAAATCAGAATTCTCTAGATTCTCCCCAATCATAACCTGTGTTCTTTGTAGCAGAGAATTCACTACTTACACAGTTTCTATGAAAATTTTTTCACGAAGTAAACATTGATTTTATTCCGTTTTATGACAATTTACAAAGTTTTAGCAAGGAGGAAAAAATAGCTAAAAATTATTAAAAATAGAAAAATCTGGAGGAAAAAATTTCTAAATGCTTGTATGTAAAAATTGAAATATCCAGACGAAATATTGCTAAAAGTTTGTAAAAATAGAAAAATCGTGAAGAAAAACTTGCTGAAACTTTGTAAATAATTGTAAAACGAAATAAAATTTGTTTATTTTGTGAAAAAGCTTGCCGTAAGCAGTGTGTAAGTATCTGCTTGCTTAAGCTTAAAAAGCATGCGTTCTGATTGGGTAGAATTTGGAAGTTGCCGTTTTTTTGGTTGACGTGCGTAAAAAAAATAGCCAAATCGGATGTTTTGCTTGTTCTAGGATTTTGCCCAACATATTTGATTAATGAATTCATCGATTGATACTTTGGCTTAATTAGGTTTGAATTGGCTTAGTAATTTGAATGTTATCATGATGATGTTTTGATTTTGCGTGTCCCTGTATAAAAAACTCCTCAATGATATTTGCAAGATAAATACACTGTCACAATTAGATTCAAATTGGTTCAGCATTTCAACAGTGATGGTAAGGATTAAAAAAAAATTCATATTTTTTGCTTTTGTGTGTACCTTTTAAACAAACTGTAAGAGCTAAATGCTTGATTAGCTAACTCATTGATGATGCGGCTAAGTTTAGGGATTCACCCTCAGTTAGCCATCTTGTTTTTAAATCAAAACATTTTAACTTTTATTATTAAATATAAATCAATCAGTCAGTAAAATTAAAT
Source organism: Maratus michaelseni (assembly GCA_963931845.1). Lineage (NCBI taxonomy): Eukaryota > Metazoa > Arthropoda > Arachnida > Araneae > Salticidae > Maratus > Maratus michaelseni. The sequence goes on from OZ007598.1 coordinate 9,996,296, forward strand.
AACATGCTTATAATAAGTAAATATGAATGAAAATTATTTTGGAAATGAGGAACAAAACAAATATGTTTTGAAGTATAGATAAAATGCTTCAGTGATTAATTTGTAATCACTTCAGCATTTTATCTATATTTTAATTATAATTAGTGATCTTCTGTGATTATGTAACATTTCAGCGATGCTGGATTGAATCCCTGAAGCATTTTATCTATTTCGAAAAACCGAAGTCAGAGAAATGCAAGTTTTGTGCATCCAGGATTTTTTTTTTTCAGTTAATGTACGCGAAGCGTACTCACACACACACATATATATATATATATATATATATATATATATATATATATATCAATTATTAACCGCTGTTTGGATGAATTTCATGCATTCTAGAGATTGCTGCACAGGGAGTTTCATGCATCCAGGATTTTTTTTTCTGTTAATGTACGCAAAGAGTACATATACATGTTACTAACTGGTGCTTGAATGAGTTTCGTGCATTTGAAAAATCAGAATTCTCTAGATTCTCCCCAATCATAACCTGTGTTCTTTGTAGCAGAGAATTCACTACTTACACAGTTTCTATGAAAATTTTTTCACGAAGTAAACATTGATTTTATTCCGTTTTATGACAATTTACAAAGTTTTAGCAAGGAGGAAAAAATAGCTAAAAATTATTAAAAATAGAAAAATCTGGAGGAAAAAATTGCTAAATGCTTGTATGTAAAAATTGAAATATCCAGACGAAATATTGCTAAAAGTTTGTAAAAATAGAAAAATCGTGAAGAAAAACTTGCTGAAACTTTGTAAATAATTGTAAAACGAAATAAAATTTGTTTATTTTGTGAAAAAGCTTGCCGTAAGCAGTGTGTAAGTATCTGCTTGCTTAAGCTTAAAAAGCATGCGTTCTGATTGGGTAGAATTTGGAAGTTGCCGTTTTTTTGGTTGACGTGCGAAAAAAAAATAGCCAAATCAGATGTTTTGCTTGTTCTAGGATTTTGCCCAACATATTTGATTAATGAATTCATCGATTGATACTTTGGCATAATTAGGTTTGAATTGGCTTAGTAATTTGAATGTTATCATAATGATGTTTTGATTTTGCGTGTCCCTGTATAAAAAACTCCTCAATGATATTTGCAAGATAAATACACTGTCACAATTAGATTCTAATTGGTTCAGGATTTCAACAGTGATGGTAAGGATTAAAAAAAATTCATATTTTTTGCTTTTGTGTGCACCTTTTAAACAAACTGTAAGAGCTAAATGCTTGATTAGCTAACTCATTGATGATGCGGCTAAGTTTTGGGATTCACCCTCAGTTAGCCATCTTGTTTTTAAATCAAAACATTTTAACTTTTATTATTAAATATAAATCAATCAGTCAGTAAAATTAAAAATCACAAAATTCGTCAAATGATCTTGGGAGAAAAATAGTGAAATTTGTCTAACAATCGCGGAACAGAATTGCAAAATTCGTCGAATGGCAGTGGAAAAAAAGTGCACAATTTGTTCGTTTATGGAAAAAGTCGTGAAATTCATTAATCGATAGTCGATAAATCACGAAATTCATCAATCGATAGCAGAAAAATCACAAAATTCATTGATAGTGGAAAAATCACAAAATTTATCAACTGGTTTCAGGGGAAAAAAATTTCGAATATCGTCGAATGGCTTCGAGAAGAAAAAAAATCACAATCTGTCAAATAATTTCTTTGAAAAAATCGTGAAATTCGCCAAATGGTTTTGAAATTTGTCGAGCGACAGTGGGGAAAAAATCTTTTTCCATTGAATCATCGCAATTGGAACTATTAAGTTTGACCAGTGGTGGCAGTAAAGTCAGTCGGCAAATTTTCAGTATTACTCGCCGATTGGCGAATGGCAATTTTGTCCTATATTTTTATGCACTTTATCGATGAAATTCATGATTTTTTACACGCCTGATCGATGAAATTCAAGATTTTTACGCACCCAATTGATGACTTTCTTGATTTTTATGCATCCGTTTGACGAAATTAATGATTTTTACATGCCTGATAAACAAAATTCATGATTTTTATGCATGTGTTCAACAAAATTTATGATTTCCCTTCTCCCGATCCACAAAATTCATGTTTTTACTGTGCCTGATTGACAAAATTCATGATTTTCAACTGATATGCTTTCCATCGGCCAATTAATGAAATTCACAATTTTTCTTCTCTATAGACAATGGCGAAATTCGCAAATTATTTTTTTTTTTTTACCGTTCGTTGAAATTTACAATTTTTTCACAAACATTCGATGGAATTCTTGATTTTTCCAAGCCCAGTTGTCGAAATTTGCGATTTTCCATGCCTATCGACAAAATTCATAATTTTGCAGAACCGATAGACAAAATTCATAATGTTTTCCTATGATCTATGGACAATTTGCAAATTTTTCCTGCAACTGTTCGTTGAAATTCTCGATCTTTCCACGCCATTCGAGGAAATTCGCTGCTCGATCCATGAAATTCACGATTTTAAGTGCCTTATCGACAAAATTCGCAGGTTTTTTCAATTGATTTACAAAATTCAAGATTTTTTTTTTTTTTGAGTGATTGACGAAATTTGCAACTCCGGAATTACTGATTTTGGCATCTCTGGTTTCTGTTGACCGATTATTGAAATTTGCGTTTTTTTTTTCTAGCGACAAAATGGCGAAATTTGTGATTTTTCCATGCCCATTTGACAAAATTCGCATCCAGTCGATGCAATTCATGATTTTATGCACCTGATCGATGAAATTCATATTTTCCTACGACTTATGGACAAAATTTGCAAATTTTTCTCACGAATTATTAAGGAAATTCGAAATTTTTGGATAGGTTGGCATGTATGGTCTCTGCGGGCCACCAGTTATCCATCATGGGCCACAGGTTGTGCATTCCTAATCATGATGCAGTTTGGCTCATTCGACTCGACATCGATAGAACTTACTGATTTTAGTTTCACCACCAGGGGCAGTTATGTTCATATAGAACAGAGAGCGCCCCTGGCAGTGGAAGGGGAAATTAATGGATTTTGGAGCTAACTCAAGTTCTATGGGTCCCATCACAACATGGTTTGATTCATTCAACTTGTTTCAAGTTTGACCACCAGGGGGCGCATTCCCATCTTAGGTTCTATGACCCCGATCATGACAAGGTATGGCTCACTCAACTCGAAATCGACAGCCTCAAAAATTTCAGCTGTTTGTATAGAACAGAGTGCGCCCCCTGGTGGTGGAACATGGAACTAACAGATTTTGCAGCTAACTTGAGTTCTATGGGTCCCATCACAATGCAGTTTGATTCATTTGGCTCGACATCGATAGGATACATCGATTTTAGTTCCAAGTTTCACCACCAGGGGCGCTATCCTATCTCGTGTTCTATGGGCCCAATTACGGTGAGGTATGGCTCATTCGATTCGAAATCGACAGCCTGAAGGATTTCAGCTATGTTTGTATAGAACAGAGTGCGTCCCCTGGTGGTGGAAGATGGAACTAATGGATTTTGCAGCTAACTCGAGTTCTATGGGTCCCATCACAATGCAGTTTGATTTATTAAACTGGACATCGACAGGATATATAGATTTTAGTTACAAGTTTCACCACCAGGGGGCGCTTTCCTATCTCGGGTCATATGCGCCCCATCACGACGCGGTATGGCTCATTCGACTCGAAATTGACAGCCTCAAAGATTTCAGCCATGTTTGTATGGAACAGAGTGCGCTCCCTGGTGGTGGAATATGGAACTAACGGATTTTGCATCTAACTCGAGTTCTATGGGTCCCATCACAATGCAGTTTGATTCGTTCGACTCGACATCGGCAGGATATATCGATTTTAGTTACAAGTTTCACCACCAGAGTGTGCTTTCCTATCTTGTGTTCTATGTGCCCCATCACGACGAGGTATGGCTCATTCGACTCGAAATCGACAGCCTCAAAGATTTCAGCTATGTTTGTATGGAACAGAGTCCGCCCCCTGGTGGTGGAAGATGGAACTAACGGATTTTGCAGCTATCTCGAGTTCTATGGGTCCCATCACAATGCAGTGTGATTCATTCGACTCGACATCGACAGGATATATCGATTTTAGTTCCAAGTTTCACCACCAGGGGGCACTTTCCTATCGGGTTCTATGGGACCGATCACGACGACGTATGGCTCATTTGACTCGGAATCGACGGCCGAAAATTTTCAGCTATGTTTGTATAGAAAAGGTTGCGTCCTTTGGCGGAGGAAGATGGAACAAACGGGTTTTGCCATGCATTTTCATCCTTCTAATTGTGTTACTCTCTCGCTGTATAATTTAAAAGTTGAGTCTTGGATTCCTCTCCCTGGGCCACCACCCTCATATTTTATTGGGGTCCAATTTATACCCTATGCTTAATTTCGACTAATTGACATTCTCATCAATAACCTTAAAAAAGTAATGATATCAGTACAAAAACACTTAACGGGTTAAAAGTTGTGACGCAGCACTTTCTTTTGGCTTTATGAATTTTAAATATGGGTCTTAAAAGCAATGATATCAAATTTAAGTGACGCTATGTTAATAATTATTTTTTTAAATCATAATTTTCTTTTTAGTTTTATTTATATTCACAGGTGCAATTATTATCTTAATATGAAAAAATATATAAAATTTATTCGCTGATGCTTTTTCATTCACATCTCTCATGAATTCAAAATATGGGTTTTAAAAGAAATGATATCAAAATTTGAGTGACACCTTTGCGTTAATTTAATAGGACTCTTTTAAAATTCAATTTAAATTATTTTTGGTTTGTCTTATAAAGTATATTTACACATACAAACAATACTTTTAATTTTTCAATACACTTTTAAATATATTACTTTCACTGAGCCTATATTAAGTATTGAAATGTATTTATTTCAATAAATTGATTTATCTTCTGTGCCACGCTATCCAAAATCATAAGTAAAATTTATGTAAATGATTATTTTGCGTCATAGTATCCAAACAAAGGGAAATGTATTCAAGTGGATAATATGACGCAAAATAATCATTTACATAAATTTTACTTATGATTTTGGATAGCGTGGCACAGAAGATAAATCAATTTATTGAAATAAATACATTTCAATACATAATATAGGCTCAGTGAAAGTAATATATTTAAAAGTGTATTGAAAAATTAAAAGTATTGTTTGTATGTGTAAATATACTTTATAAGACAAACCAAAAATAATTTAAATTGAATTTTAAAAGAGTCCTATTAAATTAACGCAAAGGTGTCACTCAAATTTTGATATCATTTCTTTTAAAACCCATATTTTGAATTCATGAGAGATGTGAATGAAAAAGCATCAGCGAATAAATTTTATATATTTTTTCATATTAAGATAATAATTGCACCTGTGAATATAAATAAAACTAAAAAGAAAATTATGATTTAAAAAAATAATTATTAACATAGCGTCACTTAAATTTGATATCATTGCTTTTAAGACCCATATTTAAAATTCATAAAGCCAAAAGAAAGTGCTGCGTCACAACTTTTAACCCGTTAAGTGTTTTTGTACTGATATATATATATATACATCATATATGACTATAACTTGACCACATACATCAAGAAATGTTATAAATATATATGTCATATATTAATCATATATACATCATATATGACTATAACTTGGCCACATACATCAAGAAATGTTATAAATATATATGTCATATATTAATCATATATACATCATATATGACTATAACTTGGCCACATACATCAAGAAATGTTATAAATATATATGTCATATATTATTATAATGTCATACATGCTTTATAATTGGGCGATCCATCCCTGGTGGTCGTTATAACACAAAAGTACCCAATTTACACCACATTAATGAAAACATAAACAAAAATATTTTATCGGGTCCTTCCTACAATAACTTTAACTCTTGTTTAGATGGATGTCTGAGCTAAAGGTATTTTGAGGTTGAAGAGCACGTTTTTTGCAATCACAATCAATAATTTTTTTTTCTTTATTGAGTTGTTATTTTAATTTCTACCATAAATGAGAGAAACAAAATCTACTTTTCAATCTGCTTGCAATCTATATGCTTTAAAATCTACATGTTTCTTTCAATTTTCGCTTCAAATGAATTAAAGTGTGTTCTATATTTTTAATGAAACAGTATAAAACACATCAAAGAGATCCTTTATGCATTTATTTCTCTTATAGGACATTGATTTCTTTTTTTTTAAAGTCAAACAAGTGATGCTGAATTTGAATTAATAATAATAAAAAAAGTCCTTCCGGCCTGTACCGGGAGGAAAAGGTAGCTTTCCTATATCTTCGTTTTAAAATTTTAGGTAATGTTACTCGAAAACAGCAAGCTAAAATGCAAAGAAAACGTTTACAAAAGATTCGTTAATACGGAATTTGATTAAGAAATTCGCCAAATTATTAAGCTATAAGCCAAATTGGCTTCATTTATGAAGACTTATTTTGGTCGGCAAATTTGGCGATATTTCGCCAATTGTCGCCAACTTTGGCGAGAATTTGGCGCTAACGGATATGAATATATATATATATATAGCTTCATACGTATGATTGGGAAAATGATTACAACAATGAAAGAAAATAATTTGCGAAAAACCGCGTTCACTAAAACTCATAAATTAATCGTTGGTTTTTTGTAATGTGCTGTCGTGTTTCAAAATGTCAGCCACCCTAGAATTTCAAACTGCTCTATCTCAGCGATTTTTTAAGATAGAGGTAAAACAAAAAATGCTCTGGAATCCTTGTATCAATGCCTAACACTTAATTAAAATAAATTTGAATTTTTAACTTTTTTGTATTTTTATTTTAGTTTTAAAAGTTTCAGTGTCCGCCATCTTGAAACAAGATGGCGAACCAAGCTGGACAACGAACTCGGTCGAGGCATTGGTGAGCTTAATACACACAATTGGTTTCATCAAAATTAATTTATAAATACGAGCGTTATCGTATGACATAGATCAGATATATATATATATATATATATAACGTCCATGTGACAACGAAGAAAGAACAGTGAAACAGGAATAAATTTTTTAATTGGTATGCATTAACCCTCAGTAGATGTGTGACAAATGTAAATTTTGGTCAAATTCATGGTTTAGTTAGGAAAGGTAATACAAAAAGGAATAATTATGTATGTATATTAAACAATAAAAAAAATAGAAGACACGTTTAAATGTAAGAGTCTCCCTTTAAAAACGGGGGATTTGGCAGGTTCCTGCATAAGATTTATAGGGATCCCCCCCATTCTTCCCCAAAAAATAAGAATGCAACTCTCAAATTTAGTACCTTCTTATTTAAATTTATTTTAAGAAATAAAAATAGCAAGACTAATTTCTTCGAATATTTTTTAGAAATTTCATCTTCTTTTTTTTTAATAACGGAAATATTAATAAAAGATATTCTACATCACAATTTTCTACATTACACATTTTCTATCAAATATTATGGCAGGTCAGTCCTTTAAAATACGGTACAAAGTTCTATAAAAAAATTCACTATCACAAATATGTTAAAAAGTTTCAGAAAAACTGTTCACTACCACAAGAAGGTTTTGGACTTGAAGAGTGACAAATGAAGATGCTCTATCTAGATCAAAAACGTTGTTCTAATGGTGGACTCTATTTGTAAAACATTTTAACATAACTGTGATGGTGGACGGTTTTATAGAACTTTTAACCATATTTTAAAATATTGACCTACCATAATGTCGGATAGATTAATGGTAATGTGAAAAATAAATATATTAATTAAAAGAGTATTTAGGGGACGAGAAAGATTTGAAATGACGAAAAAATTTAATTATTATTATTATAATGATTGACCCTGCGTTACTTTAAACGATTTGTACTGATGACCCGATAGGAAGATTTTTAAAATAACGGTCTTTGGAAATTTTTTTTTATTATTTGTATGAAAAATAAATAAGTAAATGCAAAAACAAATAATTGTCCAAATTATTTACAGGCTTACTAATCCACGTCTTTTTATGTCATTTTAAAACTTTATGGTCTCCTTTAAGGAAAATGGCAAGCCATTAGTAAATTAATTTCATCTTATTAATCTAATAGTATAATACTGACTATATGAGAGAAATCGTTCTGTCTTCTTCAGCAAATTAAATGTATTTATAAATTTATATATTCTATGGCAAAATAAATGCATTGAAATATATTTTTAGCAACATATATTCTTACTTTTTTAAAATTGTTTTTCAATATATAAAATTTTAAACATGTTTTTTGAGAGAATTATATTGTAAAAATGTTGAGACCTTCTCAACCTTAACACGATCTATTTTCTTTATCAAGACAGAATAAACACTTTTTACTTACCCATCATACGTAGTATAGGGTATTACTTACCCATCATACGTAGTATAGGGTAAGTCTTGTAATCGTTTTGAAAATCGAAAAATTTTTTTTGACGGATTTACACGTTTCAGACACTGGAGATTCCGAAAAACATATTTTTAGAAAAAAAAATTTGCCGTCCGTCTGTGTGTCTGTCTGTGTGTCTGTAAACGCTCTATCTCCCGAAAAAATTGAGATAGAGACCTGTAATTTGGTATGTACTTAGTATGTAATAATGGGAAGAAGCCTATTTCATTTCAATAACCTCGATTAACCGGAACAATTTTTTTCGGACTCTCGAAATATTCGTTCTGATGAAAGGTATATAAAAATTTTCGAAATTGTTTATTTTAAGAAATGAATATAAAAGACAATAAAAAAACATAAATTTTGAATAAAGCATGAAGTCGATCGGATAATTAGTTGCCGAGATATTTGGAATCCTATTTTCCACACTCTTCGATTTTTCATGACACTGTATTTCATCCAAATTTCACTTCAAAGATATATTTTAATTGGAAATTTGACGCTTAATCAGATGCAATAAACCGCTAGTTAATAGGAGTATTATTTTTGGAGTTAAAAGGAAAAACCTCTTTCAAGCAATTCAGTAATCGAGCCTTTAAAGTTTGTGACGTCATCAAGCCACGATTTTATTTGAATTGCAATGCATTTTATAAGTAGTTTACACATTTTTATTTTAATATTTTACATTATGCATATCCATGATGGGTAAGTATTACGGTGGCCCCCAACGACTAGTTTAGAGATAGATTATCTTATGAATCATGAAGATAGACTCTAATGTTAAAAAACGAAATATAAATACTTGAAATCAAAGTGAAAATAAAAACAAAAAATTTCAAAATACAAACATCTAATTAAACATAAAGTTTTTATACAAATTTTACAAACAAAGGGTAATATGTCATAGTAATACATTAAAAGTAAAGTGTAATATATGAAAAAAAGCACCCTTCTCTGAAAGAAAGGGTGCCAGAGCCTCAAGAGATGTCGGACTGCTTACAATGAACATTATTTTAGAAGCAGTATTACAGAGCTAGATCTGAATTATAAACTTCGTCAAAAATCATATTTTCCTCGTCATTCTGCTTCATCTTATACTCTTCTTTTCTCATTAACCTTTCCTCTTCTTTTTTCTGCCGCCTTTTCTCCCCTTTTCTCTTCATCCTTTCCTCTTCTTCTTTCTGCCACCTTTCTTCCTCTTTTCTCTTCATCTTTTCCTCTTCTTTTGTCTTTTGAAGATCAAAATCCCCTCCAAAATACGGTCTATCGTATTCTGAATTGGGATCTTCTTCTCCGGGAGTTCCGTAAAACAAACTCATTGTCCTCTCATGCAAAATCTCGATGAAAGTCTCTTCTTTTTCACCACCGGACTGACGCACACCTGAAAAGAGAAGAAAAGGACTGTTATTATAAACAGACTAAATTCTTGGATTATCTTTAAATTTTATCAGTTATTACATAGTGTATATATTATTCGCACAGGTTTTTCTTTAATTGATTTTTTTTTTAATTGTGTGTATTCCATTTTTAATAACGGATAAAACTTACGTCAAAACTGTCAGATATGTTTAATCAAATTGAAAGTAATTAACGTGTTTTTTAGGTAGCTTTCAATACAAAAAAGTATAAAGCTACCTATTGCAGCCGTTCGGAGGAAAGCAATTCCGGAAAATTTCGATATATTTTCACCGATCATGACCCCCAGACCCCAAAACCACCCTCCGTTCAAACGTTGATTTATATATATATAATATATATCTCCATATATATATATATATATATATATATATATATATATATATAATATATATCTCCATATATATATATATATATATATATCTGACCTATGTCATACGATAACGCTCGTATTTATAAATCAATTTTGCTGAAACTAATTGTGCGTATTAAGCTTACCAATGTCTCGACCGAGTTCGTTGGCCAGCTTGGCCGCCATTTTGTTTCACGATGGCGGCCATTTAAATATTTAAAACTAAAATAAATATACAAAAAAGTTAAAAATTCAAATTTATGTGTTAGGCCTTGATACGAGGATTCCAGAGCATTTTTTGTTTTACCTCTATCTTAACCCTCTAAGCGTGTGGAACGTAATATTCCGTTCACTAAGCTCCAGGTTTCACGGCAATATATGCAATGTTTAAGATAATATAATTCTATAAATTTAATGAATTTTCAAAACATTGAAGAATGATTAATATTCTCAAGGGTTACATTCATATTTGTAATTAAGTTTTATTTATAATGCTCAAATAATCATATTTTTTTAGCATTTAAAACAAAATTCAGAGAAAACAACATTACAATTTTACCCTTTTTTAAAACGCTCAGAGGGTTAAAAAATGGCTGAGATAGAGCAGTTTGAAATTCTAGGGTGGCTGACATTTTGAAACAAAACAGCACATTAACGCGATTACTCGCAAATTATTTTCTTTCATTGTTGTAATAATTTTCCCAATCATACGCATAAAACTATATATTCATATACGTTAGCGCCAAAATTGGCGACATTGGCGACAAGATTAGCAAAATTAGTGACATTTGGCGAAATATCGCCAAATTTGGCGACCAAAATAAGTCTTATAATGAAGTCTTAATAAGTCAAAATAAGTCTTATAATGTCTATAAATGAAGCCAATTTGGCTATTGCTCAATAATTTTGCGAAATTCTTATTCAAATTCAGTATTAACGAATCTTTTGTAAACGCGATTTTTTCACCCGCCAATTTGGCAAAAACTTTGTTTTTGAATATTAGTTACGAATAGCATGCAATTTTTTATTTCAATATAAAAATAAAATAACGTAATAAATGAAATAGCTTCTATTATTTTAAAAAAGGAAATAAAAATAAATAAAAGATAGTTTGATCTAAATAAATACTGATATGCATAATAAAAAATATTTGTAGAATTCAAATAAAAAATAAAAGTAAATAAACACCATTTTTGTTTTCGCCAAATTGGCGGGGAAAAAATCGCGCCAACTTGGTGCGTATATGACATTTGTGCCACATTTATTCACTAGCCGAGAGGGATAATTAAGAAAAATAATGTAAATAAATATCCAAGATTTTTTTTTGCTGTTTTCATTAATATATTGTAAATTTTTTGTTTAAACTCACTGATAGTTGACACTGTGGGGGTTTTGATAGTGGGTTTTTTTCTGAATTTCTTGTATTTTATTTATTTATTTTTATTTTATTTTATTTTATTTATTTATTTACCAAGTTTCTATAGCATCGTTTTAAAATTATACGATGCAACGACATTGTTTACTTAACCATTTTACAAAAGTTAATTTTTAAATGTTTTATCGATCTTATTTAATCAATTTGGAAAACAGTTGTTAGATGTTTCGACAGCAGTTGATTCGACCTAAAAATCCTTCAGTCAAAGGAAAATGAATGGAAACCCGGTTGCAGCAGATCGCCACTGGTCGTTTAATTATAATACAATCTTCCGTAATCGTTTTACAATTGATCAAATCAGATTGTTTTTAAATCATGCGGTTTCAGAACGGGGGTTGGCGAGCGTAGCTCGTAGGGGGCAGTGCCCCCTAGTGATTAAAAAAATAACTTCTTTTTGTACTCACTTTAAAAATAAATTTATTGATGTTACCATCAATGTAAGGATTTAATAATTATAAATTAACAAATTGTATTTACTAATTAAAGGATAAAGTCTTTTGAAAAGAATATTAAAAGAAACCCTTTGTGCGATAAGCGATCACACTTACCCACTTGTTTAATTCGACTGTTTCAGGCCTCTTAATGTAATAAGTTGCTGAGATATTTTTTTCTCCTTTATTTTATTAAAATTTTCCGCTAATTATATGATCTATATTGTCGTCTAAAGGATGAAATGTAGTCGGCTCACCTAATTTCGAATTTGATAATTCAAAATCTGGTTTATACAATTGAGGGATTCGGGGCAAGAGAGTGCCAAGCCACATTTTTGAACTTCTGAGATATTTCAATTTGAAAATTTGATCCAATACTCAAATAAAGATATATAACCTAAAGTTTTTCGCCAATGTCTTAGTAACAGTTGAGGTATTCTGAGTAACAATATGTCGTTACTTTAATGATATTACTATTACGTTTTTTTGTAAATTAGCTATCTTCATGGGGGCATAAACATCTGGCGCAAAAACAAAACCTGTCACATTGGCTGTCACCAAGTGACATTAGAAACAAATTATATGTTGGATATTATAATTTACAATATTAAGCAACAGATTACAGTGTTAGATTTATTTCACCAAAAATGTGGCTTGGCACTTTCTTGTTCGGACCCCCTCAATTATAGAGTACATTCGTGAGGGAAAAAAAATCAAATATAGTTCAAAATTTTAGGAGAAGTGCAATTTAAAATTTTATTTAAATTAAAATAAATAATATATATTTTATAAATTTTGTCAGTGCAAATTAAAACTGCCTTCTCTGTGACATATTTTTTAATTAATTTTCGTCCGGGAATGTATTAAATTGGCAGGTGCTCTCATTGAAACTATGTAATTGAACTGTTTTTCCGTTTTTCGGTAAAGGCAGAAGCTTTTTCAGAAAATGATGTTGTTAGCGTTTTGAACTGAATTTCTGGACGCGACATGGCAGGAAAAGGAAAAAATAATTGCCTTCGTGAGACGACAATTGCTTATCATAGTAAACGCGGTAGCGTTTGCTATAATATGTTTAAGAAATAGAAAATGCAAACGTTTTTCTGAAATATCTGGCGAACCAGTTGACATACGACAGTGATTTTTTTTAAAAAGATAGAACTCGACGAGACGAATAAAATGATAGGATTGAAAAAATTACTGTAGCTTACTGTAGTTTTTTATTTAACTTCGAACGAAAAAATGAAGACGCAAAGTTCAACAAAGTCTAGCTAACGTTTACCTGGAAGGATTAACTTCGTTTTTGTTTTATTTTTTTCCTCTTGGTAAAACTTAGAATAGTTTTTTTTTTCTATCTTTGTATGTTTGAGGGTCGCTGAGGAAATCGAATTTATGTTGTAAAGCTCCGGTTGAACATTGGTTTTTCTTTTCTTTCTTTATCATAGCACACGTGCGCGTTTGCACGAAAATTTAAATAAATATTATTATTATGTATGCAACAGAATTCCTTCAAATTAAATAAATCACGTGTAAAACATGCTTATTTGTTTTTATTTTCTTACTAGCGTAAATGCCCGTTATAGGACGGTGGGTAGAAATCGTGGTTTTCACATTATATTTGAAATAATTGATAAATATTATACTCATATACACAAATGACAATGAGGAATCAATCGACAATGAGGAAATACATATATTGGAAAATTGTATCGCCTAACATGCTCCTGCTATTCACGTTCAAACTCACTAAGAATTTTATATGCTTGTGTAAAAGAATTGTGTCTCATAATTTCATCTAATTCACGTAAAATATGCGGCAAATAGTTTTCAATATCGTCGTTATTAAGTTGTTCCTGTACAGCTGGTACTGTATCCTTCATTTTGGTACTTTTCTGTTATACCAACACCATGCCAAAATATTTGCTAATGCGCCAATTATTTCAACCCTGACCGAGCAGATGTTGTCTACAAATCGTGTTGTGATGCAAACCGTGCCAAACATTTTGATTTGTTATTTATTGAATGTAAAACATTTTTCGGTACTTTTTCGTTATAGAAAAACCATTGTCGCCAAGCGTAATAGTAAGCACAAAATGAAATTCCCGTGAATCAAAACACTTGAAAAAAACAACAATTATGAAATTAAAGTAAGCATTTGAAAAATATAACATTTGAAAATTACAGACTTTTAAGCACTATTTTATTAAAATTAAAACACAAATATATACTTAAAATAAGAAAACAAATAATTGTTATACAATAAAGGGAAAAATCCTGTGCCGGTAGATTTAGTGGGCTCTTATTGGCAATAAATGTTTGATGTGGTTGTTGCGATCTTGTGAAAAATCTTCAATCATATCCACATTTACACTGTATCCATATTGTTGCTATAATATCTTTTGGTACTTTTTGGTTAACCAGCTGCCAGTGAAGTATATATATACACACATATATATACATACATATATATATATTTCACTGACTCCCGGCTAGCCGAAAAGTACCTCATTTTTTTGTTTCTCGCTAACATTGTCTGTAGACTCGATTACGGAATATTAGAAAATCTATCATTATTATCATCTAAACGTTCATGAATAATGCGCCATAATCAGGCTGCATATTATTACACATAATTTTCATGTATGGTTTGGTGAAACATTGAACTTTAAATTCTGTTAAAGATTGCATTTTATCTCGAAAAGGTGGACACCATGTTACAAAGTTATGTGGTTTGAAGCGATCAGAAAAACAAACTTGGATCAATGATTATAATCCCGCGATTTTGTTCATGTGAGCCGCCAATATTGACATCCAGTTTGTTGGAGAACTCAGTTTGGTGTTAAATCGTTACATTACGCGTTATATAACCAAACCGGAAAAAAAATCGTAAGGAAGAGATTTGAAAGACCATTGACAAAAACAAAAGTCTCGGTGCCAGATTACGCGTTTTTGCCAGATAAAACTTGATTAGTCGAGAAACTGGAAGTTACGAAGCCGTAGACAAAATTCTTGGCCATAAATGTTTCTATTCATGGGATGCTGTGCAATATTTAAATACCAGCATGAAAAACGACCGACGAAGAAAACTGAAAGTCACCATGATTTGGTTTTATTGGCTAAAGAGGATGAACGATCTACTGAAATTTACTGTCGGAATTTTATTGATGATTATTACCGACATGACAAATTGGAAAACATGTGTTTATACGAATTGGCCACTAGGTACTAATACGAACGAAATAAACCAAAGTTTGTAGAATATTACGAATTAAAAAAGAACCTCAGTTGTTTTGAAAACGCCCTATCATAACACGAAAACGGACGCTGGAATTGAGTTGTACTATCATCATTCTTTGTTGATGTTGTTCAAGCCTTGGCGAAACAAAGAAGACCTATTGGGAGAATTTAAACTCTACCGTGAATCCTTTGAGCACAATGTGAAAAAAATTTCAGAGATGGAAGAATGTCGCGAAACAAAACAACGATTACAAGCTGCAATCGACTTGGCTGAAAATTTGCAACAAGAAAGTGGTTTGCACAACCAGCTTTAAAATTTCGAAGAACCAAATGAAGACGTTGATAAGATAGCCGCAGATTCTGATAACACTGAAACTCACCAGGAAATTGTTATTAATGAAGATAAATTGAACAAAAAAAAAAGAATGCTTACCAAAGGAAAATATTCTAATCAATTATAAAGCACATAGAAGAACAAAA
This sequence comes from Maratus michaelseni, assembly GCA_963931845.1. Classification (NCBI taxonomy): domain Eukaryota; kingdom Metazoa; phylum Arthropoda; class Arachnida; order Araneae; family Salticidae; genus Maratus; species Maratus michaelseni. The sequence goes on from OZ007598.1 coordinate 10,012,053, forward strand.
GAAAGACCCGTCTATTCCACCCATAAATCTGATTGTACGCGTAGTTGCTGGTAGGGGGAAAAAGCTTTCTAATTTAATTACTCAGTCAAAAAGTTCGTTTAATGAGTAATCACAATAATGATGCTGCTGTAGTACTAGCACCAACGAAGAAGTACAATTCACACGTTTTTCAAATTGCCCGTCCAACATACGAATGAAGCAGAATAATTTAAGCCTGATTCTGACGATTTGAAATTATTTAAGCAACAATGGAAATCATTGGATTTAGTAATTATCGATGAGTGCAGTATAGTTTCGAATGTACTTTAGCGATGATCAGCTAACGATATGGCGAATGTTGTAAAAACAAGCGCGATTACTGTTTTGGTGGCAAAAACATTATTTTGTTTGGTGATTTATTGCAGCTAGCACCCGTAAAGGCCCAATTTTGATTTCAGGAACTGCCTTTAAACAAAGTGAAACAATGGTTTGGTGGTGTTGGTACATTCAACTTTTGGTACGAATTTGAATACAGTGACCTAACAATGAACATTGTGTTATATACATAAAAAATATATATATCGCGGCATAACTTTCTTACATAACAGTCTCATGCACCAAATAAGGATGCATAATCAAAACTCAATTTTTATAGCATCATCACTGAACTGATCGTTAGTATAATTATCAGAACCTAATATTCGGCCCCATTCAGCGATTTTAAGAAAGACTAAGAAGAGTAGTAAGGAAAGATACCACTGAAAGAACAACTCAGCTATAGCAGGCGACTTCAGTGCAGCAGAAACAGTCCATGGATACGACCGAGACAATTATAGAATCCAGTTTCTTTATGAGGTAATAGCTATGGAAAACCACCATTTAATTATTGATGTGACGGTCCTCTGACATTTGAGAGAGCAGGTAGACATGAAAAAATGCTACTTTGGCGATGAACAGTCAACGATTTTGGCGAGTGTTGCAAAAACAATGTAACAATAAAATTTTGACAATAGCAAAATTTTTTGCTTTTCAAGATATTAAAAAACTTTAGTTTTTATCAAAAAATTTAAATGACTAGTATTAAAAAATGCTCTGAAGAGCACCAAAAAAGGTTAATATGTTTAAGTATGAAAAAGGGCTGAACAAGTGCTTCTAATTGAGCATGAGAAAGGAAAGGGCTTCCTTCTTGGCTGCAGCTCACTGTCAATGCCAACTTTAGAAAAAATCATATTCGCGCTTTTTCCATATAAATGAAATCACTCACAGTTACGATAAAAATGTATAGTTTAAAGACGTAGCCAGTAAAGACGCAGCTTGATTAGACATGAATGTAAGGCGACATAGTACCAAAAACCTTAGTTCCTGCAGCGTATCACACTCATGCAGTGCTACCAAGCATGCCTGCAGTGTAGAACTGCGCAGAAAATTGATTCGTATTGCAGTGCAGAGTGTTGCAGCATTCTGAACAGGAACAATTTCACATATGCACGCATTACAGTATAATGCATTCATTGATTGAAATTATATGCAAGTGGCTGTGGCTCCACAATGCAATATGCAGTACAGCAATGCATATGTAAGCTATAAACGAACATTAGGCGCATATACCTTTAATACGGAAGTACAAAAGAACAGTGCGGATGTGCACCGAGGCTCAAAAGTATAATAGGAGTGTACAGTGTAGTATAGTCTGTAGAGCAATAATAGTACACAGTGCACTGTACAAAGTTGCATTGCAGACGCACGTCCAGTACAACAGCAGAACAGCGCAGTTGACATATAAAGCACGTTGGAAAGTTTTACTACAGTACCGCAAATTTCTTTTATATGAAAAAGCGCGAATATGATTTTTTCAAAACTGACAGTGAGCTGCAGCCAAGAAGGTACCCCTTTCCTTTCTCATGCTCAATTAGAAGCACTTGTCCAGCCCTTTTTCATACTTAAACATATTAACCTTTTTTGGTGCTCTTCAGAGCATTTTTTAATACTAGTAATTCTATATGTATTTCATTTATCGAGGAAAAAAAAACCTTTGATTACAGATCACTTTAATAATCACATCTGGAAGCTTTTACGTTCAAAAATAAATCAATAAATGTGTCAGAAAGTTTCGAGTCGTTGAGCAACAAAAAACATTTTTGGAAAATCCGTCTTATATTCTTGAGACCTGAAGTTAAAATAGAACTAGAAATACACATACTTTGCTTTTGAACAAATAAAATGACATCATTAAATGACAGAAAGAACCATAAGTCTCCTTAAAATATCAATAACTAATTTCAAGCAATAATAAATTTAAGGACTTTAAATAGTAAATAGTCAAAAAATCCTCCCCCCTTTTTTTTGTGGTAAAGTGTTTCGGTTAAAATGTCTTAATTTCTTGGCCATGCTGTCTTGAAAGCATTTTGAAAACTCAGATGAAAACTACATTTATTTTAAAAGGAAATAAGCGTCAGTGCTGCTATTTATTGGTTTTGTTCCAAAGCAAAAAACATTCAGTTATGTATATATTTAAAGCTAAAAGAGCATTTTTTCAGACTTCTCATGAAATTGACCTCTGTGCGCATGCTTCAACTTTTTTTTCAAAGCAGTAAAAGGGGAAATTCCAGGCAGGTTCTCCCCTTTTATAGTTTGAGAGTGGGCTGGATCTGAAGAATGGGAACAGGGAGTGGTTCAAACCGACACAATGAGAAACCCATTCATCATTTCCCCCCACTTCCAATAGGAAGAAAAACTTTCTCTTTCTTTGAAAGGGCAGCTTTTCCTTCACATGAATTTTACAAGCAGCCATTTTGATACCTAGAGCCAAGGCCAATTTTCACTGAAGAGAAACGCTTCCCCTTAGGAAAAAATAAATCAGCAATCATAGTTTTTAAGAATACGTCGATGCAGTTTCTGCAGGATTCTAAATGAAATTTTCTGTTTTTTGTTTTTATTTAAACCTGAGCTGACCGGATCCGAAGAGATTGGGGCGCCCCATCCTAATTTCGTTTAATTCTTGGACTGTTCGTAGTAAACCGACCAGCGTAGCGGGCGAAACTCCGCTATGTTTTAGTTTTTATGAGGAAGAATATAGGTTCGCATTTGTGTACCTTAGGTCTGAAGAGGGCTGCTTCACCTTTTATCTCTGATCGCGAAATCCCAAGGGAAAGATTAATGAAATGATTACTCATCACCTAATATAAATATTCGAAAACGTCATTCACCATCGGTACGTAGACATAAATTTCCGATGTTGTGTGTTTTTTTAAAAATATCTTCCTAAATTTTAATTTTTTTTTTTAATTTTTTTTTTTTTTTTAATATGATGAAATTTGTAAATTTTACAAGTAGAAATTCCATAGTTTATCACTTTTCTTTCTCCATATTTAAAAATCAAATAAAAAAATTTTGAAAACGAACTACATCAGCAATTTACATTTGATTTCTGATGATGAAAACCGTTTCCCTACAATAATACTACGTAATAACTAATCACCTAATTAAATATTCTCATTGGTTAACATGGGATTTCGCGATCAAAGTGAGGAAAACCTTTTTCGGTGAAGCATCCACTTAATACTTTATGCCTCCAAATTAAAAGTCAAGAAATTGCTTTTCCTCAATAATTATCCTCCTAAATTTCCGAAGAAAAAGAAAATTTATATAATAATAATAATATGAAATTTAGATTAAGTGTTTTTACTTACCTATCATACGTAGTATAGGGTAAGTCTTGTAATCGTTTTGAAAATCGAAAAAAAAATCTGACAGATTTACACGTTTCAGACACTGGGGATTCCGAAAAACTTATGTTTAGAAAAAAAAAAATTGCCGTCCGTCTGTGTGTCTGTAAACGCTCTATCTCCCGAATAAATTGAGATAGAGACTTGAAATTTGGTATGTACTTAGTATTCAATAATGGGAAGAATCTTATTGAATTTCAGTAACCTCCATTATCCGGAACTATTTTTTCCGGACTCTCGAAATATTTGTTCTGATAAAAGGTATATACAAATTTTCGAAATTGTTTATTTTAAGGAGGGAATATCAAAGACAATAAAAAGAACTTAAATTTTGCATAAAGCATGAAGTCGATCGGATAATGAGTTGCCGAGATATTTGTAATCCTATTTTTCACACTCTTCGATTTTTCATGACCCTGTATTTCATCCAAATTTCAATTCAAAGATACATTTTAATTGGAAATGAGACGCTTAATCAGATGCAATAAACCGCTAGTTAATAGGATTATTGTTTTTGGAGTTATAAGGATGTTTCTTTTAAGCAAATGAGTAATCGAGCCTTTAAAGTTTATGGCGTCATCAAGCCACGATTTTATTCGAATTGCAATGCATTTTGTAAGTAGTTTACACATTTTTTATTTTAATATTTTACATTATGCATATCCATGATGGGTAAGCATTACGGTGGCCCCCAACGACTAGTTTCATTGAAAATGGCGAAAAGAATTTTGTGAATATGGATTTAAGAAAATTCTTTACAAATGATAGTGATAAAAGTCTAGTTAATTTGAACTTTTCCGTAAAGATTTTGGGATTTTTTATATTTTTACAATCTTTAAAGAATTTTCGTAATTTGACAGTATAATTTCCGTATTTTTACGGATTTACTTTCCTTTATTCAGTGTAATAATAAAAATAAATCCCACAGCTTTAAACTGAACATTTATCATTTTGTGTGAAATATATTCACAAATCCATGCTTTTGACACATTCACGAAATCACACTCATTGAAAGAAAAATTCTGTAAATATGGAAATTGTAATCACAATCAATGGATGTTTTTTTTTTCTACTGAGCTTTTATTTCAATTTCTACCATAAATGACAGAAGCAAAATCTACTTTTCAATCTTCTTGCAATCTACATATGCTTTACAATCTACATATTTCTTTCAATTTTCGTTTCATATTAATTAAAGTGTGTTCTATATTTTTAATGAAACAGTATAACACACATCAAAGAGATCGTTTATGCATTTATTTCTGTTATAGGATATTGATTTCTTTTTTTTTTTTAAGTTAAACAAGTGATATTGAATTTGAATTAAAAAAAAAAAAAAAAACCTGTATGCATATACCTGCCAAACTTCATGAGAAAATATAACTGAGATAAAGATAAACCGAGATTAAAGGTATTTTCTGGGTTAACGTAAATATGAAAAAAAAATATTAAAAAAACATACAGAAACATCTAAGTGCCAACGAAGAAAGAAAAGTGAAACAGGAATAAATTTTTTAATAGGTATGTGCAGGGCTTGACAAATGCGGTCGCCAGGTCGCCACTGGCGACCAACTTTTTTTATCTGGCGACTAACTTTTTTAATCTGACTTTTTTTGTTTCATTTATTTATTTATTTTTTACAAAAATTGAACTAAAAAATGAGCACAAACGATATTTTCTCTAAAGCGAAGTTAAAAAGGCATTTTCCATTTCATGCACATAAAACGCCATCCTTTTCCGCTCTAGTCGGCTAGTCATGTGATTAGAATGTGAGGAGAAGGGGGGGGGAGGGGGGTTCAATAACAAATAGTCTTATGTGGCTTCTAAAAATTGGATGCAATGATAAAAAATGCTTACTTTTTTGTATGTTTCAGATCAGATTTTTGTGTTCAGAATTAAAACTTTTAATCTATTACATTCATTTTAAAAGAATAATAACATATAAGTGATTATAAGTAATTCATTCGAAGTAAATCTATAAAACTTAATTAAAATTTCAAGAATAATTCATTTTAATAAAAATATGTATTATTTTTTTTAATATTTTTTCCCGGCTTAAAATGCTTGGCGCCTCGCGTCTGTTTGCACCACACGCGTTGGACATTGCCGTCACTCTGTCTTAGCGACAAGTGTCTGTTTCAGAGTTGTTTCTCAATAGTATTTTATAATTACATTGTTTGGATTATTATCTGCAGTAAATGGAAATAAAAAATCATTGATTGCACTTCAAAAAGTTTTTTTTTTTTCTTTTTTTTTTTTTTTTTTTTTTTTTTTTTTAATTCTTATCGTAGATCGTTGGATCAAAATAAACCTCAGCCGGCTGCTGATTTCAATTTAATCCAGCGCCGGAAAAAATATTTTTTTTCTTTCCTTTTTAGCTACGAAAACAAACGTTTACGTAATAACTCGTAATATTACGCGTTAATAGCCCTCGAGTTTGCGAACATCACAACGTTTAATTAAATTTCTTTGTTGTGGTGTTTTGGGGTTCTTTCTAAAACACAACTTACTTAAACTTAAAAAGCTCATTTGTTACTCAATCTTCACTTGACAATTAAATATTTAAAAAAAAAAATAAGTATACCCTGATTAGCTCCACTGAAATCTGTTGCCATCTAAAAGGTAGCAAATTATATTAAACTAATCAAAATATCAAAACTTAAGAATCCGAATAGGTTAATACAACAATGATAATTTTGAACTCATCATTTTAAGACAATATTAAATGTAGTAAGGGGCAACAGATTTCTAAATCAAGTAGCATACTAGATTGCATAAAGAACACCCAACTCCACTCCAACCCGATCAAGCTCAAGTCTCCATATACATTAAATTAACAAAAGTGTAATCACCATATAATTTGGAAAAATGCAGACAACCTGAAATTCCTCCAATATGAGGACCAAAAGGTGAAGGAGTTAAATCCGTTAATAGAATAGGGATATGATGATGTACTAAGATTTTAGAACAACCATGGAGATTCTGAACAAGATCCGATCGGTTAGCCAAGAATCGTATAGTGGTATAAAATAACTGGATACTTTTTTTTTTTTTTTTTTTTTTTTTTTTTTTTTTTTTTTTTACTTTGTTAAAAAACAACCATTTTGTTGTTTGTTTTGAATAATACTTCAAAGAAAGGATAATTAAAATTTAAATTAATCAATCATGAAATTAGACTTAATTTTACTTTAGCATCAATTATCAGTATATCCAATACTGAGATAGGAACAATAATTACATCTAATAACCTTACGTAAACCTCAATTAATGTTCATTTAAACTATTGCCATGAATTTTAGATTTAAGAAATTTAAAAGTATTAAATTAGAAAATTATAGCTTTCAATTTTTTTTCACACTTACTGAGAGGTTAATCCCTTCTTATAGGTTTGTTGTAATTATAAAAAAATTAATTATTTAAAAATTATATATAAAGAAAAACATACCATATTTGAGAATAAACAAAAACTTTCTTTATTTGAATAATTAAAATTATAAAAGTAAGGTAGTTCTCAAACAAAATATAATAATAACACAATAACAAAGTTGATCAAAAAAAAAAATACTGAAATTAACCATATAACAGTTTACATTAAACGGCAAAGTCCCTACAATTACCACAATACCATGACTTAAAGATGGATCAACTTTTCAAAATTTAGTTATTGATTAATTTACAATTAAATATCATAAATCTTTAACTACTAACAAACTAACAATTCAAATGTCGTTCAATCATAAAAAAAAAGGGTTACATGTTAATCATCTTAAAATGCCAACAATTATAATTTTTTTGTTTCTCCAGGTATTTATAAATATTACAACAGTAGACAACATGTAATAAAGAAGAAATATGGGTTACTTACAATATACTTTGATATTTACTACCGTCAGCGTGGGCACACTTCTTTGCATACATGCTAGTCTGCCATAGTCCTTTTTTTTATCAACCTATTCTTTTCAGCTGCCTCTACGAGTCAACACCGTTACTCCATACATCACTTGGAGATTTTGATTTATTCCCGATTCAAAACATCGTCACATCACCGATACCTTGTAAAGCGGGCAAGTCTACTCAGCTAGTCACGCCAACCTTCTTAGTCTAGGATTAATAATGCCCCATCTCCAGAGATGATGCTCGTCTAATCATTAATTCATTTTTCGTCAAGGCATCAATAACCGCCGCTTAAGAAGTCAATACAAGATAATACTTTTTCTAGGAACGCCGCTACTACATGATGGGTCAAACATATTTTCTTTTCATTCGCCCTCTATCAGATACAGATCCTTAACTCGAAAATGCCCTTATAGCCTCTTTTCATCACAACACCATGATTTAGGATAGTTAATGTAGGGCCATCAATGCCCCACTCTCAAAAAAAAATCTTCCAGAAACCTGCCCGCCTTCAACAACTTCGCGATCCAGCCCACAGGCCAATCTTCGAGCCCCGTAACAAGTCAATTTTTTACGAGCCAAACGACAGGTAACTCGGCCAAGCAACAAGTGTCGTAAACATTCATTCTCCCGCGCTGCTTGAGAAACGGGACCGATCCACTCTGCCAGGGGTACGGGAATGGAAACAAAAGGAAAAGTCGACTCTTCCTGAAGACTACAGCTTGCCGCTCCACTCTGCCGGCCGCTTCATGGGGGAAGGAAGCCATGCTTCACCCCCATGGCGTGTGCTGAAGGGGGGTCCTGTGAGCTTCTGTTTACATGGGCGCCAGCTATCCGCCTGATAGCAGAGCCAATTGAAGCCTGTCGTAAACTTACAAAGCCTAATTGCGTATATAGTACACTCATAAGATAACGTAATTCTTATACAGGGCGGACGGTCTTTCTTTTAACCAAAACCAGACTAGGTGACTACAAACACATGATTCAAGGGTATGGGAGAAAACGTACACGACTGCCCAATACAATATGTGTGGTCTTTTACTGAGAAACCTCCCTCCCTGCTATATATCTTTCGTATTTGAAAACAGGAAGCAAAGCTAGACTATAAACGTTGAATTTACTTTGCAAAAAGAAAAAGAAAGAAGAAAAAATAAAAACTGATTTTATTATTATTATTACAATTATTTTTATTTATTTAAATTTTTATTAGAAACAGAAAAAAAGAGTGCTTTTAAATAAATGTTGAGAAAGTGATTTAAATAATTAATGTAGATTAAAAAAAAAATTGGTTGAAACCAACCGTAACAAGATTGCTCCCCCCGGCTAATTAAAAAAAATTTTTTTGAGAAAACAAATTTTTTTTTTTTTGAAAGGTAACTGGGTACCACATGGCATGCTGGGACCTCAACACTGAAAAAACTGACCCACAAACACAAATCATACATCGATCCGGGACGGGATCCAGAGAGTTCACCGCTGAAATACCACCCTGACAATATATTCCGGATATATACAACCAGAGCTCGCACATCCGTAGAAACCATTACCTAAAATATTATCTGAAACATGACCATAAAAGAGTACTACCAGAGGAGGGACCACAAGGCTGATTTTACCACTAAAAGGACCAAGATAGTCTCTGCACCTGTAAAAGAACACATGTTCCACCTGACTGTGAAACCTCACTTCCCTACTACTGTCATTCCTACGCATAACTGCATCCTACCTGAAATTTCTGGTAACAGAACTGTAAATAATACATAAATTGAATTTTGAAAAAAAAATTAGCCGAAAAAGAAGAGAAGTGCCCACTGATTAATTGTCATTACACTGCTTATATTCATAACTTCAATAATTGGCATCACCGTATATTACAACACTATCTATTAATGTAAATAAGTACTAGCAATATCATAGTTACAACACTGTAAATGTCAATTAAATTTGTAAAACACATATTAATTCTATTATACAAAAATACACAAGAGCAACTGGCGACATAAAAATAAAAATATATACATACTGTAATAGAAGGTTATACATATAGAAAATTAAGAGCAAGACACACAATTTGGTAATTATAGACCATGTTATAGAATCACGTATACATTTGTTCGTGAAGTTATGTTTGTATTTGAAGAAAGTTCTTAGATTCGGTTCACTGTGCAGATTTTACAAATGCACTTACAAGTAATGTGCATGGGAAAGAGTATCTCTGCCTCTGTGCTACTTATAGCAAAAAGCAGTTTCGGGTATTTGGGCACTACAGGGAAAACATTTCACAAAATTAAAATAAAAAACAGGGGTGGTGACATATATCACCAGGAAGGAAAAACACACACTCCACAAAAATAGGAAATAGAAATAAGAAAATAGTTAATTTTAGCACTTTTAGCCACACACAACAACATACAGGCATGTACATGAGACAGTATCTACAAGAAAAAGAAAAAGGGCCCACACTCCTTAAAGTTTAAGCTCAAATAAAACCACAAACTGCATAGTAAATAATAAATCTATCTAGGTAAAATGTAGAAATTAAAGTAAACACATACTTAACAAGTTATATACAAAACACTGATGCATTAAAAAAAACTGAACTAAACAGATCTACCTCGGCAAAAGGGCATACAAAACACAACATCCAAAAAAAATTTTAAAGTAACAAAAATTACATTCGTTTTTTTGTAAAAATACACCCAAAATCTACGAAAACGGGGTGCGGACGGTATATACCACATAATCTACCATAAAACAGACAAAAACCTTAAGTATAGGCATAAAAAGGGTTAAAAATGCCTACATGGAAAGTATCAACACACAACCAAAACAAACCTTTAATACGCTAGAAAAACTAAGTTCCGTTTTAAAAATGTCAAAAAAAATAATTAAATATACATACACATTAACTAAACTATACATAAATACAAATAAACAAGGTAAAATTGAATAAAAATGCTTGAATAACGAAAAAAGGTAGTTAGTATTTATAACTCGGATGGTCTCGTCTATCCCGTAGCGAATAGTCGGTTCTAGAAATCGATATAGAACGACTACTTCTATTCGATTTAGCAGCTGGACGAATCGATGAACGAGACCTGCGCGAATGGCTGTGCTCAGCAGTTGAACTGCTTTCTGCCGTGGCTGAATTTTTACCTACGCGCATTTCGCTGCCTTCTGCCGTTGCTAAATTTTTATTTACGCACATCTCGTTATTCTCTGCCGCTGCAATCTCCGGAGAAATGGGAGGTGGGGGAGAGGGATTTATGATTTCAGTCGCGTCGCTGTCTGTTTCCTCCACTTCCGGCGCTACCGGAGTTTCGTTATTGTTGACGTTCACTACTGCTGGTGCGCGGTTACTATCATATGGTGCCCAGGGAATGAATCGGTTGCGTTTACACCTGCGTACAGGAGGAGAATCGCGCGGTTGGTGTGGTGAATCGATGGTCACGTTTTCAGTCGATCCCAGGCCAATTGTTTGTTTTGGTTTACTGGACCAGATGGGGAGTCTGTCTTTGAAAGAAGACAACCTGTCAACATGGACAACCTGACAATTTTTGGGATTAGCAACTAGCGCTATTTTAAAATTAACCTCATTTAGCTTCTCAATTATAGTAAAAGGACCATTATTTTGCTTGCTTAATTTTTTTGTATTACCAGGGGCGACTGTGGGTGTAAATAACCACACAAGATCTCCTATTTTAAAATTTTTATCAACAGCTGTCTTTTCACGGTATTTTTCCTGCTGCTCAGAAACTTTAATTAAATTACTATGTACTTCAGTGTATACCTTTTGAAGAGCTGGGATTAAGAGTTCGCAAAAAGAGGGTGCATCATTATAATTAAAAGAAGGTGGTTGAGAAAAGAGATTATATGGTAGATTCATATTTCTGCCATACATAACAGCAGCTGGGCTAAGTTTAGTTGAAGAGTGGACAGCTGAACGCATAGCTAGTAGTGCAAATTTGAGTTTAGTGTCCCAGTCAGATTGATTTTGATTGACTATGTGACAAAGTGCATTTTTAAGAGTACGATTCTGTCTCTCCACTTGCGAGTTGCCAGCCGGGTGATAAGATGAGGTCTTAATACAGTCGAACTCCAGTTATACGTTTTGCTCGGGACCGGACAACAAAACGTATAACTCAGTAAAACGTATAACTCAATTAATGGTCTACCGGAATCATATTTTAAATATATCCTAAAATCTTTGTTCCGCTGAGGGGCTGAGGAGTTCCAGTTACCTTTTATATCGAAAACGGAAGTTTCCTAAATATTACTGCACCCATGACATAAAGTTTCGAAAATGGAACAGAGTAGATAAAAAATACATAAGAAAAGTATACATGAGGTTATTTTATCATAAAAGCTTTATTAAAAATATTTTTAATGCACATAGTGTACTTAAAAGAAATTATTGGAATCGCCTTGGAATGAAAAGACATTTCAGTAGTTTACTGAATCTTGTAGAATTAATCACTAATATTTGATTGTTTCTTTTCGGCAGTGCCGACAGTGAATAGTAAACTTTGCATTTGTGAATAATGCAACCACCTTACCGTTACTCTTTTTACTACTGACGAACTGCTTTACTACGTCAAAAGCCCTTAGAGCAGCTCCGAAGTTAGAGTGGGATCTTTCAAATCATACTCATCCGACGCGTCGTCAATGTTTCCGGTTACAAAATGCATAAATGACTCAAAATTTTGCCCGAGGACGCAAAAACGTAACGTATAACTGAGGGAAATGTACAACTCAAAACGTATAACTCAGCTAATTTTTAATGGCAAGCGGCCGGGACCACTGAGTTGAAACGTATAACTGAGGGAAACGTACAACTCAGGTAACGTATATCTGGAGTTCCACTGTATGTTTAATACCAAACATTTTATATACGTGCTCTATCGCATCTGAAATTAGATTTTTCGCATTGTCCGTCGTAATAAAACAGGGTGCTCCGTAGCGTGAGATGAAGTCAGCTAAAGTGTCCGCAATGACATCTGAAGTGGTTGAACTAACCGCATATGCTTCTGGCCACTTAGTAAATGAATCTATATATGCGACAATATACTTATTTCCCGAAAAAGTTTGCGGTAAGGGTCCAATGAGATCCAAATGAACCTTGTTCATTGGAAACTGGGGGGTCGGCATACGTTGCAGAGGGGCGAGATGGTTCGCTCTATAAGCTCTCTTCTGCTGGCAACTAATACATGACTCCACTAGATGCTTGACATCTGACGACATTCCTGGCCAATAGAAGTGCTCACGAATGCGATCAATGGTCTTTTGAAAGGCTTGATGACAAGCCGCTAGGGACTCATGTGTTAGTGCAAAAACTTGAGTAACCAATTCTTTTGGCACGACTAACTTTACAGATTTATTCAAAATAGCTGACTCCCTTGTATCCTCACAAACTAAAATGTCATCTCTAAAAAAAAATTTCATGTATTTAGGAGCAATTTCTACACCTTGGTCTAGTTTTCTTGCAATCTCGCAGCATTTCTTGTCTGATTTTTGTAATTCACCAATTTTTTCAAGTAGATTGGAATGAGGCATAAAAGTAACTTCCTTTTCGACTTGTATACAAAAATTACAATTAACAGTATCATTGGAGTTATCATTGTTGACATACCTCGAAAGGAAATCTGCGACACTGTTACACTTACCTTTAACAAACTTGATTGTAAAATTAAAGTCTGAGAGAGTGCAGATCCATTTAGCCATGCGAGATGTAGGGTCGTGAATTTTTAACATAAATGTTAGAGGCGCATGGTCTGTATAGATGAAAAAATGGGTATTGGCAATGTAACATTTAAAGTGGGCAGTTGCCCAAACTAAAGCTAGTAATTCCCTTTCAGTGGTGGAGTAGCGGGTCTCAGCATCTTTCAATTTTCTGCTGGCAAAGGCAACAGGATGGAGCATGTTATTTTCATCTAATTGTGATAACACTGCCCCTAATGCTTCGCCACTGGCATCACTATATAAGTGGAATTCTTTCTCAAAATCAGGGAGTGCAAGACATGGTTTTGAAATAAGAGCCATTTTAAGGTCTTCAAATTCTTTCTGTGCATCTTCATTCCACGAAAATTTTCCTGTCTCTTTAGTTAGATTGATTAAATTTTTGGCCCTCTTAGTAAAATCTGGTATAAATCTCCTATAGAAAGATAGAGTTCCAATAAATGACCTAACAGCCTTTCGGGTAGTTGGAGGTTTAAAATTTTCTATTACGGCAATATTTTTATTGATAGGTGACACTTGGCCACTACAAATCTCAAAACCTAGATATTGTATTTTATTCGAAAGGAAAGTGCATTTACTGGGCTTAAGTTTCAATTTATGCAGTCTTAACCTTTCAAAGACCATGCTAAGCTTCTCAAAATGAGAATTAACATCACTGGAGGCAATTACAATGTCGTCGATATAAACAAGAATTCCAAGATTGCCTAAATCACCGAAAATAGCATTCATAAGTCTTTGGAAACTGTTACCTGAATTTGAGAGTCCAAAACAGTTACGGGTCCACTCAAAAAGTCCTTTGTGGGTGATTATAGCAGTTTTATGCCTATCCTCTGGGCGAATAACCTGTTGAAAAAAACCACTAGTTAAATCTAGCGTTGAAAAAAATTTAGCCCCACTTAAAGCATCAACAGAGTCGGTAATGTTAGGTATTGGATAAGCATCTTTAACAAGATTTTTATTTAATCTTCTGTAGTCAACAGCAAGTCGATAGGAACCGTCTGATTTCCGAACCAGAATAACCGGAGAAGCAAATTCAGACATGGAAGGGGAAATTATGTCCGCCTGTAATAAAGTATTAAGTTGGTCTTCCATTTCTTGACGTAGTTTGTAGGGGACTCTATAAGCTTTGCCTTTTACTGGTTTATTTGAAGTTAAGTTAATTTCATGCGGGATTGTATCACAGCCGGGTAAATCTAAGACCGATGCTGCAAATACATCTTTGTTTTTGTCTAGAAAATTTTGCATTTTAATTTTTAATGGGGGTTCTAAATGATCTAAATTAATTTCAGAGCTCCAAGTGAGATCAGCGTGATCAAAGTCACCAATTGGAGGGGCCAAATTTACATTACAAGTAAGGTTATTTTTAGTTACGGGTACATTTGACTTGTCTACACATTTTTGAATTTTGGCAACAAAGGTTCCTTTATTTAAATGAATACTATTGTCTGAAAAATTTGCAAATGAGATATATAGGCCATGTTCTTTAGTGCAAATGGCTCTGGAGGTAAGGAGACCTTGATTTAAATTTTTCGCCAAAGGTTCTAACATAAGAATATCATTCTCCTTAATAAAATTTTCCTTATAGCTTTTAACCTGGGCTAACATTTTTGACTGCGGGGGAATTGAAATTTTACTACATAACACAGCGAAACTTATATTTTTATTTTTATTGGTTTTATCACTACTGCTATCTTCATTGCTCTCCTCCTCGACTTCAGGTACCTTATCCTCTATACTTACCAAATCTTCACTTTCATCAATATTACAAATTTCAGTAGTATCTTCAGCTAAATTACCCTGGGTTACCTGACTCGTTGCTGATAGATTATTGTCGACATTTTGAATACTTGAAAAATTTTCAGTATTATTACCTTCAGAGCTACCACCTGATATTGTTTGCATGCAAAAGTTCTGCGCAACACTTTCAACTTCCTTATTTGACTCAGTTTGAATGACTATCTCAACATCTTTTCCCATATTACTCAACTGCGGGTCCTGAACTACCATATTTTCACTACTATGATTCCCATTTTCAACACTGACTGAGTCATGAACATTAATACATGCAAAACTTTCAGAGGGGCTATTGGCATTACTACTTTTTGAATTCTCCCCTACTTTGTTGACACATTTTATATTTACAGAACTATTTTCAACACAATCATTATTTATACAATTATTATTTGAATTTACATTATATACAGATTTAGAAATATTTACAGAATTAGTAGCAAGGCAAGTATTAGACACTGAAGTATTACTTGGGGTTTCTACGCTTTGTTTACTTTGGCCTGTAACTGGCACTTAAAGAGCGACAGCATTTGTATCACAATTTATACGTGCCCGGTACTCTTTCAAAAATGGCATTCCCAAAATCATATTAAATTCCTCTGCTAATTTACCTTCCACTACATAGAATTCAGCTTGACATTGAACATTATCAAAAACAAATTTTAAAAATATTTTCTTATTTAGGTGAACTCTCTCACCGGTGACAGTCATAATGGGGATATTGCAATTCTCCGTTTCAAAATTCTCTAAATAGTTACAATCAGTACCACTCAGGAGATTAATTGCAGAACCCGTGTCACATAATGCATTTAGGCAAACTTTATTTATGTAAATTCTTGCAGTTGGTAATGTATATGATTGGGGCTGGAACATACTATACACAGTTGGGGGGTCCAGGGGCCTGTGGGGGATCGAGTTGACCACATCTGATCCGGCCACTAATAGTTTAAAGCCTCACTTTCATTGTTAGCTACTGGGGTGTTATTTACCGCCTGCTCCTCATTTCTGTTCGCAGCTGTGCTCCTATTGTTTTGGTAATAACCACCTCTTCTTCCCCTATATCCGCCTCGCTGATTGTGGTTCCCTCTAGGATTTTCACCTCTGTTTCTATAATTTTGCCCACGGCTCCTGAAATTTTGACCACCTCCCCTTCTAAAATTATAGTCGACAAAATTTAGTGGACAATCTCTGGCATAGTGGCCTTGTACGGAACACCTATAGCAGGTTACGGGTCTTACCTCTTGGTTTTTCTCCTGTACATCCCTAGCCCTAAGATCTACTAAACTGTCTATCTTAGCTGCTAAAACATCAATTTGAGATTTTAGTTGTTCTATCTCCTTCTTTTGTGAGCTATCTTGCTGAAAAACTGCAGCACAGGGTAGGTTTTGGGTCAAATTTGGGTTGAGAATTTCCTCGCGGTGGTTGTAGAAAGGGTTAATGCTCCTATAAGCCTTTTCCTCAAGAAGCGCAATTTTGAGGACCTCTTCTGGGGATTGTGGATTTCTCGCAATTACCCCCTTTCGCACTTCTGGTGTAAGACTGCTCAACAGCATGGAGTGTAGTAGAGCCGTTCGGCTTTTATCGACTACTTCACCCTGGATACCTTCAATTACAAGGGCTCTTAATGACATATCATATGCCTTGTCATAAAACTCCTGAACACTCATATTGGGTGGCTGTTTAAAATTTAAAAAATGACTGAGGGCAACATCTGGTGTGGCCTGTGAAGTATAACTCTCTTTTAAGATTTTTAATAGCTCATCAGATGTTTTTGCTTTGTGAATTTTTATTCACCTAGAAGCAGCTCCTGATAATCTAGCTAACAAAACGAATTTTTTCTCCTCCTCATTCCAGTCGAATAATTTGGCAAAACTCTCAAATTTCTCAGAAAAATCTGAGAAGCAGACTGAGCTGGCCTCTCCATTGAATGGGGGAATGTTTGACAAATTGTCCACTAGTGCATTTTTCCGCTGAATAGTGGCAATTGCCTCTGAATGCTTATCAGCCATGGTTAGGGTTAGAAAATTGATAAACAAACAACCACAAACAAGGGAAAATGGGGGGGCAGCTTAAAAAAGAGAAAAAGAGAGGAAAAGAAAAAAAGGAAACCTACATACACATAAAACTTAAGTACAGGACTATGCTTTTTGTAAATAAGAAAAGGTTATGCTCACAAGACATAATTTTGACTGGGAATTGTAGCTTACTAGCACAGAGAGAGAGAGAGCCTAGACCTCTTTTTACACTTGAACATATAAATAAAATTTTAATTGCAAAAACACCCAGTTGCTCTTTGATACATAAATACATACAAGTAAAAAAAAATCAATAACCCAGAGACCGAATTGTTACGGCTCCATTTGTTGTGGTGTTTTGGGGTTCTTTCTAAAACACAACTTACTTAAACTTAAAAAGCTCATTTGTTACTCAATCTTCACTTGACAATTAAATATTTAAAAAAAAATAAGTATACCCTGATTAGCTCCACTGAAATCTGTTGCCATGGAAAAGGGAGCAAATTATATTAAACTAATCAAAATATCAAAACTTAAGAATCCGAATAGGTTAATACAACAATGATAATTTTGAACTCATCATTTTAAGACAATATTAAATGTAGTAAGGGGCAACAGATTTCTAAATCAAGTAGCATACTAGATTGCATAAAGAACACCCAACTCCACTCCAACCCGATCAAGCTCAAGTCTCCATATACATTAAATTAACAAAAGTGTAATCATCATATAATTTGGAAAACTGCAGACAACCTGAAATTCCTCCAATATGAGGACCAAAAGGTGAAGGAGTTAAATCCGTTAATAGAATAGGGATATGATGATGTACTAAGATTTTAGAACAACCATGGAGATTCTGAACAAGATCCGATCGGTTAGCCAAGAATCGTATAGTGGTATAAAATAACTGGATACTTTTTTTTTTTTTTTTTTTTTTTTTTTTTTTTTTACTTTGTTAAAAAACAACCATTTTGTTGTTTGTTTTGAATAATACTTCAAAGAAAGGATAATTAAAATTTAAATTAATCAATCATGAAATTAGACTTAATTTTACTTTAGCATCAATTATCAGTATATCCAATACTGAGATAGGAACAATAATTACATCTAATAACCTTACGTAAACCTCAATTAATGTTCATTTAAACTATTGCCATGAATTTTAGATTTAAGAAATTTAAAAGTATTAAATTAGCAAAATTATAGCTTTCAATTTTTTTTCACACTTACTGAGAGGTTAATCCCTTCTTATAGGTTTGTTGTAATTATAAAAAAATTAATTATTTAAAAAATTATATATAAAGAAAAACATACCATATTTGAGAATAAACAAAAACTTTCTTTATTTGAATAATTAAAATTATAAAAGTAAGGTAGTTCTCAAACAAAATATAATAATAGCACAATAACAAAGTTGATCAAAAAAAAAAAATACTGAAATTAACTATATAACAGTTTACATTAAACGGCAAAGTCCCTACAATTACCACAATACCATGACTTAAAGATGGATCAACTTTTCAAAATTTAGTTATTGATTAATTTACAATTAAATATCATAAATCTTTAACTACTAACAAACTAACAATTCAAATGTCGTTCAATCATAAAAAAAAAAGGGTTACATGTTAATCATCTTAAAATGCCAACAATTATAATTTTTTTGTTTCTCCAGGTATTTATAAATATTACAACAGTAGACAACATGTAATAAAGAAGAAATATGGGTTACTTACAATATACTTTGATATTTACTACCGTCAGCGTGGGCACACTTCTTTGCATACATGCTAGTCTGCCATAGTCCTTTTTTTTTTATCAACCTATTCTTTTCAGCTGCCTCTACGAGTCAACACCGTTACTCCATACATCACTTGGAGATTTTGATTTATTCCCGATTCAAAACATCGTCACATCACCGATACCTTGTAAAGCGGGCAAGTCTACTCAGCTAGTCACGCCAACCTTCTTAGTCTAGGATTAATAATGCCCCATCTCCAGAGATGATGCTCGTCTAATCATTAATTCATTTTTCGTCAAGGCATCAATAACAACCGCCGCTTAAGAAGTCAATACAAGATAATACTTTTTCTAGGAACGCCGCTACTACATGATGGGTCAAACATATTTTCTTTTCATTCGCCCTCTATCAGATACAGATCCTTAACTCGAAAATGCCCTTATAGCCTCTTTTCATCATAACACCATGATTTAGGATAGTTAATGTAGGGCCATCAATGCCCCACTCTCAAAAAAAAATCTTCCAGAAACCTGTCCGCCTTCAACAACTTCGCGATCCAGCCCACAGGCCAATCTTCGAGCCCCGTAACAAGTCAATTTTTTACGAGCCAAACGACAGGTAACTCGGCCAAGCAACAAGTGTCGTAAACATTCATTCTCCCGCGCTGCTTGAGAAACGGGACCGATCCACTCTGCCAGGGGTACGGGAATGGAAACAAAAGGAAAAGTCGACTCTTCCTGAAGACTACAGCTTGCCGCTCCACTCTGCCGGCCGCTTCATGGGGGAAGGAAGCCATGCTTCACCCCCATGGCGTGTGCTGAAGGGGGGTCTTGTGAGCTTCTGTTTACATGGGCGCCAGCTATCCGCCTGATAGCAGAGCCAATTGAAGCCTGTCGTAAACTTACAAAGCCTAATTGCGTATATAGTACACTCATAAGATAACGTAATTCTTATACAGGGCGGACGGTCTTTCTTTTAACCAAAACCAGACTAGGTGACTACAAACACATGATTCAAGGGTATGGGAGAAAACGTACACGACTGCCCAATACAATATGTGTGGTCTTTTACTGAGAAACCTCCCTCCCTGCTATATATCTTTCGTATTTGAAAACAGGAAGCAAAGCTAGACTATAAACGTTGAATTTACTTTGCAAAAAGAAAAAGAAAGAAGAAAAAATAAAAACTGATTTTATTATTATTATTACAATTATTTTTATTTATTTAAATTTTTATTAGAAACAGAAAAAAAAAGAGTGCTTTTAAATAAATGTTGAGAAAGTGATTTAAATAATTAATGTAGATTAAAAAAAAAAATTGGTTGAAACCAACCGTAACATCTTGTAAGATATCTCATTATAGATGCTGCAAAGTTACAAAATATTAAGAAATAAATTTGAAATTATATTCACACACACACACACACAAACAAACAAACAACAACAAAAAAATTAACTTATTTTTAATTTGGCAAAACTATTGCAAATGTCATTAAAAGCAAATTTTGAAATAATCAGAATTATTTGACTTTTTTATTTTGATAGGCTAAATAGGCATAAAATCGTTTTCCGACGTCACTATTTTATAGATGCCCTCTCATCCAATTTAGATTTTGTAGCACTCAACTATTTGAACATTTGAAGCATACGGCAATCAGCATTTCCCGAACATGTCGGTTAATTCAGAGTTTACAATATTTCCTTTATTTTTTTTATTTTTTTACAAATATATAACTTTGATAAGTTTCCTTAGAAAACTTAGTTATTATGCACTATTATAAACTATGTAACTAATAATTCTAAACTATGTTTGTTATTATTTTTTCTGACTTAATTCCTAAGCAAACGTTTGTACTTTTTAAAAATCAATAACTGGGAGGGGGGGGTGTTAATTTATTTTACTGGCGACTAGAATTTATACCTGGCTACCAGATTTTTTCAAATTTGTAAAGCCCTGGGTATGTATTAACACTCAGTAGAGGAGTGACAAATGTAAACTTTGGTGCAGTTCATGGTTTAATTAGAAATGGTAATACAAAAAGGAATTATTATGTATGTATATAATTAACAATAAAGGAACAATAAAGGAGAAAATGGAAGAAACATTTAAATGTAAGAGTCTCCCTTTAAAAACGGGAGATTTGGCAGGTACGTGCATAAGTTTTATAGGAACTCCCTATCCCCCCCATTCTCCCCCCCCCCCCAAAAAAAAAATAAGAATGAAACTCTCAAATTTAGTACCTTCTTATTTAAATCTATTTTAAGGAGTAAAAATAACAAGACTGATTTCTTCGAATATTTTTAAGAAACTTTATTTTCCTTATATATTAATAACGAAAATATTAATAAAAGATATTCTACATCACAATTTTCTATATTACACATTTTTTATCAAGTATTATGGCAGGTCAGTTTTTTAAAATACGGTACAAAGTTCTATAAAAAAAAATCCACTATCACAAATATGTTAAAAAGTTTTAGAAAAACAGTTCACTACCACAAGAAGGTTTTGAACATGAAGATTGACAAATCAAGATGCTCTAATTAGATAGAAAACGTTGCTCTAATGGTGGATTGTATTTGTAAAACATTTTAACATAACTGTGAAGGTGGACGGTTTTATACAAATTTTAACCATATTTTAAAAGATTGACTTACCATAATGTCTGATAGATTAATGGTAGTAAAAAATAATGATAATAATTATAAGATTATTTAGGAGACCAAAAAGTTTTGAAATGACGAACAAATTTATCTATTATTATTATAATGATTGACCCTGCCTTATTTTAAACAATTTGTACTGATGACCCGATAGGAAGATTTTTAAAATAATGGTCTTTGAAAAAAAAATTTTTTTTATTTGTATGAAAAATAAATAAGTAAATGCAAAAACAAATAATTGTCATACTTATTTACAGGCTTGCTAATTCGCGTCAATTTACGTCATTTTAAAAATTTATGGTCTCCTTTAAAAAAAACGGCAAGCCATATTAGAGAGAAAATGGGGATCCGGCCTCAGGAGGTGGAGTGTGGAGCTGGTGCAAGGTGCAGCACCTCCTCCTCCTCCCGAAGTGCCCTCCTCCTCCTCCTCCCAAAGTGTGCACCTCCTCCTCCTCCCAAAGTGTGCACCTCCTCCTCCTCCCAAACTGCGCACCTCCTCCCAAAGTGCAGCACCTCCTCCCGAAGTGCCCTCCTCCACCACCTAAGGTAAGGGGATTAATTAAGGATTAGTGTTAATTAATTTTAATTAGGGAACTTAGAAATTTTTTTGAAGCAAATTTTTTTTTTTTTTTTTTTTTTTTTTTTTTCGCGGAGAATTTCCTACTAGAGTACGAGGTGTGTTTCAAGGGATTTATTTTAGCGAATTAGAAATTGAATTAATTTTAATTGGGGAACTTAGAAATTTTTCGTAGCAAATTTTTTTTTTTCAACGAGAATATGCAGTTTGATTATGAGTATATGCAGTAGAAGTGAATGATTAATTAATTAAAAATATTAATTAAACATAGTAATTAATTAATTTTAATTGTAGAACTTAAGAATTTTCGAAAACATTTTTTTTTTTCAACGAGAGTAGGGTATTCGATATGCACGTTAGTGGAGAATTTTAAAAGTCAATAATGGTTTAATTAAAAAGGGTCATTCATTAATTTTAATTAGGGAACTTAGAAATTTTTTTGCGATTTTTTTTTCAACTAGAGTATGCTATTCAATATATATGTTAGAAATAATGATTCATTCATTAAAAAAGGTATTAAGATTTTTTTTTCTTTTAAACCAAAAATAGAATTTAGAGTTAAAATAGAATTTTTAGTTTAAAAAATTGCCAAAAGTAGGATTTTCAACTGAAAGTAATCTAAGATATAAACTCTCAACTGAAATGAATTTTGCGTTAAGGTGTGAGCTTTTAGCTAGAAGTGACCTAGAGTCAAAACTTCCTGGTCCCAGGAATCACCACGGGAGGGTTATAGTAAAAAATACAGGGTCCCGTATGAATTATACTGCACTCAATTCTAATAGCTCGCCCCCTCCCTTTTTTTTTTTTTTACTCAGAGGGGTCCTTCGATGGACAAACAATACGCACTTCAAAAATACAGAGTGATATCAAAAGAAGAATTTTAACGTATACATAAAATAATAAATAAACAAGAATGAAAAATCATGCATAGCGTCATAATTCATGAATCACTTTCCACAAAAAATACAGATTGGTACCAAAAGAATTTTAACGTATATATAAAATAAACAAGAATGAAAAATCATGTGTAGCGGTTTAGTTTATGAATCACTTTCCAACATTATTGAAATGTTGTGTGAACAAAATATAATTTTACCATATAGTGCATAGTTAATTAAAATAGTGAACAGATCCCCTTTTTAATAAAAAGGCACCCTTCACAATAATCCATTTATGCATAAGGACCCTTCATAAAATCAGATAATTTACACTTTACCCTGTTTTTTTTTCAATTCAAGTTAGGGTAAAAGTACAGTTTACGCATCGATAGATTCAAAATACAGGGACCCTTCGAAGTGTGAACTCGCATTAGACTATAGGGCCCCTTCATAAAATAAATGAGATACGTGCCCTATTCGAATAAAAAAGCATCCTTCACAAAACTCCAATTATGCATAAGACCCCTTCATAAAATCAGATAATTTACACTTTCGCCTTTTTATAAAATTCAAGTTAGGCTAAAAATACAGCTTATGCATCGATAGGTTCAAAATATATAGTTATAGATATTAAGCACCCTTCACAAAATAAATTCAATAGATTCATGTTATATTATGGCGACAGAAATACAAGGGATACTGACCTTCCATGAAAATCCAAGATCACTGTTTATATGAAAAGGACCCTTCACAATATACCCTGTAAAAATATTATGATTCCACAGATATTTTAAGAAATAGAGTACTAATCTCAAATGAATACGAATTCATGCAATGTAAAAAATAGGTTTTACACGAATGCCTTTTTAGTTTAACGTTTAAAATATATATTTTTTAGAATTGAAATTAAGAAAAACAGACGGCTATCCAGTATACCCTCGACATGCATATCGCTGAATCACAATGAGTCATATTAGCAGATAAGCGAAGATCTTGCTATAACTTGTCACGATGAATCACTCGCGATAAGAAATGCGGCTATTGGGCTTTTTCTCAAATTTAAACAGTTCTGACACATTTTTTGTAGGTAAATGAGCTATTTAAACCCGTCAATGTATGCGAATTATTTCGTGTAGTCCTATATAGGTGCTACTCTTCATATATACATATGGTGATATATATATTTATACTAAAATCTGTTAAGTTTTAAAAAGCTTCATTGAAAAAATAAGAAATAGTCATACCCTTAAGAATTTTGAGGATAAGAGACGGGTTTTTAATGAATTTGATACAGCTTAGGGTAAAAAATATACAGGGGCCCCTATAAAATATAGGAATTAAATTTTAAATAATATAAAACTAAATTATATTAGTCTATGCTTTTTTTGTATAGAAAAATTATACTAAATTGAGTTTTTAGTATTTTAACTTAAAAATTTCTTTTGAGGAATGAATAACTAACCTTTTGACTTTGTTTTTATAAAATATATATTGTACTATTTAGTTAGGACATTATTTAAAAAATTTTTGTTTTTAATATTGAAAAAAAAATGTATCTTACCTAAATATTTAAACCATAATGTTACTGGAATTCATCCAAATTTGATCGACTGCATGCATGTCTTAAAAGAACTAAACGTGTTCGCTTATCTCTTAAAATTACGGGATATCGTGACGTCATGGATAAAGCATAGGGTATAACGAATAGGTATTATAAAGCAGAATCATAAATTTTGCATACTTTATACTTGTAGTATGTGAAATGATTGCCTATATGAGAAAATGAATCATCGACGAATCTTATTAGTGTATGTTATATTTAACCAACAGGCTGGAAATGCGTGAATTTTGACTAGAATTAATCATTGAATGTAAAAATGATTTATTTTTAGATCTAATATGTATATCGTTTAACATTTAAAAATATATACATAAATTAATCTTACCTTATTCACAAACTTGCAATCCCGTCTTTAATATATGACTACAGCATGATAAAACATGCGTGCTACTTGTATAGCAACTAGACCAGAAATGATTTCAGTACAAGTCCATTATCTTATTGTTAATCTATAGATTAGTAACATCACGTGAGTGATTGCGATAACATTCTATACAAGATTTACTGATAAGAATACATTTCAATTCATTTCTCCCAAAAGCAAGTGTATGAGTTGGTTGTAAGATCTAGGTAAGTATCCTTACTTTATATGTTTAAAGTTATAATATATGAATAGATATAATATTAATGTATTTTTTCAATATGTATGGTAGGCAAAAAGGAATAGGTATTATTGCATGTTTCCTCTAATTTATTTTAAAAATAATTATTTTAAAAATACATACTAACAATTTATGCGATGAGTCACACAGCATGATGGGACGATATATGAAATTTATTTTTATATTATACAAGCTCCTATATACAATTCATATGCGTGAGCAAGATTATTTTTAGACTAGAATTATTCACTGAATGTAAAAAAAAATGATTTATATTTAGATCTAATATTTATATCGTTTAACATTTTAAAATCCTATTAAAAGTATATACATTAGTATGCTTGTGAAAGGCCTATTGTTAATACTAAACGTTGTGTGAAGTGTCCTGTTTTAGGGTTAAAAGTTTCGTGAAGGGGTCTGTTTGAAGGAGCCTGTTTCGAAATGACTTAAGAACGCACAATTTATTCCTAAACATTCAACTCGATTCGTTATATATGCTTTATTAAGTATTCAATAAAAAATAATAACTAAGAAATAAAATTAAAAATAGTAATTAAGAGATACCCTTAAGAATTATTGCGATATCTAATTCGATACAAGTCTTGTTAAAACAGAGATTATGGTTAAAATACACATTAATTATACAGTATTACACTGTATTACACAATGCGCTACCTCACCTATATTATCACAGAAATACCTTCGATAAAATTTAGACTAACAATACACACCTAAAAAAATATATACAGAGTACCCAGAACATGATAGGAATGAATGAAAAATTTTAACGTAAATTATAAAATAGGATCTACAATAAGTGACAATAAATAAATATGAAGGAAAAATCATGAGTCATGGTATACTTTATGAAACACTTTCCAATGCTATGTGACTATCGTTAAGAATTTGAAATAAGTGATTTAGATTTAATAATTCATACTGGAAATGTATTTAAAAAAAATTAGTAGCTTCGCCTACTTTTAAATCATTCAAGACATATGATGAAGGCTTGGCTGCTGTAGAAAAGCTTAATACTTGTATCTTAATGAATCGACCTATTTATGTTGGATTCACAATTTTAGAATTATCTAAATTAGTTATGTATGATTTTCATTACAATTTTATAAAGAAAACATACAAAGATCGTGCAGTTATACTCTTTACGGATATAGATTCCTTAACTTATCATATTCAAACACATAATATTTATAAGGATATGGAGCACCATCATGATTTTTTCGACTTTTCTGAATACTCGAAATCCCATCGTCTAAACCGCACAAGTTTCGAACCCACAAACATATAATCAGACTTGTCATTTTATAACCAGGACGCTAACCACAGGGCTAAGTGAGCCCTCGCTTATTTTATAGTCACCACGCTGACTATTGGGCTTAGTAAGCCCCAGGCTAATTTATATCCACCACGCTAAGTATTAGCCTGAGTGAGCCCCAGGATAACTTATATCCACCACGCTAATTTTTGGGCCTAGTGAACCCCCGCTTATTTTATAGCCACCATACTAACCACAGGGCTAAGTGAGCCCCCGCTTATTTTATAGTCACCATGCTAAGTATTAGGCTGAGTGAGCCCCAGGCTATTTTATAGCTACTACGATAACCCCAGGGCTAAGTGAGCCTACCGCTTATTTCATAGTCACCACGTTTACTACTGGGCTGAGTGAGCCCCAGGATATTTTATACCCACTATGCTAACTAATGGGCTGAGTGAGCCCCAGGCTATTTTCTACCCACCACGTTTACTGGGCTTAGTGTGTCCCCCGCTTATTTTATAGCTACTACGATAACCCCAGGGCTAAGTGAGCCTCCCGCTTATTTTATAGTCACCACGTTTACTACTGGGCTGAGTGAGCCCCAGGCTATTTTATACCCACCACGCTTACAGGGCTAAGTGAGCCCCCGCTTATTATATAGTCAACACGCTAACTACTGGGCTGATTGAGCCCCAGATATTTTATACCCACCACGCTAACTACTGGGCTGAGTGAGCCCCAGGCTATTTTATACCCACCACGCTTACAGGGCTAAGTGAGCCCCCGCTTATTATATAGTCAACACGCTAACTACTAGGCTGATTAAGCCCCAGGTATTTTATACCCATCACGCTAACTACTGGGCTGAGTGAGCCCCAGGTTATTTAGTTGTATGAATATGATTTCCAAGATATATGTCCTAACTTGATTTAAACCATTGAATATGGTAAGATAAAGCTGCGAAGTAAATTGGTAAACTATATGTACATTTCCCATGAAAACTCATTTCTATTCTATTAAATATCTGCAGAAATCAGTATAGTTTATTAAAATTATATACATTCTCATTAGTTTATGAATCTACTAACTTGTAATATCTATATGGTAACTTGGATTATTAGTATTCCCACTTAAAAATTTCTTTTGTAGATTTAATATGATAAACACTGACATGAGACTGACTAAACTTTTACCATTTTCATTTCAACTTAGTTTTAGGAAATTTATCTACATAGCTTTAAATTTTACTGTTTAATAAGTCTATCATTTCAAAGTATTATTTTTTTTTTAGTTCTAATATTCAAAACATATTCATATCGTTTTACAAAGTAGGTATCAAATTAATTTAAAGTCATATTAAAAATATATACACAAATACTATTCTTACCTAACACGCCAGCTAGCTAAGCACCCAACCGTCTCACACTAAGACTCTGAGAAAAGTGAATGCTTGTTCAGGGACTTATCAGCTAAATATAATCAGTGATAAGATTTGATCACGTGACATGTGATGTCACTGATTAAGTGATATCACGTGACCATGTGGTATCATTCAATACGTCACCAGTGACGTCAGAGATCACGTGACTAGGTCATAAAAGAACCAATTGCTAATTGCAATTAACAATTTACCTCTAATTAATTTGTATAATATATGTATAGATAAATTAATACATGATTTTTCTATTATTTCATAAAACATAGTACATGTACTATGTATTACGAAATAATATATAGATAAATTATGTATTAATTTATCTATACATATATTATACAAATCAATTAGAGGTAAATTGTTAATTGCAATTAGCAATTGGTTCTTTTATGATTTTTCTATTATTTCATAAAACATAGTACATGTACTATGTATTACGAAATAATATATAGATAAATTATGTATTAATTTATCTATACATATATTATACAAATCAATTAGAGGTAAATTGTTAATTGCAATTAGCAATTGGTTCTTTTATGACCTAGTCACGTGATCTCTGACGTCACTGGTGACGTATTGAATGATACCACATGGTCACGTGATATCACTTAATCAGTGACATCACATGTAACGTGATCAAATCTTATCAGTGATTATATTTAGCTGATAAGTCCCTGAACAAGCATTCACTTTTCTCAGAGTCTTAGTGTGAGACGGTTGGGTGCTTAGCTAGCTGGCGTGTTAGGTAAGAATAGTATTTGTGTATATATTTTTAATATGACTTTAAATTAATTTGATACCTACTTTGTAAAACGATATGAATATGTTTTGAATATTAGAACTAAAAAAAAAATAATACTTTGAAATGATAGACTTATTAAACAGTAAAATTTAAAGCTATGTAGATAAATTTCCTAAAACTAAGTTGAAATGAAAATGGTAAAAGTTTAGTCAGTCTCATGTCAGTGTTTATCATATTAAATCTACAAAAGAAATTTTTAAGTGGGAATACTAATAATCCAAGTTACCATATAGATATTACAAGTTAGTAGATTCATAAACTAATGAGAATGTATATAATTTTAATAAACTATACTGATTTCTGCAGATATTTAATAGAATAGAAATGAGTTTTCATGGGAAATGTACATATAGTTTACCAATTTACTTCGCAGCTTTATCTTACCATATTCAATGGTTTAAATCAAGTTAGGACATATATCTTGGAAATCATATTCATACAACTAAATAACCTGGGGCTCACTCAGCCCAGTAGTTAGCGTGAGGGGTATAAAATACCTGGGGCTTAATCAGCCTAGTAGTTAGCGTGTTGACTATATAATAAGCGGGGGCTCACTTAGCCCTGTAAGCGTGGTGGGTATAAAATAGCCTGGGGCTCACTCAGCCCAGTAGTTAGCGTGGTGGGTATAAAATATCTGGGGCTCAATCAGCCCAGTAGTTAGCGTGTTGACTATATAATAAGCGGGGGCTCACTTAGCCCTGTAAGCGTGGTGGGTATAAAATAGCCTGGGGCTCACTCAGCCCAGTAGTAAACGTGGTGACTATAAAATAAGCGGGAGGCTCACTTAGCCCTGGGGTTATCGTAGTAGCTATAAAATAAGCGGGGGACACACTAAGCCCAGTAAACGTGGTGGGTAGAAAATAGCCTGGGGCTCACTCAGCCCATTAGTTAGCATAGTGGGTATAAAATATCCTGGGGCTCACTCAGCCCAGTAGTAAACGTGGTGACTATGAAATAAGCGGTAGGCTCACTTAGCCCTGGGGTTATCGTAGTAGCTATAAAATAGCCTGGGGCTCACTCAGCCTAATACTTAGCATGGTGACTATAAAATAAGCGGGGGCTCACTTAGCCCTGTGGTTAGTATGGTGGCTATAAAATAAGCGGGGGTTCACTAGGCCCAAAAATTAGCGTGGTGGATATAAGTTATCCTGGGGCTCACTCAGGCTAATACTTAGCGTGGTGGATATAAATTAGCCTGGGGCTT
Source organism: Maratus michaelseni (assembly GCA_963931845.1). NCBI lineage: Eukaryota > Metazoa > Arthropoda > Arachnida > Araneae > Salticidae > Maratus > Maratus michaelseni. The sequence continues at coordinate 10,041,992 of OZ007598.1, forward strand.
ACTAAGCCCAATAGTCAGCGTGGTGACTATAAAATAAGCGAGGGCTCACTTAGCCCTGTGGTTAGCGTCCTGGTTATAAAATGACAAGTCTGATTATATGTTTGTGGGTTCGAAACTTGTGCGGTTTAGACGATGGGATTTCGAGTATTCAGAAAAGTCGAAAAAATCATGATGGTGCTCCATATCCTTATAAATATTATGTGTTTGAATATGATAAGTTAAGGAATCTATATCCGTAAAGAGTATAACTGCACGATCTTTGTATGTTTTCTTTATAAAATTGTAATGAAAATCATACATAACTAATTTAGATAATTCTAAAATTGTGAATCCAACATAAATAGGTCGATTCATTAAGATACAAGTATTAAGCTTTTCTACAGCAGCCAAGCCTTCATCATATGTCTTGAATGATTTAAAAGTAGGCGAAGCTACTAATTTTTTTTAAATACATTTCCAGTATGAATTATTAAATCTAAATCACTTATTTCAAATTCTTAACGATAGTCACATAGCATTGGAAAGTGTTTCATAAAGTATACCATGACTCATGATTTTTTCTTCATATTTATTTATTGTCACTTATTGTAGATCCTATTTTATAATTTACGTTAAAATTTTTCATTCATTCCTATCATGTTCTGGGTACTCTGTATATATTTTTTTAGGTGTGTATTGTTAGTCTAAATTTTATCGAAGGTATTTCTGTGATAATATAGGTGAGGTAGCGCATTGTGTAATACAGTGTAATACTGTATAATTAATGTGTATTTTAACCATAATCTCTGTTTTAACAAGACTTGTATCGAATTAGATATCGCAATAATTCTTAAGGGTATCTCTTAATTACTATTTTTAATTTTATTTCTTAGTTATTATTTTTTATTGAATACTTAATAAAGCATATATAACGAATCGAGTTGAATGTTTAGGAATAAATTGTGCGTTCTTAAGTCATTTCGAAACAGGCTCCTTCAAACAGACCCCTTCACGAAACTTTTAACCCTAAAACAGGACACTTCACACAACGTTTAGTATTAACAATAGGCCTTTCACAAGCATACTAATGTATATACTTTTAATAGGATTTTAAAATGTTAAACGATATAAATATTAGATCTAAATATAAATCATTTTTTTTTACATTCAGTGAATAATTCTAGTCTAAAAATAATCTTGCTCACGCATATGAATTGTATATAGGAGCTTGTATAATATAAAAATAAATTTCATATATCGTCCCATCATGCTGTGTGACTCATCGCATAAATTGTTAGTATGTATTTTTAAAATAATTATTTTTAAAATAAATTAGAGGAAACATGCAATAATACCTATTCCTTTTTGCCTACCATACATATTGAAAAAATACATTAATATTATATCTATTCATATATTATAACTTTAAACATATAAAGTAAGGATACTTACCTAGATCTTACAACCAACTCATACACTTGCTTTTGGGAGAAATGAATTGAAATGTATTCTTATCAGTAAATCTTGTATAGAATGTTATCGCAATCACTCACGTGATGTTACTAATCTATAGATTAACAATAAGATAATGGACTTGTACTGAAATCATTTCTGGTCTAGTTGCTATACAAGTAGCACGCATGTTTTATCATGCTGTAGTCATATATTAAAGACGGGATTGCAAGTTTGTGAATAAGGTAAGATTAATTTATGTATATATTTTTAAATGTTAAACGATATACATATTAGATCTAAAAATAAATCATTTTTACATTCAATGATTAATTCTAGTCAAAATTCACGCATTTCCAGCCTGTTGGTTAAATATAACATACACTAATAAGATTCGTCGATGATTCATTTTCTCATATAGGCAATCATTTCACATACTACAAGTATAAAGTATGCAAAATTTATGATTCTGCTTTATAATACCTATTCGTTATATCCTATGCTTTATCCATGACGTCACGATATCCCGTAATTTTAAGAGATAAGCGAACACGTTTAGTTCTTTTAAGACATGCATGCAGTCGATCAAATTTGGATGAATTCCAGTAACATTATGGTTTAAATATTTAGGTAAGATACATTTTTTTTTCAATATTAAAAACAAAAATTTTTTAAATAATGTCCTAACTAAATAGTACAATATATATTTTATAAAAACAAAGTCAAAAGGTTAGTTATTCATTCCTCAAAAGAAATTTTTAAGTTAAAATACTAAAAACTCAATTTAGTATAATTTTTCTATACAAAAAAAGCATAGACTAATATAATTTAGTTTTATATTATTTAAAATTTAATTCCTATATTTTATAGGGGCCCCTGTATATTTTTTACCCTAAGCTGTATCAAATTCATTAAAAACCCGTCTCTTATCCTCAAAATTCTTAAGGGTATGACTATTTCTTATTTTTTCAATGAAGCTTTTTAAAACTTAACAGATTTTAGTATAAATATATATATATCACCATATGTATATATGAAGAGTAGCACCTATATAGGACTACACGAAATAATTCGCATACATTGACGGGTTTAAATAGCTCATTTACCTACAAAAAATGTGTCAGAACTGTTTAAATTTGAGAAAAAGCCCAATAGCCGCATTTCTTATCGCGAGTGATTCATCGTGACAAGTTATAGCAAGATCTTCGCTTATCTGCTAATATGACTCATTGTGATTCAGCGATATGCATGTCGAGGGTATACTGGATAGCCGTCTGTTTTTCTTAATTTCAATTCTAAAAAATATATATTTTAAACGTTAAACTAAAAAGGCATTCGTGTAAAACCTATTTTTTACATTGCATGAATTCGTATTCATTTGAGATTAGTACTCTATTTCTTAAAATATCTGTGGAATCATAATATTTTTACAGGGTATATTGTGAAGGGTCCTTTTCATATAAACAGTGATCTTGGATTTTCATGGAAGGTCAGTATCCCTTGTATTTCTGTCGCCATAATATAACATGAATCTATTGAATTTATTTTGTGAAGGGTGCTTAATATCTATAACTATATATTTTGAACCTATCGATGCATAAGCTGTATTTTTAGCCTAACTTGAATTTTATAAAAAGGCGAAAGTGTAAATTATCTGATTTTATGAAGGGGTCTTATGCATAATTGGAGTTTTGTGAAGGATGCTTTTTTATTCGAATAGGGCACGTATCTCATTTATTTTATGAAGGGGCCCTATAGTCTAATGCGAGTTCACACTTCGAAGGGTCCCTGTATTTTGAATCTATCGATGCGTAAACTGTACTTTTACCCTAACTTGAATTGAAAAAAAAACAGGGTAAAGTGTAAATTATCTGATTTTATGAAGGGTCCTTATGCATAAATGGATTATTGTGAAGGGTGCCTTTTTATTAAAAAGGGGATCTGTTCACTATTTTAATTAACTATGCACTATATGGTAAAATTATATTTTGTTCACACAACATTTCAATAATGTTGGAAAGTGATTCATAAACTAAACCGCTACACATGATTTTTCATTCTTGTTTATTTTATATATACGTTAAAATTCTTTTGGTACCAATCTGTATTTTTTGTGGAAAGTGATTCATGAATTATGACGCTATGCATGATTTTTCATTCTTGTTTATTTATTATTTTATGTATACGTTAAAATTCTTCTTTTGATATCACTCTGTATTTTTGAAGTGCGTATTGTTAGTCCATCGAAGGACCCCTCTGAGTAAAAAAAAAAAAAAAAAGGGAGGGGGCGAGCTATTAGAATTGAGTGCAGTATAATTCATACGGGACCCTGTATTTTTTACTATAACCCTCCCGTGGTGATTCCTGGGACCAGGAAGTTTTGACTCTAGGTCACTTCTAGCTAAAAGCTCACACCTTAACGCAAAATTCATTTCAGTTGAGAGTTTATATCTTAGATTACTTTCAGTTGAAAATCCTACTTTTGGCAATTTTTTAAACTAAAAATTCTATTTTAACTCTAAATTCTATTTTTGGTTTAAAAGAAAAAAAAAATCTTAATACCTTTTTTAATGCATGAATCATTATTTCTAACATATATATTGAATAGCATACTCTAGTTGAAAAAAAAATCGCAAAAAAATTTCTAAGTTCCCTAATTAAAATTAATGAATGACCCTTTTTAATTAAACCATTATTGACTTTTAAAATTCTCCACTAACGTGCATATCGAATACCCTACTCTCGTTGAAAAAAAAAAATGTTTTCGAAAATTCTTAAGTTCTACAATTAAAATTAATTAATTACTATGTTTAATTAATATTTTTAATTAATTAATCATTCACTTCTACTGCATATACTCATAATCAAACTGCATATTCTCGTTGAAAAAAAAAAATTTGCTACGAAAAATTTCTAAGTTCCCCAATTAAAATTAATTCAATTTCTAATTCGCTAAAATAAATCCCTTGAAACACACCTCGTACTCTAGTAAGAAATTCTCCGCGAAAAAAAAAAAAAAAAAAAAAAAAAAAAAAAAAAAAATTTGCTTCAAAAAAATTTCTAAGTTCCCTAATTAAAATTAATTAACACTAATCCTTAATTAATCCCCTTATCTTAGGTGGTGGAGGAGGGCACTTCGGGAGGAGGTGCTGCACTTTGGGAGGAGGTGCGCACTTTGGGAGGAGGAGGAGGTGCACACTTTGGGAGGAGGAGGAGGTGCACACTTTGGGAGGAGGAGGAGGAGGGCACTTCGGGAGGAGGAGGAGGTGCTGCACCTTGCACCAGCTCCACACTCCACCTCCTGAGGCCGGATCCCCATTTTCTCTCTACTAGCCATTAGTAAATTAATTTCATCTTATTAATCTAATAGTATAATACTGTCTATATGAGCGAAATCGTTCTGTCGTCTTTAGCAAATGAAATGCATTTATAAATTTATGTATTCTATGGCAAAATAAATGCATTGAAATATATTTTAGCTACATATATTCTTACTTTTTTTTAATTGTGTTTCAATATATAAAATTTTAAACGTGTTTTTTGAGAGAATTAAATGGTAAAAATGTTGAGACATTCTCAACCTTAACACGATCTATTTTCTTTATCAAGACAGAACAAACACCTTTTTAGAGATAGATTATCTTCTGAATCATGAAGATTGACTCTAATGTTAAAAACCGAAATATAAATACTTGAAATCAAAGTGAAAATAAAAACAAAAAATTTAAAAATACAAACATTTAATTAAACATAAAGTTTTTATACAAATTTTACAAACAAAGGGTAATATGTCATAATAATACATTAAAAGTAAAGTGTAATATCTGAAAGAAAAGCACCCTTCTCTGAAAGAAAGGGTGCCAGAGCCTCAAGAGATGTCGGACTGTTTACAATGAATATTATTTTAGAAGCAGCATTACAGAGCTAGATCTGAATTATAAACGTCGTCAAAAATCATATTTTCCTGGTCATTCTGCTTCATCTTATACTCTTCTTTTCTCATTAACCTTTCCACTTCTTTTTTCTGCCGCCTTTTCTCCTTTTTTCTCTTCATCCTTTCCTCTTCTTCTTTCAGGCACCTTTCTTCCTCTTTTCTCTTCATCTTTTCCTCTTCTTTTGTCTTATGAAGATCAAAATCTCCTCCAAAATACGGTCTATCGTATTCTGAATTGGGATCTTCTTCTCCGGGAGTTCCGTAAAACAAACTCATTGTCCTCTCATGCAAAATGTCTATGAATGTTTCTTCTTTTTCACCACCGGACTGACGCACACCTGAAAAGAGAAGAAAAGGACTGTTATTATAAACTGACTAAATTCTTGCATTGTCTTTAAATTTTATCAGTAATTACATAAAGTATATATTATTCGCACAGGTTTTTACTGAATTGATTTTTTTTTTTTTTGTGTGTGTGTGTGTGTGTGTGTATTCCATTTTAAATAACGGATACAACTTACTTCAAAACTGTCAGATATGTTTGATCACATTGAAAGTAATTAACGTGTTTTTTTTTTTTTTTTTTTTTTTTTTTTTACTTTAAAATAAAAGGAAATCAATGATCGGTGCGGAAAATAGTTTTTGAAACGAATTCTACATTTTTGTATTCAAGGTTTCTAATAATAAAGATCGCAGGGAAAAATACTGTTTGTAATGTGTGGTTGAAAAAATATTTGTAGAGAGAATTTAGTGCAACGTAAGATCTTAATAATGTGAAAAGAGCTTCAGCTCGGATATTGTTTTGAAGATGTGTAATTACAGATTGAATTTATTTTCTGATTCTTTAAAATTAACATTTCAGAAATAATAAAGTAATTATACGTAATAAAGGCTCAAAATATTTATTTTCCCAGTTATTAAACAACAAATTTAAAAGAAAAAAATCAGTTCGGATTAGGTTAGGATTTGGAGCTGCTTCATAATTTTTCTAGTTAAAACAATTGCTCTAGAAATGTATACAATTTAAATCGAGCAATACTAAGGCTTCAGTGTAAAACAAAGCAACATTACAAAATACAAATTTTTAAATATTAAAGCTTTATAAAGAAAATTCTAAACGAAACTATTGTGATTGCTTTCTCTAAAACAGCAAATTTGTCAAGATTTTATTAACTTATGTGCATTTTTTTTCTGGTGTATTCTATTTTACTGGACTTATGTGCAAATAGACTTCCTTATAAACATTAATCTCTAACAATTATCTTTGATTATTGTGACTTTGAGATAGTCAAAATTCAGGTTCTCTAAAGAACACTACAAAAGTCTGCTGTGATTGCTTCCTGTAAAACAACTGATATGCTAAGACTGGATCTTCAGTTAACTTAAGTGAAACCGTCTATTTTCTGATAGATTTTATTGTATTGTATATACATGTATAGATTCTTCGTTATTAAAATTCATATTTAAAATTTATTTTAAATTATTATGACATGCATTGAATAAAAAATAAACCATGTACTTTTAAAAGATTTTCAGGATGTAATTAAACAATTTTACTTAAAAATTCGGAAATGTCAGTTACCGAGCCCATCAAATATTTGAGCTTGCTGAGTTAAAAATCAACCTTGCACTTTTTGCTTGTGGTGCACTCGTTTATAATACAGTTTCAAACACAATTGGAAAAGTACCAAGTACCAAGAAGTATATTTCTGGAAACAGAAATTAAAGCTTTTTGTTCTAAATTATTATACTCATTTTATTCCAGGTAGCATATGCTTTAAGGGGATTATTCAGTCACGCGAAGACACCCTGAAGCTGATTCGAAATCATAATTTCAAATTTTACGTTTGAATTTGAATATTTTCAAATGATTTATTTTATTTCGCAAAGGACACCTGATAGCAGTTTATCTGATAGTCTAAACGAACCCCTCCCTTTTTTTTTTTTTACTTGTTCGATTTTGGTTGCAGATATTTTTAATAAAAGTATTTCACTTTCAAAACTATTTCCGAAAGTTTAAAAAAAGAAAAAAATTGTCATTAGAATAGGAAATGTGAAAAAGAAATCGACCTCGGTTATTCTATGAATATATATATATATATATATATATATATATATATATATATATATCGTTTAAAAATATTAAAATTCAAACGAGAAATTTGAAAAGTATGCCCCTATAAGTTCATCAACATTAGCTTGCGAGAGTCTTTTCCTGACTGAAGAGTCTTCTTAAGCGTTAACAAGTGGTTCAAAACTCGTTCAGAAAATCATATTAATATTTAAAATTTAATTATTAAAAAATGTTATTTAAATTATTGAATACTAGCTGTTACCCGTGACTTCGTTCACGCAACATAAAAGGAAGAAGAAATACATTAATTAAGCAAAGTATTTTACTCCCAACAATTAAAAACATTAATAATTAACTAACTATTTATCACATTTCATAGGAGACACTACGGTATTTATTATTATAGGGACCTTGACATAACGCAGTCTTAAAAAAGTGAAATTTTGTGCCAAATAATCGCGAAAATGAAATTGCAACCAATGCAAAAAGGAGGGCGAAATAAAATCGTGGAAATAGACGAATTGGGTAAAAACAAATGTCAATTTTACCTGAAAAACAATTTTACTTTTAACGCCATTGTGAAACGTTTTAACAGCCAACCTTGAAAAATAATTAATTGGAAATAGCACATGCTTTTTCTTTAAATTCAATGTTTAATTCTGAGAGTTTGTGTGACATGCTCGGACCAATGATTACCGATGTTAATTAAATCGCGTTGCTTTCGATAGTCTAGGCGTAGTTGCGAAATACAAACACATGGTTAGATTTTAATATAATAGATTCGTGTTCATTTTCCTTTTCTTAAAATTGTGATGTGATTTTTAGCAGAAAACTCTCATCTTTATATAACGGATACTCATGCTTAATAATCAGTACAGATAAAAAAAATATTTAATTTTTTCATTTTAAGTATGGCGTGAAACTCGTCTACTTTCTATACTTACAGATCCATGTATTATTAATTTACGGAATTGATTCACACTACTTTTAAAACATATTGGAATGTTCCCGTTTTGTTTCAAATATGACGTCACTTTTCCCCCCAGAGAAATCCCTCTTTAATGACATAATTCTTAATTTTTTTCCCTGGCAATCAGGACGTAAATTGTAGCAGAAAGCTCACATTTGCATGTAAATCATATTCAAGCTTATTTTTTTAATCAGTATCCATAAAAAAATATTTCAGGTTTTCATCTTAAAAATATGACGTCGATTATATATCTATACTTTCATTATATACTGATATTGATGCTCCTTGTATTATTACGAATATATGAAAATACATGTTTTATTTATGACGTCATATTTTTCCAAGTCAAGGAGGATCCTTTTCCTAGTTCCATGGTCCAAGCGAAATATTTTCTTAATAATATAATTATTGTTCATTTTTCTTTCTTTTTGAATTATTTTTAATTTTCATTTTATACGTGGAAATCTTTCAGTTAAAAAAAATTGTTGAGGAAAAATTATTATTCCATGTTTTGTATTTATTGGCAACGATAATGCTTAGCAATGTAAAATGTTTAATTAAATTTTACAGAAAAAATATTTATTGATTCTCTATGAAAATTATAAAATTTTTAATTATTAAGAAAATTATTTTGACCTGAAATTATTCTTTCGAATATTCTTTTGAATTGAAAAAAAAAATTAAACCTTGTATTATTATCAAAATCTAAAAAAAGTACATTTTATTTATTAGTAATGTTATTTCATCTTTTTTTTAATTCTTAAATTTTTTTATTTCATTTTTCACGTGAAAATTTTTTAATTGAAACTAAACTGTTGAGTAAAAATTATTATTCTGGTTTTTGATTTAGTGTTGGCAACAATAAAATTTTAGCAACGGTAAAGTAAATTTAACCATTTTAAAATTTTATAAGGATAAAATGTCCATTTATTCTCTATGAAAATAATGAAATTTTGAAATATTAGGAAAAATATTTGAATAAAATAAACAAAAACCAGCCTATGTTCATTCCCGGTTCATAATCAACCTATATGCAAAGATACAGGGTAATTAAATTCTCCATTTTGATGCTGGCTTCAGCCTAACATTTGCACTCAGTCGGATTTATAATATTACTAGCTGTTACCCGTGACTTCGTTCACGTAACATTAAAAAAAGAATAAATGCATTAATTTAGCAAAACATTTCACTTGATAATTAACAACATATATAATTAACCAAAGCTTTATCACATTTTATAGGAGACCATACGGCATTTCTTTGCTATAGGGGCCTTGACATAACCCAGTCTTAAAAAAGTGAAATTTCATGCCAAATAATATATACAATCGCGAAAATGAAACTGCAACTAATGAAAAAAGGAGGACCCAGTAAAATCGTGAAAATCGAAGAATTCCTTTTCGTAAAACGAAAAACAACACGGGCAGAATTCTTCTATACAACAGTGCATTTTAGGTGGTATTTGGTGTACAATTTGTATATGTGTGCATTGCTAAATGGGCATTATTATACTGTTTATTTGCATAGACATATGTTATATATTTCTTACTACATTATCTTGTTTACGTATATATTAAATTAAGTGTTTCACGCTAAGTGGTGTAAATAGTGAACAAACTGCTTGTGAATTTTATACATTGATAGATATTTCACAAAGATATAACAATATGATGTGATTCTAAAATGTAAATAAAGGTTGCTAGAAAGTACTTTAAATTCTGCCCAATTTAACCTCGATATTTTCTTTATCGCGTCAAGAACACTATTAGCAAATAAATACCGACGACACAAATCTGATTATCTAAATTTACATATTTTTGTTAGTATATATAGGATTATTTTAATTTATTTCATGCGCTTGAAATTTTTTACGCTTTCTCTAGGGTTAGGTGTCGAATAAATGTACTTTCTTGTTATTTTATTTTGCCATTTCTACTTATTCTATTTTCCACTCATTCCATTTATGGATATTGATTTAATTTACATATTCGTGACAAAGAATATTCTTTAAAGTTATTATCAGGATTAGGATAGGATACGATTAGGGTTAGGATTAGGAATAAAAATTGAACGACAATGGCATGACCGATTCAGGTTTAAAGTATGAACCATCATGAAGCAATAAGAATATTAGAAAATTATCGGCTAATAGTTTTTATTATGTTTTACAGTCATATAGTTGGCATCAAAGGTGAGCGGGGAAATGATCATCTAAAATACCATTAAGTGTTTACCACGCAAAAAACAAATCTGGTTACAACAATGTATTTAATTTTGCGCCAAATTTCACTTGATAAAAAAAAAGCAAATTGACTATGGACTTAATTACAGACCCCTAACCTTGTTATTCTCGGAAATTTTCTACCTATAGGTAAAAAAAATTCTAATATATAGAACGCACTTTCACGTTTATAATGTTATGAATTGGCACGATCGGCTCGTTCAAGTTTACACAATTCGGCTGGAAGAAAAGATTCATTACTTTTTGATTTCTTCTTTGCTTTTGCATTACGCGAATTTGTTGGTAAAATCGATTTTCTTTTCGATAACATTGTTGTTTTTTAAGTTTAAAAAATATTGTAATTTTACTTAAACATTGCTTTAAAATCTATGCAATTTTTCTTATCCTACAAGACTTTACAAAAATCTATTATGAAACAACTTTAAAAAAAGCTATATTTAAAAACGACAACAGAGTTTTTCCTATTTTAAAACTAAAAGAAATGTAAAATTAAATTCCGGTTCGAAACGACGATTTACAAATGTGTTTCGATTGTGGGAAAATGATAGAGGAAAAATGCTGTTACTTCGACACAATCATATTAAATCTTTACCTTTTATGAGAAAAGCAACTTTCTTTTAAAAAATATAGTTATTTTTATTAAGATTTTCTGATTTTCGATACGGACAATTTTGCGATGCATATCATTGACATTTGCCATCCAATATATATATATATATATATATATATATTTTTGTTTACTTTTTAAAATTTAAATTAAAAATTTGGTATCTTTATGTTAGCCGTGTGCAGACGATAAATCGCTAACCTATCCCATCATTCGTATTGAATTCATTAAAAATATAAATCTTTCACTCATTTCATTTAAAACACAGAACTTTAATTTACAACACATACATTTAAAATACATATATTACGTACATTTAAAATAATTACTTTCATGTCAAAAAAAAAAAAAAGAAAAAAAAAAAGAGAAATTAATCACAAATAATTTGATAACCCAAGATCATTTTATTTCAACATCAAAACAAATCTGTTTTATTTGTCTATATATGACATCACATTCGCTTGCTTTCCATATTTACTCGTATTTATGCACTTTGTATTATTATCAAATATTTGAAAACGCACGTTTTGTTTCTAATATGACATCATTTCATATTTTGTTTAATTCTTAAATAATTCATTTCCTTTTCATTTTTCACCTGGAAATTTTTCACTTGAAAATAAATTGTTGATTAAAAATTATTACTCAGGGGTTTTATTTTATATTGGCAACGATAAAGTATTAGCAACGGTAAAATAAATTTAACCATTTTAAAAAACAGCTGCAAAACCGGGCCCTTTGGGCCAAACCAACCAACCATTTTAAAATATACGAAAAAATGTCCATTTATTCTCTAAGAAAATAATGAAATTTTGAATTATTAAGAAAAATATTGAAATAAAATAAACAAAAACCATTCTATGTTCATTTGAGGGTTATAATCAACTTATATGCAAAGATACAGGATAATTAAATGCTTCATTTTGACGCTGGCTTCAGCCTAACATTTGCACACTATCAGATTTATAATATTATTAGGATTAGGATAAATTCGTTAAATAAAAAAACATAATATTTTATGCATTCAGGCATAATTTTAACATTACTACTTTAGCTTTACTATATAATAGACTATCCCATAATACTTTCATCCAAAAAATAAAAGTAAAAGTTTGAGAAAAATTTGACATAACACTTTCTACGCGCCATTTCTTCAATTGTACTTTAAAAAATATGAATTAGTTCATATTTCTATTTTAAGATAATATTTTTAAAAATAAATAAATACATTTCCTTAAAATAGTTTAAAATAAAATACAGAGAATGTGAATTATCACTTTACTAAACAGCATAGGACCATTAGAGTGAAAAAATGTTCAGACCGGGGTTCGATCCCGGATCCCTTGGTTTAGCGCACCAAGTGCTTTGCCAATTAAGCTATCCAGACGACATCCAGTCTAGCATTCTCTCACTCTTATATGGCAAGGCTACAAACACACAGCACAAGATGGAAAGTCAATCATGTGCACAACACCGTTGGCATGCATGAGACAAATTAAACCCAGTATAGTTGAATATTTATACACATTAAATAATTTTCAGCAGAGCTGAAAATACCCGGACCAAGGGATCCGGGATCGAACCCCGGTCTGGACATGTTTTCACTCTAATGGTTCTACGCTGTTTAGTAAAGTGATAATTCACATTCTCTGTATTTCACTGGATGTCGTCTGGATAGCTTAATTGGCAAAACACTTGGTGCGCTAAACCAAGGGATCCGGGATCGAACCCCGGTCTGGACATTTTTTCACTCTATTGGTCCTACGCTGTTTAGTAAAGTGATAATTCCCATTCTCTGTATTTCATTAATTTACAGCGTAATTTCAGCTCTGCTGAAAAATTAATGTGTATAGTTTAAAATAGTTTAGAATTTTTTACATTCACAAACAAAGAAACAAAAACATTATCTGATTATCTGATAATCAATATAACAATAAGATGTAAATGTGTATCGAATGTATAGATAATGTATATATATATATATATATATATATATATATATATATATATAAAGTTCAATTGTTTCCTATAAAAATTTAAATATTTGAGTGGTTTATGCACACATGTGTCAAAACAAAACGTGGTTTTATTAATATTAAAACATATATATATATTTTATATATTTTAACATTAGTAGTTCCTAAGCGTCCTGCCCTCTCACGGGAAAACACCCGCTTGCTAATGGTAATACTATGTGATAGTTATTGTCTGAGTGCAACGAAGACTCATACACAGCGCAGTATTACTTTGCCCCATATATAGCTACGATGGATATTAAAACCTTTCGTCAAGCATAACTCAAAAAATATTTAACGGATTTCATTCAATTTTTTACAGCAGGTACCTAGAAAGGTGACAACGACGTCTATTTATTACCAAGAATAAATGTCAAACCGTTTGGAAATTATATTAAAAAATAGATAAAAAAGCACAATTAAAGTACATACGTCACGAAATGTGTGCTTACGTCATTTTCACCGGCGGGAGATTTTCGTAGACAATCGGAATTGAAAAGTTCATGTAGTACATGGAGCAAAAAAATATGCACGCACTAATATTCAGCACAATAAAATATATTTCAATTTAGTAGAAATTGAAAATTAATCTGGATTTTTTTTTTTCTGTTTGAAAGAAAAAACCCGCAATAACTTGGTAGACTTGGTATTAGAGATTTGGCGCTAATCTCAGCAATAGCAGCTATTTTTACTTCGCGTGTGTAAATAAAAAAAAAAAAAAAATTCTTTGATGTTTAAATAAAAGGTTTCGATTTATGGCCTTATTTCTTTTTTTTCTCTTTTTAGCATTTTAAATGGGATTAATGAAAGACATATATTTTAAATTAAATGAGTGAAAGGTTTATATTTAAATGAAATTAATTCAATATGAAAATATTATAGGAACAATATTTGGTGATTTATCAACTGCGCCAGGATAACATAAAAGTACCAATATATCAAACAGTATGTAGTATGTGAAATGAAACAATTATATTATAATCACCCATCGAACAGGAAAAAAAAAAACTAATATTCTGCATTCAGAGGGAAAATCCATCTCCTGTGCCGTAAGATTTGGCGAGTTCTTTTTTTGGTGATAAGTTTTTCGATGTGATTGTTGGGATCTGCAGGATTTGGCTTACTTTTTCTAAATCTTATTTTTTTGCAGATGTGGTATTATGTAAATATATTTTTTTGCAAATATTTTTCTATTTTGTATATTTGGCATTCTATTTTGTATATTTTCTATTTGGCATTTGGAAAAGATATTTTTACCTTTTTATCTGTGCCTTCGGAAATATTAAAAAATAAGAAATTATTTACATATATCAAGCGTATAATGTTATGTTTTGCATTTTTATACGGACCACTTCTCAATTTTTAGATTTTAAATGCTAATTATTATTTACTAGCCGTTTATTAATTGTTTAAAATTTAACCCCCTGACAATAACAATTATTTATTACAAAAATGCCTCCTAGGTTTGTTAAATAAGTTTGTTTATGTATTTTCATTACTTATTAAAATATCGAATATGGCGATAAAATTTTATTTTAGCATCGTGCTTAAATTTTTAAGATGGTGCAAAAACATGCTTTAATAAACGTATGTTTGTAAATATTAGAAAAACATGTTTTACCGCTCTCTTGAAAAATTTTGTAAGATGCTAAAACTACCTTTTGGCACCATTTAAATTTTTTTTCGCCAACCGACATAGGATACGAAACTTTTCCCCATTCAGATGCACAGGCAAGGCTGGTCTCAAACAAGAGTAAAGCTAGCAACAATATTGTTTTAACTCTATAAGAGTTACAATAATGATATTAAATGTTCCGATTGGCTTTGGGCCCAATTACGAAAGTTTCTCCTTAAAAAACTGTAGAAGAAATCTTTTACATTTGTTTCAAATGAAGCTCGGTCTACAAGGTATTAGTTAATAATACAAACAACACTAATGGCATGGAGGCAAAAATTTTAATTTAAATGTATATATTTGAAACCCTACCCCCCCTACCCCCCCCCCAAAGAAAAAAAAAGAAAAGAAAAGAAAGTTACAGTAATGAATTTAAAATGGCGTTAAGCCACGCTTTCTGACATAAGCAATTGGCTGCAAACGCGATAACGAAACTTTCACTTAACTTAATAACATGTAGCTAATATAGCCAGCCCTCAGGGTACTTTGCAGTTATACAGACCTTGTGGTTTCTTTAAAAAGCTTGAGACAATTCAGGTTTAAGAAGTTGAGATTTACTGTCAAATGATATAAACAACTATGAGCAGAAAACTGATGAATTATTATTCACGTTTATGTATGTATTTAAAAAAAAAAATTGCATCTGATTACACTTATTAGATAAATTACTTCTGTTTGCATTTAATAACTGATAAACGGCTTCTGTATATTAAATGAATTGTTTAAATATTGGGAAGAGGTGGCAAGAGGTAGAAAGACGAGTAAACAAACGGGTAGAGAGACGGGTAGGGAGACGAGTAGCGACATAGATAGGCTGACGGGTAGCGAAACGAATAGACAGACGGCTAGAGAGAAAGGTAAAAAGAGGGTTGACAGAGGGGTAGCGAGATGGGTCACGAGACGGGTAGCGACACCGGTAGAGCAATATAGAGACAGGTAGCGAGACGTGTAGAGAGATAGACAATCGGTTAGAGAGACGGGCAGAAGAACGGATAGGGAAACAGACAGATTGTGGAGAGACAGACAGACAGGCAAAAGAAAAGTCTGCGGATTGACGCAGTAAAGGCGCAGGGGAAAGAGTCTCCTAGAGAGTAATCAAGAAGTATCTGTTAAGTTTTAGAAGTATCTGTCTGCTTAACTTTGAAATATATATAATTTTTCAATTTTGTCGATATGGAGATTTAATGTAAAAGTTACTTTACAGAAGTCATCGAAAGATTTTTTGTATACTTTAATAGTAATTTAGACTATAGTTTTGCAATCTGGTTTGTAGCAAAGCATGCTATCAATGTGGTTTGAAGTGTAAGAGTTTCTATAAACAGTTATACAAATAATAGATATATAATCAAGGAAGAAAATTTTTTAAATTCACACACAAAAAAAGGTGCAACAATGAAATTAAATTCGCGTTAAGCCACCCTTGATAGAATAATCTATTGGCTGCAAATCCAATTAAGTAACCTTAAAAAGCTTGGCGTTTTAAAAGATCAGGCTTTTTTTTTTGTTTCTTTTTTAAGTTTTGCGCAACACACGCTTAAGAAAATGAGATTCTTTGCCACATGTTAAAAAAAAAATTATGACAACACATCTGATGAACACATCTCTTTTCTATTTTTTTAACAGTGTATATGAATTTATATATGATATTTTGTAATTCTATCAATTAATTTGCTGTTTTTTTATATTGTAATTATTAACCCTATGTTCTCAGCAATATCACTCAGACTAATCCCTTTGAGGGAAGTCCTAGTTTTATAATATCTAGCTTGTATTTCAATATTTTGAAACGATTTTTTTTGCATTGAATAGCTGAGATTAATCTCTACAACGGACAATTTTTACTTCGTCGATTTTGGTTCGAGGTTTTTTTTTTTTTAATGAGGATACTTTCACATTACGATTTTGAAAGTAAAAGTATCCCCATTAAAGAAAAAAAAAACTGTCATCAAAATCATGGAAGTAAAAAAATGGCGTTTGTCGATCTCAGATATCCAGTTCAAATAAAATTGTTTAAAAAAATTCAAATGCATACTAGATATTGTAAAATAACTGTCCCATCGGATTAACATTAGCGAGCGGGTGTTTTCGCGTGAGAGGACAAGACCCTTAAGATATTATATTTCTTGAAAAGTAACATTTTTTAACGATATTTTTAAATAAATATAGAAAACGTATTAAAAAGAAATTGTAAAAGTATGTATAATAGAGTGAAATGCTTCTGTCTCTATGTTGAAATGTTTGTTGCCTGACACGTTTCTGAATTTAAAAATTGAGGACGCCATAAAATTTAAAATATCAAAATACTATAATACACCTATGTAAATCTTTTAATCTTCGCAAAAAAAAAAAAAAAAAAAAAAAAAAAAAAAGAAAAAAAGAATTTCAATCAAGAAATTGTAAGTATATGTAATGTAATATGTTTTATAAACATAAGTAATATAATTTTTAAATAAAAGTTTTATAAGAAATGATAAAATAAATATAAATTAAAAATAGGTATAAAAAACCCTCACTTTCTTATAAGCATTAATTATTTATTTGAAAAATGATGCCTGATTTCATGACTGCAACTCATGTAGATAAAAAAAAAATTCCTTTACTTATCACTTTGCTGCTGGCTAACGGATAAATGACTTAAAATGAATTCATTATTTTATAATTAAGTTATAAAAATATTAAAATGTTACTTTGTTATGGGAAATACACCTGTGTACATAATTTTTCATAATTCTAGCCTATCATAGAATACAAAATTCCATCTTTACATACAAAAACAAATAGAGTAAAAGAATGTAGACAAATAAGAATGATGATTGATTGATAATTAATTAATGTATTTCACAATCTGCCTCTTGAATAAATAGAATATGTAACTGAGATTTACCTGTTATTCTTCTTCCTTCAGCAACATCGGGATCACAATACACGAAAGGACAGACATATTCAGCTGGTTCTTCACTTTTTCTACCTGAAATAATTATAATAAGTTTTATTAGTAAATACAATTCAATGGAAAACAAAATAAAATATTATTTATTTTTAAACAATCACACACATATGCAAACTTAAAAATGTAGCATTTACATATAAAATTGTGAGGGAAACGAAACCACAAAACTTTAATCTAAAATTAAAGCTAATTTAATTTAAATTAAAAAGTCAAAAGCTTAACTGAAGATAAATAGGGATCCCGATAAATATGGAAAACAAAGTAAACTTTCCACAAACGTAAAAAAAAAAAACAAAAAAAAAACCGATTTTACAAATCAAACAAGAACGAAAAATCATGCGTCAAGCATAGATTATGTAACACTTTCCAACGCTTCCAAAATAATTTTACGAATCATTCTCTTTAATAAGCTAAAAGATAACATCTAAGTAATCCAAATACTTTTATTCAGCCCTGTATAGGATCTATAGATTTGTATATATACTACATAGGATGCTAAATTTTAGTTCAGTTAGGAAACACGTAGCACAGTTTAAAATTCTCCGTCTGGAGTTAAATAATACGGAAATGTGTTCCCGAACTTTTGTGCTTCCCTGTATAGGATCTACAGAATTTATACACACCACGTAATATACAAAAAGCGATTTAAAATTAAAATCGCGTTTAATAACTTAAAACGCACTTCCAGGAATTATTGTTAACATACAGTAGAGAATTCTTTTGTGTGTCCCTGTAAATGAACGATGACTGCTATACACACAATATTCTGTAGTAAGTCTCTTGTAATGAACCTTATATAAATTTCAATGCGTTTAAAATAGGGAAACATTATTTAAATAAACCGCAGACGATTTTTCTCCATAGACGTAATGTAACGGAATTCTTTTGACTGTCCCTGTAAAGTAAGTATAAGTGCTATGCACACCCTATTCCATATTAAGCTTCTTCTAAGGCACCTTAGTGATATATATAAATTTCAATGCGTTTAAAATAGGGAAATATTATTTAAATAAACCGCAAATGATTTTTCCCCATAGGCCGCAATGTAACGGAATTCTTTTGAGTGTCCCTGTAAAAAAACTATAAGTGCTACATACTTCCGTTGAAATAGGGAACATGCTATAGATAACGATTATAACATATAAAAATTACAGGGAAATCCGAGCATATTTACGGGAGTTAGAGCACGGACAGACGGCAGACGGCCAGACAAACCGAAGTCATAAACACTTTTCAACTAGGTTGGAAAGTGTTAAAAAGGGTACAGTGATGTTCATAGTTTCATAGATTCATAGTTTAAAATTGCAAATTAAATTACATAATTAAAAGATTTAATGAATTTTAAAATATTGATGAGTTTGGAAAAACTAAATGAATAATCATTTTCCCAAAAAGTATCACTATTTTTGAATAAAAATATTCACTCTATTTAATTCAAAAAATTCTAAAGTTAAATAAGGTAAAAATGGTAAACATTCGCTAAAATCAGTAGATTTTGTTGCAATATAAATGTAATATAATTAATATTTCGTAGTTGGAAATCGAGAATTTAAAAAAAGAAGAGAAACATATTGGGCTAATGCCAAAAAAGTCCAGTGTCGAGAGTTGTTTAAATGACTATAAATTATTTTATATGCTTCTCACAGGAAAAGTAAATCAAACTTTTAAAAGGATCATGATTACTTCAATGCATATTCAAATTTAAAATCTGTAAAAACATGAATATACAAATTTCCGACAATTTTGAACAAGTGACTTGCTAAATATAAATTACGCGCTAGATTATCGTACAAAGTTCATGTTTATAAAAACCCAAAACATAAAGTTAGCCATATTTTATCTTGAATAATAAATTAGAGATAGATCTAAATAATATTTTTTTAAAGATCTTTCATTCAAACCAACATTGTCCAAAACACCAAAATTAATGTCTAAATAAGTGTCTTTACCCTTAAAAAAACATTGCTTATATTCTTATTTTAATGTTGCTTTTATGCAAATTTTAAGGTACCGAAACAATGCTAACTATATTATAACTAATTATAACTTTTTTGTTTTTCATTCTTTTAGATAGGGTATTATAAATTTCTATTTAGGATAAATGAAAAAAAAAAAGAAAAAGAAATCAAATGAAAGGGGAAGAGGAAATTTAGATCGTATTAAAATTTTCTCAGATCAAACAAAAACAAATATAATCCCATTCCTTAACAGAAAAAAAAAAAAAAAAAAAAAAAAAAAAAAGACGTCAGTAGAAAAACATATATACATAAATAAGAAACTTTAGAGAAAAAAAAAACTTTATGTATTTTTTTTAACTTAGGTGTACTGTATAGTAATAGAAAAAAAATATTTCACGGTGAATACTTTTATTTTTCCTTTCTTTCTTTTTTTTTCTTTTTAGTTTATAGGCTATAATAGTGATAAAAGGTAATAATAATTTTTATGGGCAAAATATTTTCCATTATTCTTCATATAACCAAATTGATATTGATATTGGTTAATTTAAATTTCAATATCGCAACTTCATCGCATATTTCAACTATTTTTATGGTCATTCATATTTTATATACACATTTGCAGTACTATATGAAGTATACTTTCTTCTATACTACATGAGAATAATTTCTTCTACATAAAGCATATATAAAAAAATAAAACACTTATTACATTTATTTTTTTATATTATGAAGAAATCATTATAACTGAATTCATTTTGAATTGTTTGATTATCCCAGTAAAAAAAAAAAAAATGAAAAAAAAAAGTGCTTAAAAATACAAAACTGTTTATAGTTTTTTTTCTAATCAGCATTGTAAAAATGATAATATATTTCAGAGTCAAAGCTGTTGTCGTAAAAGTGAAAAAAAAAGCTTGATATAATTATTAATTTCTCAGTTAAGAAGCAGTTCATTATGAGATATTTAAAAAAAGGAATTGGAACGATATTTTACCATTCATTAAAATTAAAATTTCGTGGCAATACTGACACAAACTTCTGATTGCCTCGAAATAAATTTGAAAATTTTCTAAAAATGGTCCCACATTACATTATAATAGACACATCGTGTTAAGGTTAAAATTACAGTCAGGTTCACGGAAAAACATGTGTATTGAGTTAAAAAAAAAGTGTTAAGATTAAAAAAACCGAAAGAGATTAATTTTAAAATTGTAAAATAAATGTGAAATTGTACGCAAAAATTTTTAATACTGAAAGCTATACTTTTTTTAGTTTTCAAAGAAGTTATGTAACGCAGTTTATTTTAAATCTCATACTTTGAGACACGCATTTAATAATAATAATAATAATAATAATAATAATAAAAAGAATACACTTCTTTCTATTATAGAAATATTTGAAAAAGTTACTTATGAACACGACAAATGTAAAAGTGAATATAATGGAAAAAATTTTCAACTAGTTAATAACTTTACTCATTTTTGAAATTTAAAGCATTTCACCTAAATTATACATCTTGCATTTATGAATTTGTTAAAGATAAAGTTATTTGAATAGATACTTTTTATTTCTGTTATCCAACTTACAAACTACAGCGACCAGGTAATAGCAAACCTTAAAAGTTTAACCCACACTCCCAAATAATAATAATAATAGATGAACAATTTTAATACCTGTATAAAGGTTTCTTGTATCAGCCGATATATCGAAAAGTTATTTTAAGCATGTATATATATAAAATAATTACATTCCACTTAAGCAGAATTAGAATAATAGCAATATACATTTTACAGATTTTTAAATAATTTTTTTAATAAAAATTTTAAAATACACTGCTTAGATATTCATGCTATTTAAAACAAAAATTCTAGCTTTAAATACGACGAAGACTACTCAGTAAAAGTAGCAAAAAATCGATAGCTTTGGCAGTAATACAAATGTAATGAAGAAAGAAAAAAAAACGATCTGTTACATTTCTTTTTTCATATTATGAGGAAACCATTATAATTCAACTAAATTTGAAATATTTGCCCTTTTCCGTTGAAAAAATTGAAAAAAAAATGTTTTAGCTTCTGAAAATAATTAGAAAGTTTCAAAAGCTAAAATTTTTAATTTAGTTTCAAGAGTTAAAATTTTAATTTTTCTTTTACAGACCATCATACATATAAATTCTTTGAAAAGATGAGAGTTTTTCAGAAGTAAGATTTCCGTCAACATGCTTTAAACAAATAAATTATCTTGTAAAATAAAGTGGCAAAATTTGAAACTAATTTACTTGAAATATAAAGTTTAATATACAATAACTTAGGAGTTAATAAAGCAGAAATTATTCGACATCATAATGATGAGAACTGCTGCAAATTGGATCTTAATTGAAAAATGATAAACAATATTTAAGAAACAATTTATATTTCTTATTCTAATAAGTTTTGTAAAAATTATAATATATGACAGTGTTAAAGTTGTTCTTGTAAAAGGGAAAAAAAATATTGATCTACTTATTAATATCACAGTTAAGAAGCAGTTAATTATAAGATATATTTTTTATATAAATTGGCAATATATTTTCCAAAATTTTAAAATAAAATTTAGTGGCAATTCTGGTGTATGATTGTGATTGTCTCAAAAGAAGTTTGAAATTATTCTAACAATGGTTCCACATTTCATTAAGATCATGTTATGTCTAAACTTACAGTTAGGCCCACAGAAAATCTTTTTTGCAGTTCAATTCAAAGCATTGCTACGATTAAAACAAAAATTAGAAATCAGAGACTTTCTTGGGCAGTATTTAGGAATATTTCAGAGCATAACTTCAAAATTTGGGATATTCATTGCAAGAGCTTTTACGATTGACTTAAAATTTCTGGAGAGTGTACACTGATATCTTTGTAAAATTGTGAAAGAAATATGAAATTGTAATGTGTAAAGGAGTGTACGAGAGAAAATGTCTTCGAATCATCTTAAAAGTTGAAATACATATCCTTCGGTAATGTCTTAGATGCAATAAATTTTAATACTGAAAACCACAGCCTTTTTTTTTTTTTAAGAAGTTTTATACCAGTAGCATATTTTAAACAGTTATATTTTACAGGGAGACGCATGTTATTTAATGCGTTGCGATCTGCGATACGCATATTACTTTTTAAAAAATCTGTTTTATTATATAAATATTTGAAAATTTACTTATATACACGATAAATATAAAAATTAATATAATGGATTTTTTTTTAAACTAGTACTTTATTAATTTTTGAAATTCAAAATATTTCATCTGTTTTCTTCATTTAAAATTTATTAATAACAAAAATTAAAAGTTATTTCGATAGATAGTTTATTATTATTATTATCCAACTTTATAACAATTATTATGTAACTTATATAAACCACAGCAACCAGGTAACAGCAAACATAGAAAGTTTAATCTCCCCGCATATAATAATTATAATTTTTTATGAAAGATTTTATTACACGTATAAAAGTTGTATAAATATTCTTTATATCAGCCGTCCCAACATGCGTTATATTAATATTTAGAATTTAAAATACACTAAAAATAACAACTATGTGAATACCAATATATCCAAAGTTTATTTTAAGAATGTATAAAAAAATTCTGCTTTCTACTTAAGTAGCATTAGAATAATACACATATATGCTCTAGAAATTTTTCAAAAAATGTTATAAATAATTTAAAACACATGGCTTAAATTAATCACTCAATTTAAAGCTGTAAAAGTACATAATAATAATAATAATAATAAAATCGACGGATTTGGTAGCCAAAAAAAAAAAAAAAAAAAAAAAAAAGTAAAAGGAGCTATCCGATACATTTTTTTTTTCATATTATGAAATAACCATTATAATTTAATTAAATTTAAATTGTTTCACTTTTCAAAAAAAAAAGTGTTTTAATTTTCGAAAATAATTAAAAAGCAACTGGTTTTTAAGAGCTAAAATTTTACATCATTCTTCTACAGACCATCATACATACAGTTCTTTCAAAAAATGAGAGTTTTGCAGAAATAAGATTTCAGTAAACATATATAAACATGCGTTAAACAAGTAGTTTTTAAATCAAATGACAGAATATAAAACTAGTTTTCTTGAAATGCAAAATTTTACGTTCAATAATTTAGGAGTTTATAATGCAGAGATTATTCAAGCGTATAACTTAAAGAACTGTAGTACACTGTGTCTATATTTAAAAACAATCTAAAAAAAAAATGTTTATAGTTTTTTCCTGAGTAACATTGTAAAAATTATAATGTATTTCAGTGTCAAAGTTCTTCTCGTAAAAGGGGGGGGGGGGAGGGAAGCTTGATATATTTATTAATCTCTCATTTTAAAAGCAGTTAAGTATGCGATATTTTTTAAAAAGTAATTGGCTATATATTTTACAATTTTTTAAAATTAAAATTTCGCACCAATTCTGATGTAAATTTGTGAAGGCATCAAAAGAAATTTAAAGTTATTCTCAAGCTGGTCCGACATTATATTAAGATAGGCACATTATGTTAAGTATAAAATTGCAGTTATGTTCAAAGAAAACCTTTTTAGTAATGAAATTTAACGTTTAAAAAAAGTTCGAAACCAAAGAGTTTCTTGGGAACATTTTAGAAATATTTCACAAAAATGCACGATATTGATATCAAAAGCTCGGGTGATTGACTTAAATTTCTGAACACTAATAACATTTTTAAATTTAAAAAATGTGAATAAAATGTCAAAATGTATGTTTACGGGAGTTTACGGAAGAAAATGTCTTCGGTTCATGTTAATTGTTCTAGTAGATATCTTTCGTTAATGTTTTAGTCGTAAACATTTTTAATATTGAAAGGCATGGCTTGTTTTTTTTTGTTTTTGTGATTATTAATTTAAACTAAAGTAAGTATAGTTAGACATAGACAGACAGTTTTTTTCTATTATCCAACTTATCAACTACTATCACAACAAAGTAATAGTAAACCTCGTAGGTTTAATCCCTCCCCTGCCCCCCCCCCCCCCCCCAAAAAAAAAAGATGAACTTTTTCAATACGAAAAAGATGAATTTTCGAAAAATCGAAAAGTTGTATAAATATTCCTTATATCAGACTTCTCAAGTATAAAGTTTATTAATATTTAGAATTTAAAATATACTAAAAATAACATCTATTTGAACACCAATATATCAAAAGGTGATTTTAAGCATGTATAAAAAAATCTACATTCTGCTTAAGTAGCATTAGAATAATAGCAGTATACTTTCTAGAGATTATTAAAAAAAAATTATAAATTATTTAAAATACTCTGATTAAATATTCACTCCATTTAATTGAAAAATTCTATAATTAAATAAGACAAAGTTTATTATTCCATAAAAGTAGTATTTTTTTTTTTTTTAAATCAGATTTGGTAGTAATAGAAGTAATTGTGTATAGTTGAAAATCGCAAATCTTGAGGGAAAAATAAATAATAGAGGAACTCACTGATATATATATATTTCATATTATGACAAAACCATTATATTTGAATTATGCAATTTTCCATATAAAAAAATTCGGCAAAAAATGTTTTAAATTCCGAAAATTATTAAAAAAGCAACTAGTTTCAATAGCTAAAATTTCAAACAACTCTTCTATAGACCATTATATATACAATTCTAAGAAAAGATGGGAGGTTTACAGAAATAAGATTTTAATAGAAATATCTATAAAATACGTTAAATAAATACTTTTTTAATATAATGACAGAATATGAAACTAATTTTCTTGAAACACAAAATTTTATATTCAATAATTTTGAAGCCAATAAATAAGAGATTATTCAAGTGTATAATTTTGAGAACTGAAGTAGACTGTGTCTATATATATTTAAAAACAATTTAAAAAACTGTTTATAGTTTTTTTATGAGTAACATTGAAAATTTTATAATGTATCTCAGTGTGAAAGTTCTCGTAAAAGGGAAAAAATTATATATTTATTAATCTCTCAAATAAAAAAAACATTATGAGATATATAATTATGAGATATTTAAAAAAGAGTAATTGGCTATATATTTGACAATTTTATAAAATTAAAATTTCACTGCAATTCTAATGCAAATTTGTGAAGGTATCATAAGTAATTTGGTCCGAAATTACATTATGATATAAAGCACATCAATTTAAGTCTAAAGTTACACATATGTCCACAGAAAATGTTGTTTGTAGTGAAACTCAAAAAATTGTTACGATTAAAAAAAAGTTATAAACAAAAGAATTTCTTGGACACTTTTTAGAAAATTTTCACAAAAATACTGGATATTCATATCAGGAACTTGGTTAATTGACTTGAAAGTCAGAACACTTATCATATTTTTAAATTGTAAAAATGTGAATGAAATGTCAAAATGTATGTTTACGGAAGTATGCGGGAGAAAATGTCTTCGGATCATCTTAATTATTATAGTAGATACCTTCCGTTAATGGGTTAGACGTAAACATTTTAAATTCTGAAATCCATACTTTTACTTTAAAGATGAAGAAGTTATATTATAATATTATATTTTCTACCGTTATATATTAAAGCTCATATTGTGAGATATGCATTTTATTTTTAAAAGAAAAAAAAGCACATACTCAATTCTATTATAAAAAAATATTTGAAAAAGTTACTTATATACACTGAAAACGCAAAAATGAATAGAATGGGGTATTTAAAACTAGTTATTAACTTTATTATTCTTTTTAATTTAAAATATTCCACCTGAGTTGTACATCTAGAATTTACCAATTAACTAAATCTAAATTTATTTGACAAATTGTTTTTTTTCTATTATTCAACATATAGACTACAGCGACCAGGTAATTGCAAACCCCGAAGATTTAATCCCCTGACCCTTCAAAAAATATAATAATAATAACCATTGAATCCCAGGTCCCCAAAAATGATTTACGACAGTTTTTAATGCATCTATAAAATTTCCTTATAACAGCATTCCCAAGTATGCACTATATTAATATTTAGAATTTTTAAATATTCTACAAATAACGACTATTTGCACACCAATATTCCAAAAGTTTTCTTAAACATACATTAAAATGCTGTAGATTCTAATTAAAATAATAGCAATATACTTTCTAGAGATTTTTTGAAAAAATTATAAAAAATTGAAAATACGTTGCTTAAATTATATAAGAAAATGTTGGTATATATTTTATATTATTAAAATTTCAAAAGCAATCATACATATAGAAGTTATTTTTTTAAATGATAGATAATAAGTAGTAGGATTTTTAGCTTATCATGTGCCAATATAATATACAATAATGTTAAATTTAATAAAGATAAAAAGGAAAAAGATCAAACTTTGTTTTCTTTCACGGCAAAACAATAAATTATTTGCAACATAAGAAAAAAAAAAGCATTTGTTAGATTCTATTTAATTTGTCAACGCAAATTAATTACATTATAGTATCGTACAAAACAGAAAATTTCGGCATCATTTCTACTTCACAGTTATAACATTTTACCAATTTTTAAAAACCATCTAGAATTTAAAAAAAACAAAACGCAAAGCCTTATTAGAGATTAGGGAAAGTGAATTATTGTTCATTTTATACATTTCATTGAAAAGTATGATATTTCAGCGTTTGAATGAAAAGAACAACAACATATTAATATCATGTAAATAATTTCATAGTCATATCTTAACATCATTTGAATATTTCCCATATATTAAATGCTAAATAAAAATAATAATTAGTAAATAAAATAATAAGATACAGAGATAATAGAACAAAGTCTGTGACTTACCGAACATTTTTTTAAATCTTGAATCTTCTTTTTTCTCATTAGGTATCAGTCCATATCTACGGACAGGATTTGGCCTAAACATGCTAGCAAAACGGGAACAATCCATATCGATGCACAAAAATTTCTTGATAATGAAACAATACACTACACAAGTCAAAACGTTTCACTAAATGTAAAAATATTCACCACCAACACAACTACAGATTTTAGTTATGACCTTCGAAGAATACGACTTCAGAAATCACTGAATTTACTAAGACTAAAGTTTTAGCCAAAGGCTTGCAAGGTATCCACAAAATTTCTTTATCAGTAGCAATAAGGGATTAAACAGGTTGGATATGTTTGAAGAGAACCCCCAAATCTAAAATTGACAAGCGCATTCTTTCCCCATTTAAAATGAAACACCTTCTCTATTGTTATAATAATTCTCAAGGGATTATCTTGTCAAAGGTCAACGCCTTAAAGTGGGCATATGGCATTTTGTCAAAATATAGAGACTTCATAAGATGTCATGTGTAAACCCCCCCCCCCCCCCCACCCTTTTTAACTGTCTCAGAAATTATGGAACATAGATATACATTATGGGCGGTAATTGTTGTCATTGTTTGCAAAACCACAGGTGTCTTGATTAAACCCTGTCCCATTCTGTTATGTGAAAACTTGAAAATTCTCAATGCTTATAGGGGAAAAAAAGATAGTTATATCAATTTTTTAAATAAGAATTTCATTTAAGGACACAAATCTGTAGGTTACCCTAAAACCAACTTATTTTTTAATATTAATTATGTACATTCAAGTTCAAAATGCATTCTGCCTTGCCTTATTCTCAGAAACAAAATATTCGCGAAATTTTCATGATATTTCGCAAGGTTCTTTTAAAGATATTACACAAAACTATTTTAATCACGCTTATATTTTACCAAAATGTAAATCGTAAAAGGATTCAACAGAAAAACAGAATTTCGTTTATCAACCTCAATATCTTCCAAGTTATGGACATTTAAAAAAAGGCTGTGGTTACGTCTTCCTTTCTTCCTTCCAAAATGCAAAACTTTGCGATACATTTCTGACGTCTTTTTTCATCCGTAGATGCATAGAATTTGCACACATTACTATTGTAATGAAAAAAAAAATCGAATAGCATTTTTCATTTTATTTCTTGAATTAAAATCGTTTGCTTTCTTATGACAGCATTTCCCTGAATATCGGGTCTAAAAATCGCTCTGAAAAAGCTAATTTTGACGTAAGTTTGTGAAAGATTACTTGCTTTCATTCTACATTTGTAAATATATATGTCCAAAAAATATAATATAAATTCCAGCACTTTTATTTCTCACTTGCAGCGAGAAGCGACTTAAGTCTATTGAAAATTTATTTAAAATATTTTTTTTAATTATAAAGTTCAGGAAAAAAAAAATTCGGATTGAAGTGAGATACCCTGTATTTTTTACTTAAGTAAATGGATTGCGATTTTGGTTTCCCATTCAAAAATAATTTGCTATCGCGTTGATCATTAAATTTTAAAATTTTTAACCCTGTAACTGAATCTACCTGTATATTCAGTTACTTATAAAGTGCTAGCAGAGGCTTTTACTTATTTATTTATTTATTTTTACTCCCATTCTTGGAAGACAAAGTAAAATCTCGATATATCCGAATTATTGTGCACTTCCAGCAATTATTTTAATATCATCGCTTGTCACAAAAACAAGGTAAGAGTTGAAAGTTTCGTTAAAATATCGTTATTATTTTTTAAGTTGAAAAAAAAATCACAATTCGAATTGGAGACACCTTGTATTTTCGGCTGATTACAGGGGTTGCGTCAACTGGTATCCTATAGATAATTTGTTCCTTGAGGTGTACTCTAAACTCTACCACCTCTTAATATTTGTAATCTGCTATATGCATCTACCATATAAGCTAAAGTGCAGATGAGGGAACTCGATATGCTTTGAACTATTTATAATTATCATTATTTGAGTATTTCATAATATCTTTTGGCATCTCATTAAATGGTTTCGTGAAGGAAAATAATTGAAGGAGGTTCGCAAACCTCCTTCAACAGAGCAGCGGAGGAAAATATATAATTTTCCTCCGCTCAAGAATGCGAAACTTTCTGACTCGTTTTTAAACGTGAAAGAATAATACTTGCAGGTATGATTATTGAAGTCATTAGCATTCGAAATATTTTAGCTCACAGGCTATATCAAGGTTTCTGAGCTAAAGTATCCGCCGGTTCTGTATGTACGTATGTATGTATGTACGTGTATACGTATGTACGTGACGCGATAACTCTTGACAGAAATAACCGTTTTGCTTCAAATTTTGTTTAGAGGTTCATTGTGATAAGGCGCTTTCCTGATTAGTTTTAGGGGTTCATTTTTTCGTTTTCCGATAAAGAAATTACATATTGAGTTATTAGCAATTGTTGTCTCACAGTACGGCAGTTTTTTTTTCCTTTCATGCGCTGTCGTATCTGGAAATTTGGTTTAAAACTTCAACATTAATAGCATTTAATCTCATAATCATTAATATAGTAAAAGCCTTAGTCAGTTTTAGAAATACTCAGAGAAAAATGCAATTTTATCACACTCATAATATATTTTTATTTTTTATAAAATGTTTCGAATTTTTTTCCTTATGACGATTTGTGGCTAATTTCCTTCTTGTATTTCTATCAGTGGCTCATGCTTTTATTTTTATTTTTTTGATCTCGAAAGTTTTAATTAAAAAATAGTTTTTTTTTCTGCTTTTTAGTTCCTTAAAAAAGCGTTGTTTTTATTTATTTATTTTTAAATCATAAAATCATATAATTACAGAACTAATATAAATGAACGTTAGCAGTGAACAGATCGTCTTTCTGTTTCTATGTGAATGAAATTAGAATTTTTCGATTCAAAACAATCCCTATGAACAGGGACTCGAACTCTGGACCATAGGGTTAAACGCCTAATGTTTTTACCGACTAACCAAACCAGGCTCGCGTTGATGGAATCGTCTTACAAAACACTTTCCATAAATTTGTTTTTCAACATATAATCAAAACTTAATTAGAATTAATTTATTAATTAATACCGTATATACTCGTGTATAAGTCGAAGAAATTCAGACAAAATTTGGGAGTTGGAAACGGGGGATCGACTTATATACGAGTTAGTTAAAAAAAATAAAATAAATAGATAATATTTCACACTCCGGAAGAAGCGTGAAATACCGGAGTCACCGGGTCTAGGTCGGAGAGAGAGATAAAAGCGGACAATGGTCATTTTCCTGTGATTGCCAGAAAAAAATCTCAACAATAACATCCCTGTAATTGTTTTGCACCCATTTTCTCTTGGGATAGAATACCCTTCAATACAGGGGTATTCCTTTCATTATTTTATTTCCCTTTTTAAAAAGAGTTCAACTTGAGAATGCTTCTAGATTTCTCTACTAAAAGTCCTACAATACGAAGACGTACTATATTTTAGCAGTTTAAGAAGTTGTTTAGCCTTGCAAATAAGGCTTGAATAGATTTTTCAAAGATTTTTTTCTTTTTAAGTATCACTAAATTGATGTGAATGTGTTTCAAAATAGTTTTAGCTTCTTCAGTTTTACATAATTATATAGTTTTAAAACGTTGAATTAAAAAAAAAAAAGGTCTGGTCCCTCATTCCTCCCCCTCTTGTCATATAATTGATAAGTGCATATAATTGATAATAACATATAATCGTAATTCTCTGAAGTTCGCTTTCTTCCCCTATCTAAAACAATTAAAATATCGATTTTGT
Organism: Maratus michaelseni; assembly: GCA_963931845.1. Classification (NCBI taxonomy): domain Eukaryota; kingdom Metazoa; phylum Arthropoda; class Arachnida; order Araneae; family Salticidae; genus Maratus; species Maratus michaelseni. The sequence goes on from OZ007598.1 coordinate 10,073,388, forward strand.
GATGCTGGCTTGAACGGGACTCTTCACTCACTTGAAAACACCCGCTCGCTAAAGTTAAACCTATGGGCAGGTTGTTTTCGAATTTCTCGTTTAAATTTGAATATTTTTAAATGATTTTTTTCTTTTCTTTTTCTTTCTTTTCTTTTTATTTATTTCTTTTTTTTTTTTGGTTCATAGGTGAGCTGATATGGCTAATATGGCTATTTTCTACTTTTTCGATTTCCGTTGCAGATTTTTTTTACTAAAGGCACTAAGTAAGGTAAAGTAGTTTTAATGTAAATAATATTTATTAAACGAATTTTACGTTGGAAGCGAATGTTTGATGAGTATTTATATGTGCAACGTAAAGTCCTTATTAATTATAATTAATTAAAGGTACTTTCACTTTCAGTACCGGTTTCGAAAGTGAAAGTACGTCTATTAAAAAAAAATCTGCAATAAGTTAATCTAAATTCCCTCCTCCTCCCAAATTTTACTCTCAGCATACATAATTTGATTAAGATATATTTTTAAAAAAAATAATAAAATATAAGATTATTTCCCCTTTCTAATCATTTTAGAACTTTTCTTTGACAGAAACACTTTCCAAAGCATTTAGAATAAATACCACAACAAAACTAAATGAAAACCGCAATTTCAATGAAAGAGAACAGGAAGGAATGATTCAATAATAGACACATTTATAAAATTCAATATAAAAAAAAGTTACGGGCGGATTTTAAACATTTTTACACCAAAATTTTTGTTTTAAGACAAGGAAAAGAAAGAGTCCGGTTTCTTGTCACTCGGACACCTAGAAAGGCCAGACTCGCTCCGTCGCTCAAGGCTTTCAGTTAGTATAGCCGACCGCAAGTTTAATATTCTGGGACGTTCGGCAGGAATCTTGCGGTCGCGAGACACTTCTAGTATTACCTTCCACGGTTGTCCCAACGTCCCAAGTCCTTCCGGCCTGTACCGGGAGGAAAAGGCAGCTTTCCTATATCTTCGTTTTCAATATCTTCGTTTTAATGAAAATAACCAGTCTAAAACGCAATTTTAGACGGTTTTTTGCGTTTTCGTCTAAGCAGGTGTTATTGTATCATACTTATAGTGGGGGGCCCGCAATCGAATTATTACCAGGGCCCGCGGTCTTTCTGTACGGCCCTGCGTAAAAGAAAAGGGATTGGTGTTTTACTGCATTTTCAGAAGAAAATGCAAAATCGATGCCTGTCAATTTGACTATTTTGTTTACGGTGAAAAGATGTGTCCGAATTGTTGCGATTTAACCACTTCCAAAAGTATTGTTATTTTAAAAGAAGGCAACAGTTTTCGGCAATTAAAAATCCCTTTTAAATTCGGTAGTTTTTTTTCTTTTCTTCTTTTTTTTCCTTTAACAAATGAATATTGTATGTAAACAGGGAATCTTTTAATCGATTTTTAACTCATTTCCTAATAGGAGAGAATTATAAAACTGATGTTCAAAGGTTTGTTTCCGATGATAATACGACATTTTCATACCGTCTGCAAGTTATTGAGTTTTAAAATCAGTCAGTAACATTTTAGGAAACCCGGTCTATATTCAATTTACTGCATGAGAAATAAAACGTATATAAGAAACGGGGTCATGAATTAATTATTTCTTAATGGTACGTTTATGAATGCAACGAAATTGCCAAGGAACACGAAAAAACTCTAGAAATCGCCTAAAATAATCCCGAAAAAATAAAAAACCGCTCTATTAATACCGAATAAACTTTAATGAAAAGAGAAGAAAATTTATAATATTGTGGCTAAAAGATTATAATCAGATTCTTTTTACTAATGTGAAAAAATCGCCGCGGGAAACGAAAAAACTCTAGAAATCGCACCCCAAAAAAAATCCCGAAAAATTCAAAAACCGTTATATTAATACCGAATAAACTTTATTGAAAGGAGTAGAAAATTTATAATATTGTGGCTAAAAGATTAAAACCGTATTCGTTTTACTAATGTGAAAAATCGCTGCTGAACTATAAGGCTGAAAATTTCATTAACAAAATGCTAAAAATACAAAAGTACAGGACAAAATTTACTGCAGTGGACTAAAACCTAAAACAAATTTTAATGTAATTCGTTCACGAACTCAAAACTCGACACGAAACGCGAAAAACACTAAAAATTTTATTGAAAATCGCGGAAGGCGAAATGAGCTTGAAATCGAATTCAAGAAAACGTTCAAAAATCGCACGGGTCAAAGTTTACTATATTGAGCTAAAAGATTAACGCAGGATTTTTCTTTTACGAATGTCAAACAATCGCCGCGAAACTCGAAAAATCTTATGAAAAATTTCGCGAAAAATTCAGAGATTGCTGTATGAAGGAAAATAGGACTAAATTTACTATATTGGGTAAAAAGATTGAAGCCGGATTTCTTTTTATTAATGTGGAAAAATCGACCCAAATGTAAATTAAAAACCCGCAGAAAAAATTTAAAAAAAAATAATAAAATAAATCGCAACTGACAAAATTTAGTACAGGAACTAAAGCATTGTATGGCAAAAAATCATCATCGAATGGTAAAAAATCAGCGTTTTAAAACGCTAAAAATCACATTGAAAATCGCATTTAAAATAGAAAAAAACTTAAAAAATTTGCCGCGGAATGCGAAAAAACGACAAACACCACATTAAAAATTACTAAAATTAGAGAAATTAATTTAGAAATCCCCAAAAAGTAGTTTAAATAATGTTTTTATTTTTCTTTGCTTTTGCCCTAATAATAATAATAATAAACACAGAGTAAAAAATCAAATGTATTGTTATTTTAAAAGAAGGATTTAAGGGTCATTTCTGGTCACTACGGGTCAGGGTAAGCTCATTTTATCTAAAAAATTGCTCAAACTATTTTGACTGAATGTTGTAGACTACCGTTTTGGATTACGAGAAGAATATTGGGCTAAGTCACATGTTCGACAATATTCGATTAGTGGGTCATTTTTGTGCCACAACGGGTCAAGCGATTTTTATCTGAAAAACGGCTCTAAGATTATGAATAAATTTGGTATCCTACCATGTTGGGGTACAAGAAGACCACTGGGCTAGGTTACATGTTCGAGAAAATTGGAGTAGTGGGACATTTTTGGGTCAAGATCATTTTATCTAAAAAACGGCTCTAACGATTTTGACTAAATTTTATCTCGCCGTTTTGGGGTAAGAGAAGACCATTGAGCTAGGTTACATGTTGATACTTTCTGAATGAAAACAGGCACATGATTTAAAATGTGACGAAACTTTCGCTGGCGATAGTTTTTCCGATGGACTGATACTTATCTAGATAAAAAAATATATATATTTATCTTCATGAATCATGTACAAATATGCATTTCAATACACATAATGTGAATGTTTGTCAACAAACTGGTTTGTTGCGTGTCTACTCAACTTAACGTAGGCAAAATGTTGAGCTAAATTGCTTGAAGTTTCACTAAATTTCTCGCAATTTTGAAATATTTAGAATGTTTTATATTATGTGTAAGAAATAATGCATTATGAATTACTAACTCTGCAAGAATTGCTACTTATTGCCTACAATAAGGTGAGGTGCGTGACGTCACATGCACATTATCTATTTAAAACATGAAAGCGCGTAGGAATACGATATTGTTGTACACACAGAAGAAAAAAATAACCTTAATAGTATTAAATACTAAATTTAACTAAGAAATTATAGTTACAACGTAATTTAAACAGTGTTTGTTAAAATTGCGTTTTGAAATTATGTGTTTTCTTTTTTTCTCAAAAATATATTGTTCTTTTGAGAACTGGATTATAATATAAAAGATAGCGAAATGAAAATGACGCCACTTTGTCGAACTTATAAAAAATATATTAATTTTTTTAATTAAAATTAATGTGTTAAATGGAAAAAATTACGTCCTTTTTTTCCCACATAAACCCTTTTACTTTTAATCCCTTTTGTTTTAACGGCCATCTTTAAAGTATAATTATTGGAAAATACTATATATTTTCCTTTAAATCCAATTTTCATTATTAGTCCACCTAAATGCAAAGAGCTTAAATATGCCTCCTTGGTTGAAGTTAAATCTGAAAAAAATTACGATGTAATGATTTCTGAATGCCAATAGTTGACAGACGATTTTTGGCTATGTAGAATAAATTTAATCATGAATTTTGAATTCGCAAAATATGTTTTTATTTCCTTTAAAATTTACTTTAATATTAAGAAATATTTGAAATTGTCTGTTTTTTCTGTTCAAGTAGGACGTCATGTTCAACATCTTTTTAATTCAACTTCTTCTTTTTCGTCTTCTTTAAAAAAAAAAAAAAAAAATCCTTTTAAATTTTCACTTGGAAATTTTTTATTTGAAATTTATTGTTGAGGAAAAATTATCGTTTCGGGTGTTTATTTATTGGCAACTATAAAGTAAAATGGTTAAATTTTAATGGGAAAAGTGTGTATTGATTCTGTATAAAAATAATCAAATTTTGAATTATTAAGAAAAACATTAAAAAAAAAAAAATAAATAAAACACAGCCTATGTTCACTTCTGGCTTATAATCCATCTATATATAAATATATAGGGCCATTAAATCTTTCGTTTTTACGCTTACTTCAGCCAAACATCCATACACACTTTCACATTTATAGTATAACTAGTGGAACCGTGCAAGGATTTAGCACTGCAGTTTCATATTTTTTAATAACATCTAATATTATTTAGATGCAGGTTTAAACTTTTAAAGAAAAATTAAGGATAAAAATATCTGCAAACAACATAAGTCAAACCAGAATCATCACATTTATTCCTAACAGTAAAATCGCAACTGCAAAAGTCACGCGTGAGAGAGGGGGAAAAAATGTATTTTAACTGCATTAGAGGATGACGTCATCTTCTTCGGGAAAACCACGGGACAAAGAAAAATAAATTGAAAAACACTTAAATTAGAATTTAATCTTTTGTAACAAATCATACATTTTATGCTACACGTGTAAAATACCACTACTTCGATCGATCAATAATTTATTTTTCTTCTAAACGTATCAAATTCCAGTTTTGGTTTTTAATTATAAATATAAAATAAACCCGTGAGAAAACGTCGCATTTTATCTCTTTTATGCTATTTATTATATTTTTATGATCATTGTTGAGGATCCTATAATTTTTGTGGCAACACTCATTTGAGGAGAATTTCATTTCAATTATGAAAACAATGCCGATTTAATTTTTCATTAACAGCATTTTTTTTTAAATCCAGAAACATGTTTAGCTTAATGTAAGTGTACTATATCAGAAGCCTGTTCAAAATCCTTTCATATGTCGTTCTGCGTTTTGTATTTTCTTAGAAAAAGGGATGTTGACAACAGAAATAATATATACCAGAAGGACCCGTGCGAAGCTTTCGCTCTGCAATTTGTGAGATTTCCTGGTACATTTTAGCATTAATTTTTAATTAACTTATCTTTTTTTTTAATCTTTAATTAACTTACCATTTTCTTAAACACAAGCAATCATCATATATATTATTTCTGATTTTCTCTATTTAAACGAGAAATTCGAAAACAACCTGTCCGTAGGTTTAACATTAGCGAGCGGTAGTTTTCAAGTTAGTGAAGAATCCCCTTAACAAAATGTGAATGTATTTGACAGAACCAAATTTGTCAGTAGATTGTTCAAAAACTTTTCGAATGATACCTCATTCATCGTTGTATGTTTTGTATGTGCATAGAAAAAGGATGTTGACAACAGAAATAATATATATGATGATTGCTTTTGTATAAGAAAATGGGATTGCGAGAAATTTTTTGGTCAAATTTTATTCTCTGTACAAGGTCATTTATTTCTCTATATTGCCAAGACCCCTATACCGAAAAAATCCCTGACAGCTCGACCTACAGGCACAGGTAGATTTCGAAGACGCAGACCGCATCCAATATACGTATATACATATATATCAAACACTCCTATAGGTGCCCTATACGTCATTATACACTAGTTATTTACTTCTTATACGTCGTATATACATCCTATACACATGTTATATACATATACATCATATATGACTATAACTTGGCCACATACATCAAGAAATGTTATAAATATATATGTCATATATTAATCATATATACATCATATATGACTATAACTTGGCCACATACATCAAGAAATGTTATAAATATATATGTCATATATTAATCATATATACATCATATATGACTATAACTTGGCCACATACATCAAGAAATGTTATAAATATATATGTCATATATTATTATAATGTAATACATGCTTTATAATAGGGCGATCCATCCCTGGTGGTCGTTATAACACAAAAGTACCAAATTTACACCACATTAATGAAAACAGAAACAAAAATATTTTATCGGGTCCTTCCTACAATAACTTTCACTCTTGTTTAGATGGATGTCTGAGCTAAAGGTATTTTGAGGTTGAAGAGCACGTTTTTTGCAATCATAATCAATAAGTTTTTTTTTCTTTACTGAGTTGTTATTTTAATTTCTACCATAAATGACAGAAACAAAATCTACTTTTCAATCTGCTTGCAATCTATATGCTTTAAAATCTACATGTTTCTTTCAATTTTCGCTTCATATGAATTAAAGTGTGTTCTATATTTTTAATGAAACAGTATAAAACACATCAAAGAGATCGTTTATGCATTTATTTCTCTTATAGGACACTGATTTCTTTTTTTTAAAAGTCAAACAAGTGATACTGAATTTGAATTAATAATAATAAAAAAAGTCCTTCCGACCTGTGCCGGGAGGAAAAGGTAGCTTTCCTATATCTTCGTTTTAAAATTTTAGGTAATGTTACTCGAAAACAGCAAGCTAAAATGCAAAGAAAACGTTTACAAAAGATTCGTTAATACGAAATTTGAATAAGAAATTCGCCAAATTATTGAGCTATAGCCAAATTGGCTTCATTTATGAAGACTTATTTTGGTCGCGAAATTTGGTGATATTTCGCCAGTTGTCGCCAACTTTGGCGAGAATTTGGCGCTAACGGATATGAATATATATATAGCTTCATACGTATGATTGGGAAAATGATTACAACAATGAAAGAAAATAATTTGCGGAAAACCGCGTTCACTAAAACTCATAAATTAATCGTTGGTTTTTTGTAATGTGCTGTCGTGTTTCAAAATATCAGCCACCCTAGAATTTCAAACTGCTCTATCTCAGCGATTGTTTAAGATAGAGGTAAAACAAAAAATGCTCTGGAATCCTTGTATCAATGCCTAACACTTAATTAAAATAAATTTGAATTTTTAACTTTTTTGTATATTTATTTTAGTTTTAAAATTTTCAGTGTCCGCCATCTTGAAACAAGATGGCGGACCATGCTGTCTAACGAACTCGGTCGAGGCATTGGTGAGCTTAATACACACAATTGGTTTCATCAAAATTAATTTATAAATACGAGCGTTAACGTATGACATAGATCAGATATATATATATATATATATATATATATATATAAAACATCCATGTGACAACGAAGAAAGAACAGTGAAAAAGGAATAAATTTTTTAATTGGTATGTATTAACACTCAGTAGATGTGTGACAAATGTAAATTTTGGTCAAATTTATGGTTTAGTTAGGAAAGGTAATACAAAAAGGAATAATTATGTATGTATATTAAACAAAAGTCCATCCGGCGAAAAGGTAGCTTTCCTATATCTTCGTTTTAAAATTTTAGCTAATGTTACACGAAAACAGCAAGTTAAAATGCAAAGAAACGTTTACAAAAGATTCGTTAATACTGAATTCGAATAAGAAATTCGCCAAATTATTGAGCTATAGCCAAATTGGCTTCATTTATGAAGACTTATTTTGGTCGCCAAATTTGGCGATATTTCGTCAAATGTCGCCAATTTTGGCGCTAACAGATATGAATATATAGTTTTATGCGTATGATTGGGAAAATTATTACAACAATGAAAGAAAATAATTTGCGAATAATCGCGTTAATGTTCTGTTTTGTTTCAAAATGTCAGCCACCCTAGAATTTCAAACTGCTCTATCTCAGCCATTTTTTGAGATAGAGGTAAACCAAAAAATGCTCTGGAAGCCTTGTATCAAGGCCTAACACGTAATTAAAAAATAAATTTGATTTATTATTTGTTTTGTATATTTATTTTAGTTTTAAATTTTTAAATGGCCGCCATCTTTTAACAGCTAAAATTTTACATCATTGAGAATTTTGTATTTCTTGGTAATTATGGAACATAGATATCCATTATGGGCGATATTGTTGTCATTGTTTGGAAAACCAGCGGTGGCATCATTAATCCCTGCCTTATTCTGTTATTTGAAAATTTGAAAATTCTCAGTGCCTATGGGAAAAAAAAATAGTTATATTAATATTTAAAATAAGAAATTCATTAAAGGGCACAAATCTGTAGGTAATCCTAAAACCAACTTATGTATAATATTAATTATATAGATTCAAGTTGAAAATGCATTCTGCCTTGTCTTATTCACAGAAACCAAATATTCGCGAAATATTTATGATATTTAGCAAGGTTCTTTTAAAGCTATTAAACAAAACTATTTTGAACACGCTTATATTTTACCAAAATAAAAATCGTAAAAGGATTCAATAGAGTAACAGAGAACTTCTTGAATTAAAATCACTTGCTGTTTTATGACAGCATTTCCCTGAATGTCGGGTGTAAAAATCGCGCTGAAAAAGGTAATTTTGACGTAAATTTGTGAAAGATTACTTGCTTTCATACTAGTCCATAATATGTCCCATGTCATACAATTCCATGCTAGTCTAATAATATGTATAAAAGAGGACAAAACAAAAAATCGACTTATATGAAACATTTAATGAAGTACTAGGGCGATATTTTTTTAAGAAACATTTTATTTTTTATTTTATTTATTTATTTATTTTTTTGTAGAAGAGAATTATATAATTTAATCTAAAAAAAAAAAAAAAATAGATGCCATGTTTTTAAAAAAAAAAACCTTGCCATTTAAAAAGCATTTAATCAGGTGCCGATGCAGATTTTTTTTTTTTTTTTTTTTTTTTTTTTGGGGGGGGGGGGGGGGGGGGGGGCATTTTGTGAAAAATAAAATTTATTTTTCTGAAATTTGTTATATTTTTGTGGAAAATAACATTTTGTAACAAAAGATGAAATCCAGTTACTCAAAATCGAACCAAACATTTATAAATAACTAGCTGACCAGCGCCCGTGATAATAAATAATAATTAAAAAAAACCCTCAAGTTTTCGATATCGAGTCGAATGAACCAAACCCTGTTAAAATCGAGCCCTTAGAACCCAAGAAAAGAATGAGTCCCAGGAGATGGAATATGCCCCCCTGTAAATTTCACGAATTTCCTTTAACATTAACGCGATATTTAATTTACGGATGAAATCCCCCCCCCTCCCTCTTCTAAACTTAACGTCTTCTCTTTAACAGTTACGCGATTTCTAATTTACGGCTGTGGTGAGTAAACGTAAGTTGATGCCGAAAAAGAAGATGAATATTTAAAAAAATCCGTGACAGCACGGCCTACAGGCACAGGTAAATTTCGAAGACGTAGACCGTGGGCAGCCTATTTATTGGGAATGCAGAAGAAATGACCTTTTTGCCATGATGCGGCAGTTGGGACCACTCACTTCAAAATCTACCTGTGTCTGTAGGCGGAGCACACAAATAATTTTTTTTCTGTAAGGGTTGGTTCTTTAAAAAAACTTGTCAATATAAAAGTTGTAGATAATATTAAGAGGATTTGTAATAAATTAGCGGATTTCATATCTTGTGAATTTACAAAGTTATGAATTTTTTTTCTTTTTAAACTCATATACCCCCCCCCCCTTACCACTTGAGGCTATTTTTAATGATATCAAAAATCTGTCATATATAAATTTTCGGCCCTTTTCCTAGAAGTAATAATAACTTTAAACGGATTCGATACGTACCATAATTAAGAAGTTCTGGGTAACGTAAGGGGCCCAGGGGCCCGGATCTTGTCCGAGAAATTTTTCGGTCACTCATGTAGTAGCTGGAAGTCCCAAGAAGTCGTTAGAAAAAAAAACTAGCGAATCGGACTATTTTTAAGGCAGCTACAGTAGAGGCCCAAAAGGGGCCGCTGATTGTTTTGAGCAGAGCCCTAAAATGAACGGTCCTAACTGGAATGTAGAAATGGGGGAAAAGTTAAATGGAGAAAAGGCCCCCAAAACGAAGATCGGATTAAAAGGGGACAAGGTATTAACAATTTAGTGAACAAAAATTTCAAGGGGCCCAGGGGGCCAGATCTTCACCGAATTTTTTTTGTCGTTCATGTAGTAGCTGGAAGTTCTAAGTTGTTAGAAAAAAAAAAGTTAGTGAATCGGACGATTTTTGGGGAACTATAGTAGGGGGCCCAAAAAGGGGCCAGCCGATAGTTTTGGGCCGGAAGATGTACAAAAATATTACATTTTTTACTTTTTTAGATAATATTTTACTTACCCAATCTGATTGCTAAGAAAAATTAATAACTTCATGCATTAATAACCTGGAAAATAATTACTTTTAATAATTATTGACATTTGTTTTTCATTTTTAAAGCTGTCTTTTCAAGACACCCAGTAAAACAAAGATCTCATCAAAAACAACTCGTTGTAAATGATCCTGCCAAGCCACAAACCTAAAACGTCAGCCATTAAAAGAAGTGATATCACATAAAAAGAAACGATATAGAAGTGCATACTCCGAGTCCCGTGTAAAAATCTATCACCACTCATAATGTTTCCAAAGGACTCGGAGTGAGGTCCTGTATGTGAAAACTGCTTGACGAACTTCAGGCTTATGTTCGCGTTTCCTGCAATTACATATGACTATATTATTTTTATTTATTTTATTTAATTATTTTGCTCCCATAAAATTGTAAAAAGCTGAAGCGTCTGTGTTTGCATGTTTTTTCTTATTTATGAGCTTGAAAAATTAATTTGTTGATTTTATTTAAACCATTATTTAAACCATTTATAGACCATTATTTAAACTAGAAACACCACTCTTACGAAGAAGATTTCTTAAGTAAACATGTAAAGATTTTGAGTTTGTAATATATATATATAATGATCATACGCATATTAATAACAGTGCACCTTATAATAAACGTTAACTAAATTGAGATATATTGCAATAATTCTAGCGTAAGCGGATTCGCATAAGTCTGGGGAAAAATCCGTTCTGTCAGTTCTTTCGCATACAATATTTATTAAAGTGATATAACAAAAAATAAAAATTTATTTTTTCGATTTTCAAAATTGATATACTGCATATATTATAAAAGCCTGCAGGTCGCCAAGCAGTTTTCACATACTGTACCTCACTTAGTTTTTCCGTTGGTGATATTTTCCGTGGTGATTTTTACCGGGGTGATTTTTTCCGTGGTGATTTTTTCCGGGATTCGTAAAAATCGCGCTGAAAAAGCCAACTTTGACGTAAATTTGTGAAAGATTACTTTCTTTTATAGTAAATTTGGATATAATTATGTAAAAAAATATAATATAAATTCCAGAACTTTTCTTTATCATTTATAGCAAGAAGCCAGGTAAGTCTATTGAAAATTTCGTTAAAATATCGTTATTAATTATAGTTCAGGGAAAAATAAATAATTCGAATTGAAGTGAATTCCCCTTTTAACTTTCTCCAAAATTTTGGAATATAGACATTCATTATGGGCGGTAATTGTTGTCATTGTTTACAAATCCACAAGTGTCTTGTTATACCATGTTTTATTCTGTTATGTGAAAAATTAAAAATTCTCAGTGCATATGGGGAAAAAAAAGAAAAAAGGTTGTTATATCAATTAAAAAAAAAAAAAATAAGAAATACATTTAAGGACACAAATCTGTAGGTAATTCTTAAACCAACCGAAGTTGAATATTAATTAAGTACATTCAAGTTCAAAAACGCATTCTGCCTTGCCTTATTAGCACAAACGAAATATTAGCGAAAAGCAAGGTTCTTTTAATTCTCTTACATAAGTACATTCAAGTTCAAATTATTTTTGTTAGGAATGCATGGAATGCGCAGGTCTTCTTATGCAGATAATATGTAATCGAAAGACGTTTTTCATTTTTCTGCAAAGGTAAAAGATCTTTCAGAAAATGCTGTCAAAGTCGGCCCGAAGACTTTCCCCGACTTTCCAGCATAATTGAAAAGTGTTTATGAATTCTGCCTGTCTGTCTGTGACTGTAACTCGCGTAAATATACTAGGATGGCCATGTAATTGATATATGTTATTGGGGTTTACTATGCCATGTTCGGTACTGAAAAGAAATGTGTAGAATTTATAGTTCGTTTGTAGGGATACTCAAAATATTTCCGTTACATTATAGTCCGTGGGGAAAACCCGTTTGCAATGTAGTTTATATTTTTGCACTATTTCAAACAAATTGAAATTGATATACATCACTGCGGAGCACTACAAGATGCTTAAAGTAGAATAAGATGTTCATAGCATTTATCGTTCATGTACAGAGACACACAAAAGAATTTGCTTCCGGTACTGGTCTATAAAAAACAATTGCTGGGAAGGCGTTTTTGGATGTGGTATGCGTTTTTATATTTAACCAATTGTTTGCATTTTACTTTTAGTGTACAAATTCTATTGATAATATACAGGGGTGCATAAAATAGTCAATTTCTGTTTGTGAACGGAAATTGCTAAAGAGGAATTCTCAACTGTGTTACGCTTTTCCTATAATTGAACTAAATTTTAGCAAATTAAAAAGAAAAATACAAATAACTGATGGTAAAGATGGGGGGGGGGGGGGGGTGGACTGCAACAAAACCATTATTTTCTGTTTTCAGTGTTTGGTAATTCATCTGTAAAAAGCAACTCTGCAAGTCGCATTTTTTATTTTGAACATTTTATTTAAGGCTGTTTTTTTTCAAATCCAAATGAGGTATTCAGACGGATTTCTGAATTCATTTTTGTTCTGAAACGCATAAAAGTGGCAAATGTTCTTATTCAGAAATTATATAATCGAATGATTTTTTTTTTTTTTTTTTTTTTTTTTTTTTTTTGTTTGGTAAAAGTAGAAGATTTTTCCGAAAATACACCCAAAATCGGCGATTTGAACCAAATTCCCGGCGCGGCAGCGCGATAAAGGGGAAAAATTTGTTGTCATGTGATAAAAATCGCTTATAACTCGATAAGTAATTTATTTATTAAAAAAATAGCAAAATCTATTGGATTCCAAATTGGTTCATTAAATCAGTCCTGCCAACTTTTTGCCTTTAATTTTAAAAATGACGCAAAAGATGTGTCAGAAAGTTTCGCTTTGTTGAGCAGGGAATTTGAGAACCACCTTAACATTTTTAACTCTTCGCCCACATTAACATGTTTTTTCATATTAGCTTAGGACATTGAACTCTTGCAAATGGCAACACGAAATACGATTATATGCAATTTATAAATAAGCAATCGTTATACTGCTGGAATGTTCATTGTCTGTGAAGGGAAAAAAAAATACTGCATCAGAGAAGTCCCTTACCTCCCCCCCCCCCCCCCTCCATCACTATTGTCTCATTAATTTCGTATCTATCTTGAATTCGGCATCTTAAGGTTGTTCTCAAATCTAAACTGGCTACTTTCTGACACATTTCTAAATTTACTGTTATTCGCAAACGTATCAATTTCGCGCGTGCTCTTGTTAAGACACTATGACAATCAAACTATGATATGAGTTTTTCGGTAAAGGCAGAAGAATGGTTTTATAATTATTTTAAATTGGCATTTTAAAGGTGTATTCAAATCCAAACTGCTTATTTTGAGACACATTTTTAAATTCATTTTTGCTCTAAAATGCATCCAATTGGCAGGCTCTCTTATTTAGAAACTTTATAATGTCCGTATTGTCTCGATTTTTTGATAAAGGCAGAATATATTTCAAAAAATGCTGTCAAAGCGGACATTTTGAACCGAATTTCTCCAAGCGATAGCGCTGGAAACAAAAAAAAAAAGTATCGTACTGGGAAAAGAATTGTTTGTAAATCAATTTCTAATTAATTGACCGAAAAATAAAAACATGGATCCCTTATAAATCTCTTCATAAATCACGCCGCCAAGTTTCATGTTTTTACTTTTAAAAATAAGTCTGAAACTGTGTCTAAAAATTTTGAGTTGTTGAGCGTGGAACAAAATATTTTTTTAAATACCGCCCTAAACGAAATTTTCGGACAAGGCCACGTGAGAAAGGAAAAACTGCTTTCACGGGACAATAATTGTTTATAATTCAAGATTTAATTCACTTATCGGAAAATGAAAAAAATATTCGATTAAAAATCTCTATAATAATCATGCTTACAAGTTTCATGCTTTTAAAGATGTGTCAGAAAATTTAGTACTGTTAAGCGGGATATTTTTGTTTGGAGAACGCTTTCAAATCTTCTATGTAAAATAATTAAAATACCGATTTTGTGATAACAACATTAATTAATTTCATAAATATTTCCTTAATTATTACTAATCGTAATTGTTTAACACTTATTTGATCTGTTGTATAATGCGCATCTGTAAATTATGATTTATTTTCTTGCTTCAAAAGTGCGTGTTATACGCCGAAATATACGGTACTTACTCTGTACTTATATGGTTTTCTTTCTTGAATTATTTATGTTTTAAAAATGATAAATAACTAATGCATTATCTAATAGTGCTTAAATACACACATCATACCGAAAATATAATAATCGAAAACTGAGTGCATAGAGAAGGGAGAGGACAATCAGACTTAAGGCTTCTCGATTAAAATGAAGAGCATTTTTTAAATTACTTGGAACTGTACCAAAACTTTTATTTTCAATTTTCAGTATTTTGTAAATCATCTCTAAAATCAACAATGCAAGTCACTGAAATCCAAAGAGTTGGTTACTTTCTGACACTTTTCTGAATTCATTTGTGTTCGGAAACGCATAAAATAAACAGGTGTTCCTATTGAGAAACTGTGTAATCGAATGGCGTTTTCTCTGTTTTTTAAAGGCAGAAGATCTTTAAGTAAATACTGCCGAATTGGGCGTTTTGAAACGAATTTCCGAGGCGGCAGCGCAAGAAAAGGGAGAAACTTGTCTCCACGTGAAAAGAATCGCTTATAACTCTATAACAAAGTTATTAAGCGAAAAATGGAAAACGTCATTCGAGTCCTAATCGCTTTAACAGTAAAGCCTGCCTATTTTATGCCTTTACCTTTAAAAATGAGTCAGAAAATTTGCGTTGTTTATCAGTGAATTTGTGAATAGCTTAACATTTTAAACTTTCCGCCATATTAAAATATTTTTTCATATCAGTTTGGGACATTTAACTCTTGCGAATGGCAACACAAAATACGATTATATGAAATTTATGAATAAAGAATCCTGATACTGCATGAATGTTTTTTTTTCTGGGAAAAAAAAGTACTGTAATCGGAGAAGCACCTTCCCTCCTCACCATAACTATTGTCTCATATTCAGAATTATAACTACCTTGAATTGAGCATCTTAAGGTTGCTTTCAAATCCAAACTGTCTACTTTCAGACACATTTTTAAATTTACTTCTGTTTGAAAAAGTGTCAATTTCACATGTACTCTTATTAAGACACTGTGTAATCGAACTGTGTTTTCCGTTTTTCGGTAGAGGTAAAGATTAGAAATGGAAACTGTCATTTGAATTATGATGATTTAAATGTTATTAAATTGTGAACGCTTAATATTTATCTGTTAAAGACTATCTATAAATAGATTTTATACGAATTCAAAAATCAACTTTTCAAATATTCAGAGTTTTTATAATTTAGGCTTTTACAAATTCAGTCTTCTATGAATTCAGATTTCTGACAATAGGATGTTTTGAGAAGTCATCTTTTTGAACGCCTTCCGTAACTGTAAAACTAGTTTCTCCTTCGTAAGACGACATCGTTTCGGAAAAACCATTGCAGGCAAAATTAGACAGTGTAAGAAGTTAAGGTGGCCAGCAGAGTTGCCAAGTCTCCGGCTTTTTGTACACCAGTATATTCTATTCTTAGAGAAAATGTTGTTCTTTTAAATCGAAGAATGTTCCGATCAAACAAAACAAAATTATCTGTACTAAAATACTGGTATCCAAAAAGCCGGAGACTTGGCAGTTCTGGTGGCCAGGAATATTTGAAATGAAAAAAACATGTATTTATTATTGTTTATTTAATAATGTTTGAATTTTTCTGAATGTCATAGATTGGTCCGATATAAAAATTCCTGAAACTATGGTTGCATATTCCATAGACGTTGAGCTGCGCAGACCGGCGATAACCTGCGAAGGCAAAACTTTAAACTCAATTATCTCAAAACGTTGGTTTCAGCGGTTTTGAAACGATAACTTAAAAAAAAAAATAACGGATTGAGATGCTTTTATTAAAAAAGAAGCAAATTACTTTTTATTAATTATATTAAAATTAATATAATTAAAATTTAATTATCTCAAAACGTGAATTTCAGCGAATTTGCGACGATAACCTTTAAAACAAATTAACGAATGACATGTTTTTATTAAAAAATAAAACAAATTAATTTTTTTTCAAACTATGCCTAAAAAACGAAGTTTTTGTTTTTTGTTTGTTTGTTTGTTTAAGTTACAAGACATAATCTGATGAGTGTTTATGGATTTCGATTTTTTTGTTACATATATTTTTCTAAATTTTGTTTGTTTTTTAAGGTGTAATCGAGATACAACGTAAGAAGCTATATATAATAAAGAAGTTCCGACTGAGATATCCACATATTTCTAAAACTAGTTTTGCAAGATTAATTTTTTCAAACAATATTAAAATATTTGCTATAATTTTTTACAACTTAAGAAATTAATAATGATTTTAAAATTTGTCTCGAGTATTCTGAAAAATGGTTTTATATTCTTCAAATAACCTTAAAATATATATTTTATCTGCATAAAATATCTACCTGTTTTTAATTTATGCAACAGATTTTTTTTTTATTGCATGTATGTAATCTTTGAAACATGGTTTTCAGCGGTTTTGCAACGATAACGTTTAAAACAAATTAACGGATTGACATATTTTCATTAAAAAATAAAGCAAATTAATTTTTTAAACTATGCCTAAAAAACAATTTTATAAGAAAAATTATTTACAAGAAATAATCTAATGAGTGTTTCTCCTGATGAGTGTTTATGTATTTTTTTAATTATTTTTATACATATTTTTCTAAATTTTGTTTGTTTTTAAAGGTATAATTGAGAGACAACGTAAGAAGCTGTATAAACAAAAACTGACGACTGAAATATGTGGAATCAGAAAAACAAGCCTGTGGTAAAACTAGTTTTGCATGATTAATTTTCCGAAACAATATTAAAATATTTACCATAGTTTTTTGCAACTTAACAAATTAATAATGATTTACAATTTTACTCAAATATTCTGAAATTCGGTTTTATATTCTTCAAATAACCGTAAAATATATATTTTATCTGCATAAAATATCTGCCGGAATATAATTTATGCAACTAATACTTTTTTATTGCATTTATGTAATCCTTGAAGGAAGCGAATTGTAACAGAAGAAACAGAAATGCATTTAGAACACATGATAAAATTTTCATAATATTAGAGGAATATATCATTTTTGGGGTTAAAAATCTGTGCATCCTACATTAAATATCTTACCATCGTATGAAAATGTCATTTTATACATGCATGTTGAAAGTGCATAAGAATGATGCCGTAAGTATCCAGAAAATGTATCTTTTAGCAATCTGTATCCATCTTACAAACTTAAAGACACACATAATCGAGGAACAAGTGTAATAATAAAAATAAATCCCACAGGTTTAGAGAAACTGAGCATTTATCATTTTGTGTGAAATATTATTCTCAAATCCATACTTTTGACACATTCTGCGAAATCACACTCATCGAAAGAAAAATCCGTAAATATGTGGAAAATGTAATCACAATCAATTTATTTATTTATTTATTTTTTACTGTGCTGTTATTCCAATATCTACCATCAAATGACAGTTAGAAGCAAATTCTAGATACTTTTCATGCTTTGCTTTACAATCTATATGTTTCCTTCAATTTCCGCTTCATATGTGTTATATATTTTTAATGAAAAAAAAAAAAAAAAAAAAAGATATCATTTATGCATTTGTTTTTCTTAAAGGACTTTGCTTTCTTTTTTTAAAAAGACAAACAAGTAATACTGAATTTTAATTTAAAAAAATGTATACATGTTCCTGCCAAACTTCAAGAGAAAAAATAACTGAGATGTTATTAAAGATATTTTCTGGGTTAGCGTCAAGATGAAAAACACGCATAAATATCCAAGTGACGAAGAAAGAACACTGAAACAGGAACACTTTCTTTAATGGGTATGAAGTAACACTGAGTAGATGTGTGACATTCTGCGAAATCACACTCATCGAAAGAAGAATCCGTAAATATGTGGAAAATGTAATCACAATCAATTTATTATTATTTTTTTTTTTTTACTGTGCTGTTATTCCAATATCTACCATCAAATGACAGTCAGAGGCAAAATCTAGATACTTTTCATGCTTTACAATCTATATGTTTCTTCCAATTTCCGCTTCATATGTATTATATATTTTTAATGAAATAGGACCAAAAAAAAAAAAAAAAAAAGATATCATTTATGCATTTGTTTTTCTTAAAGGACTTTGATTTCTTTTTTTAAAAAGACAAACAAGTAATACTGAATTTTAATTTTAAAAAATGTATGCATATTCCTGCCAAACTTTAAGAGAAAAAATAACTGAGACGTTATTAAAGATATTTTCTGGGTTAGCGTCAAGATGAAAAACACACATAAATATCCAAGTGACGAAGAAAGAACACTGAAACAGGAATACTTTTTTTAATGGGTATGAAGTAACACTCAGTAGATGTGTGACAATCGTTAATTTTGATCAAATTCATGTTTTAGTTAGAAAAGGTAATACAAAACCCAATTATTATGTATGTATCTTAAACAATAAAGAGAATAGATGAAACGTTTAAATGTAACAGTCTCCCTCTAAAAATGGGAGATTTTGCAGGTACGTGCATAATATTTTTATGAACTTCACAACCCCCCCCCCCCCTAAAAAAAAAAGAAAAAAGAATGAATCCCTTAATTTAGTACCTTTTTATTTAAATTTATTTTAAAGACTAAAAATAGAAAATATGATTTCTTCAAATATTTTTTATAAATTTTATCTTGCTTACAAATTAATAACTGAAATTTCAATAAAAGATATTCTATATTACAATTTTATGTCTGTAAGTAATATCTGTATTCTTAATATTACGAATTTTCGCTCAGACATTATGGCAGGTCAGTCCTTTAAAATATGTTAGAAAGTTCTATAAAAATAGGCCACCATCACAAATATGTTAAAACGTTTTATAAAAACTGTTCACAACCACAAGAAGATTTTGAACTTGCAGAGTGACAACTGAAGATGCTCTAGTTAAATCATAAACGTTTATAGAACTTTTAGCCATATTTTAAAAGATTGAACTGCCATAATGTCTGATAGAAAATTGGTAATGTAAAAAATAATGATAATAATTGAAAGATTATTTAGTGATCCAGAAAAGTTTGAAATGACGAAAAAATGTAACTATTATTATTATAATGATTCACCCTATGTTGCTTTAAACGTTTCCTATAGATGACCCGATAGGAAGACTCTTAAAATTACGGTCGTACAGTCTTTGAAGGAATATATATTTTTAAATTTTCAAAAATAAATTAATAAATTAAAAAAAATAATAGTCTAAAGTCTTTACATTCATACCAATCCACCTCAATTTACGTCATTTTAAAACTTTATGGTTGGTCTACTTTAAGGAAAATGACAAGCCATTAGTAAATTAATTTCATCTTATTAAGCTAATAGTATAATGCTGTCTATATGAGAGAAACCTTTCAACGTTTTTAGCAAATGAAAGCATTTATAAATTTATATATTCTATAGCAAAATAAATACATCGAAATATATTTCAAACCAGAAATATTCCAACCCAATGACATATATTCTTACCCTTTTTCCGTGTGTTTCATTATATACAATTTTAAACTTGGTTTTTGAGACAATTATATGGTAAAAATATTGAGGTTTTCTCAACCTTGACACGACATATTTTCTTTATCAAGACTGACAAAACACATTTTTAGAGATAGAATATCTTCTAAATCATGAAGGTTGACTCTAATGCTAATAACTGAAACATAAATACTACTTGAAATCAAAGTGAAAAATAAAAACAAAAAATTTCAAAATACAAACATTTAATAAAACATATCGTTTTTGTACAAATTTTACAAAAAATGTGCAATATGTTATAATAATACATTACAAGCAACGTGTAATACATTACAATAAAAATTAAAAGCAATTTATAGTATATGACAAGAATACAGTAAACCATACAATAACACGTACATGAAAACTTGATAAATTTGTATGAGATTTGCTATGAAAGACGATGACTGATAATTAAAATAAGATTAGAGATGAAAATATATTTACAACGAACATTATTTTAGAATTGGCATTACAGAGCTAGATCTGAATTATAAATTTCGCCACAACTCATATTTTCCTCTTCATTCCTCTTCATCTTATACTCTGTTTCTTTTCTCTTTACTCTTTTCCCTTCTTTTTTCTTCATCTTTTTCTCCTCTTTGCTCATCATCTTTTCCTCTTCTTTCGTCTTTTGATGATCAAAAACGCCTCCAATATACGGTCTGTCGTACTCTGAATTGGGATCTTCTTCTCCGGGAGTACCGTAAAACAAGCTCATTGTCCTCTCATGCAAAATGTCGATGAATGTCTCTTCTTTTTCAACAGGGGACTGACGCGCACCTGAAAATAGAAGAAAATGACTGTTATTATAAACTGATTAAATTCTTGCATTATCTTTCGATTTTATAATTTTAGCACAAAATATATATTTTTCGCACAGGTTTTTATTATAATTATTATTATTGATTTTATTTTTGTTCCATTTTAAATAACGGATAAAACCTCAAAACTGTCAGATATGCTTAATCAAATTGAAAGTAATTAACGTGATATTTTTTCAATAAAAAGTTAAAAATTCTGTGCAAATTCACCTTGTTTAATAATTAAAATTCATAAAGATACAAATACATTTAAATATATTGCTTGCAGGTGCGTGAAAACTGACATAAAAACATTTAAAAGCACATTAAAGTCCTTTTAAAATCAAACCGTTTTCAACCGAACTTACTCGGTCATCATCAGTGATTTTCATGTGGTGGGATTTTTTTTTAATTATTTACTCTAAAATAAAATGAGACCAATGATCGCTGTGGAAAACACTTTTAGAAATGGATTCTATATTTCTCTAATTAATCATTCTACATCGGATATACTTAAAATTATGTAATTAAACTTTGGATTTACTATTTCAATGCCTTCGTGCATTAAATGCGCTAAGCCATTGAAATAGATACAGAAAAAACAGAAACTTGCAATGATCTCATGCATGCGACAATAGACGTTATCTGCTACATTTTGAAGAAACCGGAAAGGTAGAATAACATCAGGAGGTGATGATTAAGATCAGAAAAACTGAGGATTCCCAAGACGATAGGCGAAAATGTTTTTTTAGCACATATAAATGTTTTTAAAACGACTGACTGCTTCTGTTTGAAGGAAAGTAACGCATAACTTTGTAAATAACATCTATATTGGCTTTTTATATGTAAAATTTTACTATTAATGTCTGTGAAAGGTAGTGTAGCGTGAAAATATATGCACGGTACTTTCACTTTTGAAACTGGTTGCGGAAAGTAAAAATATACATTTATCATACAAAGAAAAAAAAAAAAAAAGAAAAAAAAAAAAAAAAAAAAAAAGACTACCCCATAATGCTTTCATCCAAAAAGTGAAAATAAAAGTTTGACAGTTATGTTACAATACCTAGTTTGCATTTCAAAATTTTTAAACGATTTTTTTGCACTGGATAGCTGGGCATAATCTCTATAACCTCCATTTTTCACTTCTTCGAGTTTGCAGGGAAATATTATTATCATTATTACTATTTTTTTTAAAGATATTTTCACATTACAGTATTGAAAGTAAAAGTATCCCCATAAAAAAAACTGCAATTAAAATCGAAAAAGTAAAAAACGGTGTTTGTAGACATCGAGCTCAGCTATCCAGTGAATTTTTTTTTTAAATATTTAAACGCAAACGAGATATTCTAAAATAACTGTCCCATAGGATTAACATTACGAGCGGGTGTTTTCACGAGAGGAGACAGGACCCTAAAGATATTATATTTCGTTACGTACTATAGATGAAAAGTAAAAAAATTAAAAAAAAAATTATATAAATATATAAAACGTAAAAAGAAAAAAAAAGTATGTATAATAGAGTGAAATTCTTATTGCCTGAAACGTTTCTGAATTTAAAAAATAAACGCAATAAAATTTAAAATATCAAAATACTATAATATACACTTATGTAAATCTTTTAATCTTCGCGATTAAAAAGAAAAGGATTTTAATCAAGAAATTGTAAGTAGGTAATGTAATGTGTAATTATAAACTTAAGTAATATGATTTTTAAAGATAAACTTTACAAGAAGTGATAAAAGTAAAATTACAATAAAAGAAGCACTTTTTTTTTAATAAGCATTAAAGTTTATCTTAGAAATGATGCCTAATTTAACGACTGCTCATGTAGTTTCAAAAAAGTTCAGTTACTATTCTTTAATTTGGCGTGAACCCCGATTAAGGAAAATTCGCAGTTTTGATTTATATTTGATAGAAAGCGCAAAGCAGTTAATTTATTTAAATAATTCTCGTTTTTGCTCGATTACTTTTTTAAAATATGGCAACAGGAAAAAAAAATTATTCTGCATAATCGGATTGCTGTTTCACTGCCCATTGGCCTATTTTGTCAATAGTCTTTTGGCGCATAATTTTAGTTCATTGTTTAAGTAACTCGTAAACAGTTGTAATCATAAAGTATATTTGGCGACTTATCACTTGCTGCTAGCTAGCGGATAAATTCCTTAAAATGAATTTATTATTTTATAATTAAGTTCTTAAAATATTAAAATGGTGCTTTGTTATCGGAAACATGTGTACATATATCGTAAACCTTTGTGCATATTTTTTTTTTTATAATTCTAGCCTATCAAAGAAGTGAGTTAAAATCGATCACAAAATTTCATCTTTACATACAAAAAACAAGTTAAATGAATGTCGACAAACTAGAATGATAATTGATTAAATGATAATTAATTAATATATTTCACAGTCTAGCTCTTAAATAAATAAAATTTGCAACGGAGACTTACCTGTTATTCTTCTTCCTTCAGCAACATCGGGATCACAATACACGAAAGGACAGACATATTCAGCTGGTTCTTCACTTTTTCTACCTGAAATAAATAAAATATGTTTTATTAGTAAATATAATTCAATGGAAAACAAAATAAAATACTATTTATTTTTAAACAATCACACACATATGCAAATTTAAAAATGTAGCATTTATATATAAAATTCTGTGGGAAACAAAACCACAAAACTTTAATATAAAATTAAAGCTATTTTAATTTAATTAAAAAAACTGAAAGTTTCACTTAAGATAAATAGGGATCCCGATAAATGTAGAAAACAAAGTAAACATTCCAAAAACGTAATTTTCAAAATTTTTAAAAGAACAATTTTGAAACTCAAAAATGCTACAGAGATTATATTTCACAGTTTAAAATTGTAATTTAAATTACATAATTAAAAGGTTTAATAAATTTTAAAATATTGATAAATTTGAAAAATTAAATGAATAATTATTTTACCAAATAATATCATTATTTATGAATAAAAATATTCACTCTATTTAATTAAAAAATTCTAAAATTAAATATGGTAAAATTTGGTAAAAGTGGTAAAAATTTGCAAAAATTATGAGATTCAGTAGCAGTATAAATGTAATAAAAGTAATATTGAGTTGAAGATTGAGAATTAAAAAAATTAAGAAGAGCAACATATTGGGCTATAATAACTAATGCGAGAAAAGTCTAGTGTTGAGAGTTGTTTAAATGTATATGAATTATTTTATATGCTTCTCACAGTAAAAGTAAACAAAACTTTTAAAAGCATCAAGATTATTTCAACGCATATTCAAATTTAGAATCTGTAAACATGAATATACAAATTTTTCGAAAAGCGAATTATCCCTCTAAGCGTGTGGAACGTAATATTCTGTTCACTAAGCTCCAGGTTTCACTGCAATATATGCAATGTTTAATATAATATAATTCTATAGATTTAATGAATTTTCAAAACATCGAAGAATGATTAATACTCTCAAGGGTTACATTCATATTTGTAATTAAGTTTTGTTTATAATGCTGAAAGAATCATATTTTTTTAGCATTTAAAAGAATATTGAGGGAAAACAACATTACAATTTTATCCTTTTTCAAAACTCTCTGAAGGTTATAGAATACATGCTTGAATATCGTACAAAGTCCATATTTATAAAAACCCAAACATAAAATTAGCTTTATTTTATGTTGAATAATAAATGTATTAAATTATAGATATAATTAAATAATATTTTTAAATTTGTTTCATTAAAACCAATATATTCAAAAACACCAAAATTAATGTCAAAATATGTGTCTTTACTCTTAAAAAACTTTACTTATATTGCTATTTTAATGTTACTGTTATGAAATTTTCAAGGTACTGAAACAATGCTAACTATATTATAACTAATATATAACATTTTTGTTAATTTTAATAAGATCTGCATTTCCTATTCCACCTTCATTTGATTTCATTTTTTTTATTATTATTTATCCTATATAGAAATTTATAATGCCCTATCTAAAAGAATAAGAAACAAAACTATATAAAGCATATGTTTATAAAAAAAGAAAAGAATAAAAACTTTCTATATATTTTATTTTTAATTTTATGGAAAAACCAGCATAACTGAATTGATTTTGATTTATTTGGTTTTTCCAGTTTAAAGAAAATGGAAGAAAAAATGCTTAAAAGCAAAACAAAACTTTTAAATACTTTACTTCTAATCAGCATTGTAAAAATTATAATGTATTTCACTGTCACAGTTGTTCTCGTAAAAGTGAAAAAAACTTGATATATTTATTAATTTCTCAGTTAAGAAGCAGTTAATTATGAGATATTTTTAAATAGGAATTGCAACTATATTTTACCGTTTATTAAAATTAAAATTTCGTGGCAATTCTGACACAAGCTTGTCATGGCATCAAAAGAAATTTGAAAATTTTCTAAAAATGGTCCCACATTACATTAAGATAGACACATCATATTTTTAAAATTATAGTCAGGTTCACGGAAAATCTTGTGTGCATTGAATTTCTAAAAAAAAAAAAAAAAAAAAAAAAAAAAAAATTAAATTGTAAAATAAATGTGAAATTGTACGCAAAAATTTTTAATACTGAAAACTATACTTTTAATTAGTTTTTAAAGAAGGTTATATAAAAAGCATATTTTATACCTCATACTTTGACAAAATAGGAAAAAAAAGGTTTTAACTTTCGAAAATAATCAAAAAGCAACTAGTTTTAACAGCTAAAATTTTACATCATTGAGAGTTTTGTAGCAGTAAGATTTCAGTAAACTTATTTAAACATACGTTAAACATGTAATTTCTTAATCAAATGATAGAATATAAAACTAGTTTTCTTGAAATACAAAATTTTATATTCAATAATTTAGGAGCTTGTAAACCAGAGATTATTCAAGCGCATATTTTAGAGAACTGTAGTACACTGTATCTATATTTAAAAACAATCTAATATATATATATATATATATATATATATATATATATATATATATATATATATATATATATATATATATATATATATATATATATATATATATATATATATGTAGATATTTGTTATGGCCGGTTGTCTAAATGGGTATTAATAAGTCCAAGGCAGATTTTTGTTGAAATCTTACACTGTTTAATTTTCTGGATTATATCAAATATTTACAAATATGTACAAGTTAAAATATAATTAGAACAATCATGACAACTCGTAAGCTCGTAAAGGCCGTTTGCAGATACCATTTCTCAGCTCAGCTCGTAAAGGCTGGCCGTCGCCGGAGATTTAAGAGCATCTCCCGAGTCCGTCTTACTCAGTCTGCATCTCGACTCATTCTGTCTACTTCGTTCTCACGCTGTAAAAAAAATACTGCACTCATCAAAATTTATATTGTTCGCGAGGCATCATTCAACTTCACAAGCCCCAATAAAGTATTTGCTTGTGTTTGCAGTCTAAAGTTCAGATGAGAACTCCCGCGACCACAACTCGGCCGTCCTGACTGTGCTGTGTCCTCACAGTCATTATCTACTAATTTCACTAGGTATAGAACCAGTCGACTAAAATCTAAAATTATCAAATATACACAAAAAATATATATACAAACAAAACAATAAACAATAGTAAATATTGAAACATACAGAGTTTCCTAAAATATAAAAAATGAAAATAACACAACAAAACTTGTTATAACGTTGAAAATTGCTTAAAGTTCAGAGTTCACTCATAATGTTCAATAAAAGTAAAAAGAATATTGTTTCAAAATATCAATCTGTCCAATTTGTCCATCGTTTCATAAAGTCGGCAGCACTCGATGTAATGTTTGGACCATCATGGTAGCCAATTTTCTTTACGTTGTATCGATCCTTTCCTTTCACTTTGGTGATTTCATAGGGACCGAGAAATTTAGGTCTCAACTTCATGCCTGTACCAAATTGTGTTTTTTGTATAGCTACTAAATCACCGAGTTTATAAGTGTATGCCGTTTTTCTTTTTTTATTAAAGGTTTTGCGATTCTCTTGCTGTATTTTTAAAATGTTCTCTTTTGCAATTTCCCTATTGAAATTTCTCTCTGACATAATCGAATTTACATGTTCTTCGTCTAACAACTCTTTTATTTGCAATTCGTTTTTATGTCGCAATCTCACTCCGGTTAGAAGCTCAAATGGTGAAAATTTTGTGCTTCTAGATATAGTGCTGTTTATAATTCGCTGTACCGATGCTACATATTTGTACCATTTAGTGGGGTCATCTATGCTAAGTTTCGCTAATATTGGTATCAGGATTCTATGCATCCGTTCTATCTGGCCATTTTCTCTTGGAACACCTGTCGTTATTGGGACATGTTGTATTTTTTGTTCGTTACAATATGCTTCAAAATCGTCGGATGTAAACGCGGGTCCTTTGTCGGTTATTATTCGGGACGGGTTTCCGAAAATGTTGTGTTGTAATTTTAACTTATCTATAACTTCTACGGCAGCAGTAGTTTTAACTGGGTATAACCAGACAAATTTTGTGAAAGCATCTACGACGGTAAAAATATGATTATAATTTTTGTGAGTGGATGGCATTGGTCCAATATGATCAATGTGATAGGTTTCAAGGGGGATATTTTGTTTTGGAATCGGGTTCAATAAACCTTCTCCTTTTCCTTGCTTTTTATTACATAAAATGCACTCTACGCAATTCGCAATGACGTTTTCTATTTGTTTCCTTAACTGGGGTATAAAATAGTTTTCTTTTAGAATTGTTTCGGTTTTTGCTACCGCATAATGACCTTTATTATGAACATTTCGTATTATTTCTTTTTGCATATTTAAGGGAATCATTAACAGTTCCCTGTCGTTTTCATATTTATACAGTATGTCGTTTCGATTAAAATATTCCGAGCTTTCACTTTTTTCTATTAATTTTTTGATGGTTTGAATATGTTCATCTTCTTGTTGCGCTAATTTAATTTTTGCTGTTAATTCGTCATAAGAACGTGTTGCTACCAATACTGTATTTCTGCTTAATGCGTCGGCATGCTTCATTTGATTTCCCGCTCGATGTACTATTTCATAATCAAATTCTTGTAAGAATAGCGCCCATCTTGCTACTTTTGGCGTAATGTCTTTTTTGTCCATAGTCTTTTGAAACGCGGAACAATCTGTCACAATTTTAAATGTCGCGCCTAATAAGTAGTTTCGAAATTTTTTGACCGATTCTATTACCGCAAGGGTCTCTAATTCGTAACTCGAAAATTTTGCTTGAGTAGGTGTAGTTTTACGGCTCATGTAATGAATAGGATGTAAGTTTTTGTTCTCATCTTCTTGTAGTAGGACACTACCAAAACCTATGGCGCTTGCATCGGTGTGCAATTCTAGTCTAGCGCCTCGTCGGAATACATGCAATACTGGGGGGTTAACTAATTTTTCTTTAAGAGTTTCAAAAGCTTGCTTTTCGGGTATTCCAAATTTAAATTTATTTCCCGCTTTTAATAAATCACTTAAAGGTCTCGCTATAGTTGCATAATGTGGGATGTATTTTCTGAAATAAGAAGTTAGACCCAGAAAACTGTGTAGTTGTTTAAGGGTTCGGGGTTCAGGAAATTTCTTTACTGCCAAAGTTTTGGCTTCCGAGGGTCTAGTAGTTCCGTTTTCGATAATATAGCCTAAAAATTCAATTTTCCGTTTAAGAAATTGACATTTTGCAAAATTAAATTCAAGTCCGTAATCCGATGCAACTTCTAGGACGCGTTTCAGTTTTATCAAGGCTTCTTCCTCAGTTTCCGCAAGTATTATGACATCGTCTAAGTAAATTAATATTACCTTTTCTTTAATTAACAGTTTAAAAACAGCTTGAATATATCTTTGAAACTGTTGTGGTCCAACCGATAATCCGAATGGGAGCTTTAAGTACTCGTACTGCGAGTTATGCGTGACAAATGCTGTATATTTCCTACTCTCCTCTGCTACGTCTATATGAAAAAAACCATTTTTTAAATCCAATGTTGTGAAAACCTTTGCACTTTCAATGTTATCTAAAACATCTTCTATTCTTGGCAAGGGAAAATTATCTCTAATTATTTTTTTATTTAGCAATCTATAGTCTACGCAAAGTCTCCAAGAATTATTTTTCTTTTTCGCTAACACTATAGGAGATGCATAATTAGAGTTACTCTCCGTTATAATTCCCGTTTCCAACCATTCCTGTACTTGTTTGTCCACAAATTCCTGCTCCGGATACGCTAATCTACGCGGTCGTTGCGCAATCGGAATATCATCAGTTAATATTATATTTACTTTTAACTCTGTGTCCTTAACCTTGTTTGGCTTATAATTAGTAATCAATTCCGTTAACTCTTTCTTAATAGCGTTGTTTGTAATATGATTCAGCTCAACTTCCTGAAAATTAATTGAATTGGCTGTTTCAGCTAAATAAATATCTGTGGTTTTCGCTAAGTCTGACTGTGGGATAGAACACGGTTCACTTTCTAATAAACAACTTTTTGCAGTACTTAATTGCATGTTTACTTTTTCACTAAAGTTAAAAGCTGTTTCATTTTGATTAGTTTGTTCCTTTCTCACTAATTCAGCTGTCGAAATCATACTTCCTATCGTGGGATTGTTTTGCTTTTCTGACCGCAACATCGCATGAAATCTGGGTGTGACATAGCTGACGCGTTTGATTTTCGTCATGGCTGTTTCTTGTGGGAAAGCAGTGACGTAATTTATCCTAACTTCTTTTAACTTCCGTTTTCCCATAATTTGCAATCCTTTTTCCGAAATATTGAAATTTAACTGTCTCAAAAAGGTATTCCCTAAAATTATAGAATGATTCAAATTTTTTACGATGTATAAATCTGAGTTTACTGTATAACCATCTATTTCAATGTTTACGGTCGTAAATCCTATGGGTGTTATTTGGTTTCCACCAATACCTGACAAAACCAAGTCATTTTCATGTAATTTAGGGCATCCCAGGGCAATATAAATATCGTTATTCCCCATATTTACGTCGCTCCCTGTGTCTATCAAGGCATCTATATTTTTTCCTAAAATCCTCACGCTCTTTATTATTTTATCTGCTGGATTAGAGCTGTTGCTTACGGCGGCATTTGCATTTTTAGGAGAATTGTTTGTACACTGGTCAGACCTGTGGCCAGGAATTTTACACTTCCAGCACACTGGGCCTTCTTTTTTTCGGGGACAATCCCTCCAGCGGTGCGAAAATTCATTGCAATTAAAACAACGGATTTTTGTATTTAAATTCTTTTGGGGGGCATTCGCGTAATTTTTTTCATATGGTACGCGGCTAACATCATTTCGATGGAACGCTCTATTATTTTCAAAACCTTGACGTTTTCGGAATTCCGTATTTGGGGACTTAATTTCAGCCTTCCGTAAGTTAATTCGGGCAGTTTCAAAATCATCCAATTTATTTGTCAAATCATCTATATTCGTAATTTTGGGTAATTCATCACAAAAGTGTTCCTTCATTTCTAAAGACAATTTTCTCCTGATTTGATCAATAATTAAAATATTTTTTAATTGTTCGTACGTCGATATTTGCAGGCCAGATAACCAATTATCCAAGAAATTTGAGAGTTCAAACGAGAAATCTTTCCACGAATCCGAATTTTGCTTTCTATGCAAGAAGAATTTTTGCCGAAATTGCTCCGGTGTAAGTCTAAAGCGTCTTAAAAGTATTTTTTTTACATAGTCGTAGTCGCTGGACTGTTCCTCACTTTCGCGATTTATTAAATTAACTATATCGAGAGGTAATAATGCGAGAAGATAGGTTACCCATTCATGTTTGTCTATCTCTAACCGCTTTGCCTGGCGTTCGAAAAGGGTTAAGTATATACTGATTTCCTCTTCGTTATTGTACCTATTTAATAATTTTAAAACATCGGAACCTTTTCCGGCGATTGTAGGTACAGAGTTATGTAATTGGGCTTTTTGTGTATTTTCCAATTGTAATCGTTTTAATTCAAACTCGCGATTCTCAGCTTCTTTTTGCTGTAATAATCTTTCGGCTTCTTCACGCTCACTTACAAT
Source organism: Maratus michaelseni (assembly GCA_963931845.1). NCBI lineage: Eukaryota > Metazoa > Arthropoda > Arachnida > Araneae > Salticidae > Maratus > Maratus michaelseni. Next base: position 10,104,290 of record OZ007598.1, read on the forward strand.
TCCCTCTAACAAATTTTTCACTAAATCTTCATCATACCCTTTGGATTTTACAATTAAATCAGTTAATTGTGTTTTATTGGCCGATTCTGGTGGATTTAAACCTAATTCGACTGCCACAGTAACCAGATCGATCTTTTTTGACCTTATTAAATGCGCCATTTTTATCATAAACTAATTAACACATAAAAATAAAGTATATCATTAAATAAATCAATAATATACGTATTTTCACCCGATAAATCAAATATATCAATACATATAATAATACGTAACAGTTATAAAAACACACTTACTTTCATATCTTCACCCGATAAATAAAATATATTTATACATATAATAATATTCAACAATTTTATAAACACTTTCTCTAAGTATTCTAAATCGAATATATATTTTGTTTCCTTTCCCATAAAAATAACAAGATACAAAAAAAAATATATATATCTTTGTACTACTTAACTCTATTCTAGAAAAAAAACATTACTCAATCAAACATTATTCATGTGAGGAAGCAAAAAAAATAACACCTTCCTCTATCTATACGAAGAAAAAGAGAGAGAAAAAAAAAACTTTTAATCGTTTCACTTTTCACTTTTCCCAGTCTGCAAAAAAAAATATGCACGGCAGACGTTTATATTTTATTTCATTCGAGCGCTCTGACTCTGGGTCGCATATTTGCTGATAAACGAACAACACATTTTCCTCTTGCGTACACTAAAAGCAGAAGAAAAAAAGAAAATCGCTTTCCGCCACCGCGAAAACACGACACTTATCTTGCACAGACGGTCAGTGGGTCAAACTTTCTACACCGATACTCGAAACATTTCCCTCTTTCTTTACCGAAAGGACTTTATCTGTTAATCAGTGATTCATCACTGAACTTAACCGACAAACGATCGCACATTTCACAGATACGATGCACATATCACATAATAACCACTCACACACTTGGATGTGTAGTAATACACAGATGAAGAAAAGAAAAAAAAAAATTCGGAAGCACAAAACACTTTTACGTGAAGACACACGTGAACACCTCACAGGAACTTGATGCACAAATCTTTTTGCTTCTTTATTCGAAATTCACGTAGATCCCGATCATTCAGATCACTCACAAATCATGTAGATCCAGTTCGCATAGATTCCGTTGATCCCGGCCGGGCCCCCATTTTGTAGATATTTGTTATGGCCGGTTGTCTAAATGGGTATTAATAAGTCCAAGGCAGATTTTTGTTGAAATCTTACACTGTTTAATTTTCTGGATTATATCAAATATTTACAAATATGTACAAGTTAAAATATAATTAGAACAATCATGACAACTCGTAAGCTCGTAAAGGCCGTTTGCAGATACCATTTCTCAGCTCAGCTCGTAAAGGCTGGCCGTCGCCGGAGATTTAAGAGCATCTCCCGAGTCCGTCTTACTCAGTCTGCATCTCGACTCATTCTGTCTACTTCGTTCTCACGCTGTAAAAAAAATACTGCACTCATCAAAATTTATATTGTTCGCGAGGCATCATTCAACTTCACAAGCCCCAATAAAGTATTTGCTTGTGTTTGCAGTCTAAAGTTCAGATGAGAACTCCCGCGACCACATATATATTATATATATATATAATATATATATATATATATATATATATATATATATATATATATATATATATATATATATATATATATACACATATTATATAGTTTTTTTCTTGAGTAAAATTGTAAAAATTATAATGTATCTCAGTGTCAAAGTTCTTCTCGTAAAAAGGAAAAAAACTTGATATATTTATTAATATCTCATTTAAGACGCGGTTAATTATGAGATTTTTTTAAAAAGGTAATTGGTAATGTATTTTACAAATTTTAAAATTAAAATTTCGCGGCAATTCTGATATAAATTTGTGAAAGCATCACAAGAAATTTGAAGATATTCTCAAGATTGTCCGACATTTTATTGAAATAGGCACATCATGCGAGTCTAAAATTACAGTTATGTCCACAGAAAATGTTGTTTGTAGCTAAATTAAAAAAATTGTTACGAATAAAAATATAGTTAGAAACCAAACAGGTCCTTGGGCACTTTATGCGCGATACCGATTTCAAGAATTTGGGTGATTGACTTAAACTTCAGAACAATAATTAATTTTTTTAATTTTAAAAATGTGAATGAAATGCCAAATTATATGTTTACGGGAGTGTGCGAGAGAAAATTTCTTCGGATAATCTTAATTTTTCTATTAGATATCTGTCGTTAATGTCTTAGACATAAACATTTTTAAAACTGAAATCCATACTTTTTTATTCATTTTAAAGAAGTTTTCAAATAATAGAATATTTTAAACAGTTATATTTTAAATGACAGGATAGGAAACTAATTTTTTGAAGTACAAAATTTAATATTCAATAATTTAGGAGCCAATAAATCAGAGATTATTCAACCATGTAGTTTTGAGAACAGTGATACATTGTGTCTAAATTAAAAAAAACAATCCCCCTACCCCCACCCCCGAAAAAAAAACTGGTTATAGAATTTTCTGAGTAACAGTGTAAAAATTATAATGTATCTAAGAGTCAAAGTTCTTCTCGCAAAAAGGAAAAAAAATCTTGATACATTTATAAATCTCTCATTTTAAAAGCAGTTAATTATGAGATATTTTTAAAAAGATAATTGGCAATATATTTTACAATTTTTTAAAATAAAATTTTCGCAGCAATTCTGATGTAAATTTGTGAAGGCGTCAAAAGAAATTTTAAGTTATTCTCAAGCTGGTACGATATTATATTAAGATATGCACATGATGATGTTAAGTATAAAATTACAGTTATGTTCAAAGAAAACCTTGTCTTGGGAACTTTTTAGAAATATTTCACAAAAATACACGCTATTGATTTCAAGAGCTCGGGTGATTGACTTAAATTTCTGAACGCTAATAACATTTTTAAATTTAAAAAATGTGAATAAAATGTCTAAATGTATGTTTACGGGAGAAAATGTCTTCGGAGCATGTTAATTTTTCTAGTAGATATCTTTCGTTAATATTTTAGACATAAACATTTTTAATATTGAAAGGCATGACTTGTTTTTTTCTTCTTTTTTTAAGAAGTTTTACAATAATAGAATATTTTAAACAGTTATATTTTAAAGCACATATTTTGCAATAAACATATTATTAAATAAAAAACTATATCATATTATATGAAAATTTGACATAATTACTTATATACATGATAACTGTAAAAATTAATATTACATGAATGAACGTTTTCAATATGAAAATTATTAATTTTCGAAAAATCGAAAAGTTGTATAAATATTCCTTATATCAGCCTTTCCAATTATAAAATATATTAATATTTAGAATTTAAAATATACTAAAAATAACAACTATTTGAACACCAATATATCCAAAGATTATTTTAAGCATGTACAAAAAATTCTACATTCTACTAAGTTGCATTAGAATAATAGCAGTATGCTTTCTAGAGACTTTTTTTTAAAATGTTATAAATTATTTAAAATACACTGTGTAAATATTAACTCCATTTAAATTTAAAGTTCTATATTTAAATATGACAAAGATTACTGTTCTATAAAAGTAGTAAAAACGTTTTTTAAAAATCGACAGATTTGGTAGTAATATAAATAATGGTGTATAGTTGAAAATCGCAAATGTGGGGGAAAAATAAATAATAAAGGAACTTTCTGATATATTTATATATATATTTCATATTATGACAAAACCATTATAATTGAATTGAATTTGAATTATTGCACTTTTCCAGTTAAAAAAAATCGGCAAAAAATGTTTTAAATTCCGAAAATAATTAAATAAGCAACTAGTATCAATAGCTAACATTTTAAACAACTCTTCTATAGACCACTATATATACAATTCTCAGAAAAGATGAGAGGTTTGCAGAATTAAGATTTCAGTAAAAACATGCATAAACATGAGTTAAACAAATGCTTTTTTAATAAAATGACAGAATATGAAACTAATTTTCTTGAAATACATAATTTTATATTCAATAATTTTGGAACCAATAAATAAGACATTATTTAAGTGTATAATTTTGAGAGCTTTAGTACACTGTGTCTATATTGAAGAACAATAAAAAAATATGTTTATAGTTTTTTTATGAGTAACATTGAAAAAATTATAATGTATCCCAGTGTCAAAGTTTTCGTAAAAGGGAAAAAAAAATCTTGATATATTTAGCAGTCTCTCATTTAAAAAAGCAGTTAATTTTGAGATTTTTTAAAAAAGTAATTGGCTATATATATTACAATTTTTTTTAATTGAAATTTCGCGGCAATTTTAATGCAATTTTGTGAAGGCATCAAAAGAGATTTGGTTCGAAATTACATTAAGATAGGCACATCATGTTAAGTTTAAAATTACAGTTATGTCCACACAAAATGTTGTTTGCAGTGAAATTCAACAAATTGTTAAGTTTTTTTTTTTTTTTTTTTTTTTTTTTTTTAAGTTAGAAGCCAAAGAATTTCTTGGACACTTTTTAGAAATATTTCCCAAAAATACGGGATATTGATTTCAGGAATTTGGGTAATGGAATTGAAATTCAGAACAATTATAATATTTTTAAATTTTAAAAATGTGAATGAAATGCCGAATTGTGTTTTTACGGGAGTGTACGGGAGAAAATGTCTTCGGATCATCTGAATTATTCTAGTAGATATCTTTCCTTAATGTACTAGAAGTAAACATTTTTAGTTCTGAAATCCTTACTTTTATTTAGTTGTTTAAGATGAAGCAGTTATATTATAATAACATATTTTACACAGTCATATTTTAAAGTTTATATTATCAAATATGCATTTTATTTAAAAAAAAAAAACATACTCCATTTCATTATAAAAATATTTGAAAAAGTTGCTTATATATGCTGAAAATGCAACAATGAATAGAATAAAATTTTTAAAACTAGTTATTACCTTTTTTTTTTTTTAATATTTCACCGGAGTTGTACATCTAGAATTTACCAATTAATTAAATCTAAATTTATTTGACAGATTCTATTTTTTTCTATTTTTCAACAATAATAATAACTAATAAATCTCTGGTCCCCCAAAAATGAGTTATGAAAGTTTTTAATACCAGTATAAAATTTCTTATAACAGCCTTCTCAAGTCTGCAGTATATTAATATTTAGAATTTTAAAATATTCTAAAAACAACTATTTGCACAGCAATACTTGCAAAATTTTTCTTAAACATGCATTAAAATACCATATATTGTAATTATAATAATAGCAATATACTTATTTTTTTTTATTAAATTTTTTTTATTTTTTTTAATGTTGTAAAAAATTGAAAATACGTAGCTTAAATTATATAAGAAAATGTTAGTATATATTTATATTATTAAAATTTCAAAAGTAATCATACACATAGAAGTTATTTTTTAAAATGATAGATAATAAATAGCCGGTTTTGAAAAAGATCAGACTATTTTTTCTTTCACGGCAAAACAATAAATTACTTGCGACATAAAAATATACAGCTTTTGTAAAAATTTCAGAAAATTTCGACATCATTTCTACTTCACCGTTATAACATTTTACCAATTTTTAATAACCATCTAAAATTAAAAAAAAAAAAAAAAAAAAAAAAAAAAAAAGATGCAAAGCTCATTTTATACATTTCATTTAAGAAAATTATGATTTTTCAAAGTTTGAATCAGAAGAACAACACCATATTAATAACATTTGAATATTCCAGTATATTAAATGTTAAATTAAGAAAAATAATTAGTAAATAAAAGAAAAAGTAACAGAGATAATGGAACAAAGTGTGCGACTTACCGAAAATTTTCTTAAATCTTGAATCTTCTTTCTTCTCAGTTGGTATAATTCCATATTTACGGACAGGATTTGGCCTAAACATGCTAGCAAAGCGGGAGTAATCCATATGGATGCACAAAAATTTCTTGAAAATGAAACAATACACTACACAAGTCAAAACGTTGCACTAAATGTAAAAAATATTCACCACCAACACAACTACAGATTTTAGTTATGACCGTCAAAGAATACGACTTCGCAAATCACTGAATGTACTAAGACTAAAGTTTTAGCCAAAGGCTTGCAAGGTATCCACAAATTTCTTTATTAGTAGCAATAAGGGATTGCATATGTGTGAATAGACCCCTCAATTCAAAAATTGACAAGCGCATTCTTTCCCCAATTTAAAACGAAACACCTTCTCTATTGTTATACTAGTTCTCAAGGGATTATCTTGTGAAAGGTCAACGCCTTAAAATGGGCATATGGCATCTTGTCAAAATATAGACTTCATAAAATGTCATGCGTAACGCCCCCCCCCCCCCTTTTAACTTTCTCGGAAATTATGGAACATAGATATCCATTATGGGCGGTCATTGTTGTCATTGTTTGCAAAACCAGCGGTGGCTTGATTAAACCCTGCCTTATTCTGTTATTTGAAAACTTGAAAATTCTCAATGCCTATGGAAAAAAAAAATAGTTATATTAATTTTTAAAATAAGAAATTCATTTAAAGGCACAAATCTGTAGATAATCTTAAAAACTAATTATGTATAATATTAATTATGTACATTCAAGTTCAAAATGCATTCTGCCTTGCCCTATTCACGGAAACCAAATATTCGCGAAATATTTATGATATTTAGCAAGGTTCTTTTAAAGCTATTACAAAAAACTATTTTGAGCCCGCTTATATTTTACCAAAATAAAAATCGTAAAAGGATTCAATAGAGTAACAGAGAACTTCTTGAATTAAAATCGCTTGATTAAAATGCTTGAAAAAGGCAATTTTGACGTAAATTTGTGAAAGATTACTTGCTTTCATCCTACATTTGTAAATAAATAGGTCCAAAAAATATAATATAAATTACAGCACTTTTCTTTCTCACTTACAGTGAGAAGCGAGTTAATTCTATTGAAAATTTCTTTAAAATATCGTTATTAATTATAAATTTCAGGAAGAAAAAGAATAATTAAGATTGAAGTGAGATACCTTGTTTTTTTGTTTTAAGTAAATGGTTTGCGACTCTGGTTTTCCATTAAAAAATTATTTGCTATCGCGTTCATCAATAAATTTAAAATTTGTAACCTTGTAACTGAGTCTACCTGTATATGCAGTTACTTCTAAAGTGCTAGCAGAGGCTTTTATTTATTTATTTTTACTCCCATTCTTTGAAGACAAAGTAAAATCTCGATTTATCCGAATTACTGCGCATTTCCAGCAATTATTTTAGTATCATCGCTGGTCACAAAAACAAGGTAAGAGTTGAAAGTTGCGTTAAAATATCGTTATTATTTTTTAAGTTGAAAAAAAAAGCACAGTTCGAATTGGAGACGCCCTGTATTTTCGGCTGATTACATGGTTGGCGACAATTAGTAGCCTGTAGAAATTGGTTCGTTGAAGTGTACTCTAAACTCTATCACCTTTTAATATTTATAATCTGCTGTATGCAGTTAACATATATGCTAAAATGCAGATGAGGGAACTCGATACGCTTTGAACTATTTATTATTATTATTATTTGAGTATTTTATAATATCTTTTGGCATCTTATTAAATGGATTTCGTGAAGGAAATTAATTGAAGGAGGTTCGCAAATTAACGCTTTCCTCCGCTCAAGAACGCAAAACTTTCTGACTCGTTTTTAAACGTAAAAGAATGATACTTGCAGGTATGATAATTGAAGTGATTAGCAGTCGAAATTTTCTTAGCTCACAGGCTATCAAACCCTGAGAGCTAATGTGCCCGCCGGTTCTGTATGTACGTATGTATGTACATATGTACAAAACGCGATAACTCTTGATAGAAATAACCGTTTTGCTTCAAATTTTGTTTATAGGTTCATTGTGATAAAGCGCTTCCCTGATTTGTTTTGGGGGTTCATTTTCCATTTTCCGATAAATGAATTACATATTGAGTTATAAGCAATTATTGTCTCAGTACGGCAATTTTATTTCCTTAATTGCGCTGTCTTACCTCGAAATTTGGTTCAAAACTCCAAAATTACTAGCATTTAATCTCATAATGATTAGTATAGTAAAAGCCTTAGTCAATTTCAGAAATACTCACAGAAAATTGCATTTTTATCACATTCATAATATTTTTATTTTTTATAAAATGTTTCGTAATTTTTCAATTATGCGATTTGTGGCTTAATTTTCTTATTGTGTTACTATCAGCGGCTCATGCTAAAAGAAAATGCGTATGTTGTGATTTTTTTTTTTAAATTGAGACTTGATAGTTGGTTGGTTGATTTATGACGGCCGATTATCTACTCGAGGAATATAGGTCCTAGGGGGGGAGTGCCCTTCGTGGGGGGTCTTTCTAAGGGATCCTAACCCGTATTTACGGCAAGGTTCGAAGAAAACCTCCGAACGGTTAGGTCGACGAGCGCGACAGGGGTTTGAACCCAGCATCTCCTGTCTACCAGCTTTGAGAGCAGAAACTCTCATCCACTGGTGAGGCAAATTAAGACTTGAATTCTCGGAAATATAATCGATGAAAATATCCAAAAAGAATATATTTTGCTTATTTTTATGCGTAATTTTTAACACTATATGCTTGAGTGCCGAATAGTTCATTCTAATTCTTACCTTATTGTTTTTACATTTCAGGGGATCCTTTTCACCTGTCAGCAATAAATCCACCAGCAAGTCGTCCTGAAAATAGCTGTCAAATTCTTTCATTTATTTTTCTATAAAAGAGGATTTCTATAATGGATCTCGTCGGAATGATTGGTGAGCTTGAATCAAAACAAGAATCAAAAACACTTAAGTGGAAAATTCCAAATTTTGCCTCTTTGGATGTTGGAACTTACAAAAGCTCTTCTTTTAGCTTTGCAAATCACTCTTGTCGTTTAAGTATCCGTAAAGATATGCGCCATGTTGTGGAAACACCCGGTGCAGGATGGAATGCTTTCTTCAGTGTGTTTTTAAACTGTGAAACTCCAAGACTGTGTCCTGATTCTGATGTAATTATTTCATTCAGTATCAAGAAATTGTTTGGCAGCTTGATTGAGAGCCAAACTTTCACTATGAAAAGCTCTTCTATGTCTTCAAATTCTTTCAACATGTATAGTATGTTAAGACCTGAAGTTAGTCTATTGCCATCAGACATTCTAACTATCATTTGTAATCTTAAATATTGCCTAAATCTAAATGGAGAATGAGCAAGCACATAATCTCAAAGTGCAACAAGCTTGAATGGGAATTCAGTAGTCGAGAAATCGGAGAATGTGGTACTCGCAGGTATAAAAACAAATTAATATATATATATATATATATATATATATATATATATATATATGTCTAATCTTTTTCAATATCTTTATATATCTAAATATATCTTAAATATAAACTTTCTAAATATTACTACAATAGACCGCCGATTATCCGAACTCCAATTAACCGAACTGTCCAATTATCTGAACACCTGCTTCTATTTGGTTTGAATTTTTTGCAGGACGGCTTTTGCTTCGAAATATTTTATAGGTCAGTGGATCGAAGAAAATGAAAACGAATGTTATAAGAATGATCCAATCCAACCCCATCTCATAGTAAAGCCTTTGAATGTTTGTTAACGGCTATGAAATGGTTGGAATCGCAGAAGAATGTTGATTCTTTTCAACTTATGTATTTCAGAAAAATTTGTGATATGGCAACATTCAAAAGAATGTTTTCTTTAAAGCAAAAAACAAAACAAGCTGATTTGCTTAAATTTCAAATTTTGCTGTTCAGAAAATTATAAAAAAGATATTTAAAAAATTATAAAGATAAAACAACTAAAAAGATAAAAAATAACAAAAAAAAAATCACACAGATTAAAAAATTAAAAAGATAAAAAATGACAAAAAAAATCATAAAGATTAAAAAATAAATAAATAAATAAAACAGGCTAGTTCTAACAGCTGCCAGTCCTAAGGGTGGTTAAAATGTGAAAGAAAATTTTGCACACACAATTTTTTTTTTTTAAATATATCTATCCACTACTATAATTTTAAAAGCATACATTGGTCTCATAAAAAAAAAATTGTTACACGTAAAAAATACATTTTAACCATTTTGGCATAGTCAGGAACGTCCCTAAAGTTGCCTATCCAATTAATCGAACTAGAGCCGGTCCCGACAGGTTCGGATAATCGGCACTCTACTGTATTTAAATTCGTATATTCCTGAATCGTAAGTGAAAATGATACCAAGGGAAAACCTGTCTTATAAATCAATATTCCCCAATTAATGTTTTATTATTTTAAGCAAGAAATGTCAATTCATTATTTAAACCTTGTAAATTTGCTTTATTTTTTCTAAGGAAAATCTACTTTTAGTAGCAATTCAAATGACAAAAATTACGGTTTACTGAAATTTAACAAGGATGTCATTTACTGAAGTCTAACGGAAATAGTTATTTTGCGCACTGTATATTCATGTACCTGTTGGCACATTGTGCACATGTGTCAACAGGCTATGGAATAATTCTTAGACATTTGGAAAATCTTATATATTAAAGCGAGAAGCAAAAGTCTTAAATTTTCATTGCAAATTCGACCTTACTGAGCATTACTCAACTTATTTTGAACGGTGAATAAGGAAGGAAATAGATTTAAGAAGAGTCAATAGGGCTGGGAAAGAATAGCTCGCTTATTGGCCTGCACTGCTCGCAACCCTAACGCTAGGAAATACTCCTTCTAAATTCTTCTTAATTCTATTCTTATTTCCCTTTCCCAGAAGGAGCATCCATTCTTTCACCTACTTTGTTTGAGAGAGGGGTGAACAAAAGGGAATTGTTGGTTGCAAGGGAAGGGAAGGAAGCGCTTTCCCTTTTTTGAAGGCATGAATGGAAAGGGAAATTAGAGTGGGAAGTTCTCCCTTTCTATACAATTTAGAAAAGGGTCTTGAAAAGGGATTTATTTTTCAACCAGATAACAATATTTCTGACGTAATTTTTAGACGGGCGGTAAAATCTTTATATTTATAATCATTAAAAATTTCAAGAGGTTTGGACAACAAAAGCGTTTTTTTTTTAAATATTTTCTTACGAGCACTTTTATCACTAATTATCAGTATTTTTTATTTGAATTTCATTTAAGGTTTTATCACGGACCTGGGCAACGCCGGGCGGACCTACTAGTGTAGTATTAAAGTAGGATTAAATCGAAATAACTTTCCAGTTTTTAGCTCACAGGCTATCAAAGCCTGAGAGCTAATGTGCCCGCCCGTTCTGTATGTATGTACGTATGTATGTATGTATGTATGTATGTACGTACGTAACGCGATAGCTCGTGATAGAATTATCCGTTTTGCTTCAAATTTTGTTTACATGTTCATTCTAATAAGGCGCTTCCCTGATTAGTTTTGGGAGTTCATTGGTTAAGTATAAAGGGGGGAAAGGGGGGGGGCTAACTCCCCCTTAATTTAGATAAATGGGTTTTTCATGCAGAATTATCCGATTTTCTTCAAATTTTGTATATAGGCTCATTGTGATAAGGCACTTCCCTGATTGGTTTTGGGGGTTCATTGGATAAGTATAAAGGGGGGAACGGGGGTCTACCCCCCCTTAATTTAGATAAATGGGTTTTTCATGCAGAATTATCCGATTTTTTTAAAACTTTGTATATAGGCTCATTGTGATAAGGCACTTCCCTAATTAGTTTTGGGTGTTCATTGGGTATTTATAAAGGGGGGTAAACGGGGGGCTAATCCCCCTTAATTTAGATAAATGGGTTTTTCATGCAAATTATCCGATTTTCTTCAAATTTTGTATATAGATTCATTGTGGTAAGGCGCTTGCCTGATTAGTTTTGGGTTTTCATTTGTTAAGTATAAAGGGGGCAACGGGGGGGGGGGGGCTCAGCTCCCTTAATTTAGATAAATGGGTTTTTCAAGCAAAATTATCAGATTTGTTTCAAATTTTGTGTATAAATTCATTGTGGTAAGGCGCTTGCCTGATTAGATTTTGGGGGTTTATTGGTTAAGTATAAAGGGTGGGAACGGGGGTATAAAGGGGGATACCCCCCCCCTTAATATATTGTCGATTTCTTTATTTTTCGATTGTCATTATTCTTTGAAAAAATAGCATAATATACAATTAGTGTGAATAGCCTGTGAGCTCAATGCCCTCAGTTTAACTGGGCAGTTTTCTTTATTATTATTATAATAATAAATTATTGGTACAGACAAGTTGCCCCTATTTTTAAATTTAAAGAAGAAAGATTATCAAACGCTTTCCAATACTTCCAGGTATTATTAGCGAACATTCAGCATTTATTATGGTAAAAAAGATATTTAAATAAAAAATTTAGAAAACTCTTAAAACTATTGAACAGCCAATTTCAGCAATAATCGGCTGCAGACGGCTGGGTTGGCAAAAAGATATTTAAATAAAAAATTTAGAAAATTCTTAAAACTATTGAACAGCCAATTTCAGCAATAATCGGCTGCAGACGGCTGGGTTGGCAAAAAGATATTTAAATAAAAAAATTAGAAAACTCTTAAAACTATTGAACAGCCAATTTCAGCAATAATCGGCTGCAGACGGCTGGGTTGGCAAAAAGATATTTAAATAAAAAATTTAGAAAACTCTTAAAACTATTGAACAGCCAATTTCAGCAATAATCGGCTGCAGACGGCTGGGTTGGCAAAAAGATATTTAAATAAAAAAAATAGAAAACTCTTAAAACTATTGAACAGCCAATTTCAGCAATAATCGGCTGCAGACGGCTGGGTTGGCAAAAAGATATTTAAATAAAAAATTAAAACTCTTAAAACTATTGAACAGCCAATTTAAGCAATAATCGGCTGCAGACGGCTGGGTTGGCAAAAAGATATTTAAATAAAAAATTTAGAAAACTCTTAAAACTATTGAACAGCCAATTTCAGCAATAATCGGCTGCAGACGGCTGGGTTGGCAAAAAACTGGTTTTCTTTTCCAAAAAACCTGATATATTTGGTTTTAACCAGGTTTTTTGGGTTAAATAGTTTTTTCGTTTTTTTTTTTTTTTTTAATATTATTTACATTTACATGAATATTTATTGATAAATATAATCATTGTTGGATATTATATAAGTAATATTCATTCATTGAAAATAATTTAAATTAATTGCAATTGTAGAAAATTGGAATCATATTTAAAAGGATAAGCGCATTCTGTCAAATTTACCACACGAATATCGTCTCTTTGCGCATGCGCCAACGTTTTTTGAAGGTATCTCCCCTCAGAAAGGGGAAACCTGATTGATTAGCTCCCACCTGGTTAGCCTAAAGGGATCGAAAAGGGTTGATTGAAAACAGATGGAGTCACCATTGCATTGAAAGCATAGACCTTCTAACATATTTTTGCTCTCAGATTGAAATCTAACGCCTTTTATTTTTAAGAACTCATGTTTCTACTACTAAGTATGCATATTCTTTCGCAAAATTTTAAAGAGAGCTTGGATACAGTTATATATTTATAACGAATTGCAATGTCAGAGAGTTGGGATGATGAGAACAATTTTTTTATTGCTATGTTAAAGAAGCCGACGCGAAAACAAACAAACAAACAAGAACGAAAAATCATGCGTCAAGCATAGATTATATAACACTTTCCAACGCTTTCAAAATAATTTTATAAATACCGTTTAATAAGCTAAAAGATAACATCTAAGTAATCCGAATACTTTTATTCAGCCCTGTATAGGATCTATAGATTTGTATATATACTACATAGGATGCTAAATTTTAATTCAGTTAGGAAACGCGTAGCACAGTTTAAAATTCTCTTTCTGGAGTTTCTGTTAATAAAAGGAAATGTGTTCATGAACTTTTGTGCTTCCCTGTATATGATCTACAGAATTTATACACACCACGTAATAGACAAAAAGTGAGTTAAATTTAAAATCGCGTTCAGTAACTTAAAACTCACTTCCAGGAATTATTTTTAACAGACAGTAGAGAATTCTTTTGTGTGTCCCTGTCAATGAACGATGACTGCTATACACACACTATTCTGTAGTCAGCCTCTTGTAATGCACCTTAGTGATATATATAAATTTCAATGCGTTTAAAATAGTGGAACATTATTGTCTGAGTGCAACGAAGACTCATACACAGCGCAGTATTACTTTGCCCCATATATAGCTACGATGAATATTAAAACCTTTCGTCAAGCATAACTCAAAAAATATTTAACGGATTTCGTTCACATTTTTACAGCAGGTAAGGTGATAACGACGTCTATTTATTACCAAGAATAAATCTCAAACCGTTTGGAAATTATATTAAAAAAAATAGATAAAGAGCACAATTAAAGTACATACGTCACGAAAATTTTGTGTGTACGTCATTTTCACCGGCGGGAGATTTTTGTTGACAATCGGAATTGAAAAGTTCATGGAGTACATGGAGCAAAAAAATATGCACGCACTAATATTCAGCACAATAAAATATATTCCAATTTAGTAGAAATCGAAAATTAATCTGGATTTTTTTCTGTTTGAAAGAAAAAGACCGCAATAACTTGGTAGACTTGGTATTAGAGATTTGACGCAAATCTCAGCAATAGCAGCTTTTTTTATTTCGCGTGTGCAAATTAAAAAAAAAAAAAAAAAATTGGTGTTTAAATAAAAGGTTTCGATTTGTGGCATTTTTTTTTTTTTTTCTCTTTTTAGCATTTTAAATGGGATTAATGAAAGGCATGTATTTTAAATTAAATGAGTGAAAGGTTTATATTTAAATGAAATGAATTCAATATGAAAATGTTATAGGAACAATATTTGTCGATTTATCAACTGCGCCAGGATAACATAAAAGTACCAAGATATCAAACGGTATGTAGTATGTGAAATGAAACAGTTATGTATTATAATCACCCATCGTACAAGAAAAAAAAACTAATATTCTGCATTCAGAGGGAAAAATCTATCTCCTGTGCTGTAAGATTTGGCGAGTTCTTTTTTGGTGATAAGTTTTTCGATGTGATTGTTAGGATCTGCAGGATTTGGCTTACTTTTTCTAAATCTTATTTTTTTGCAGATGTAGTATTATGTAAATATATTTTTTTCCAGATATTTTTCTATTTTGTATATTTGGCATTCTATTTTGTATATTTTCTATTAGGCATTTGGAAAAGAGATTTTTACCTTTTTATCTGTGCCTTCGGAAATATTAAAAAATAAAAAAAAATATTTACATATATCAAGCGTATAATGTTATGTTTTGCATTTTTATACGGACCACTTCTCCATTTTTAGATTTTAAATGCTATTTATTATTTACTAGCCGTTTATTAATTGTTTACAATTTACCCCCTGACATTAACAATTATTTATCACAAAAATGCCTCTTATGTTTGTTAAATAAGTTTGTTTATGTATTTTCATTACTTATTAAAATATCGAATATGGCGATAAAATTTTATTTTAGCATCGTGCCTAAATTTTTAAGATGGTGCAAAAACATGCTTTAATAAACGTATGTTTGTAAATATTTGAAAAACATATTTTACCGCTTTCTTGAAAAATTTTGTAAGATGCTAAAACTACCTTTTGGCACCATTTAAAATTTTTTTCGCCAACCGACATAGGATACGAAACTTTTCCCCATTCAGATACACAGGCAAGGCTGGTCTCAAACAAGAGTAAAGCTAGCAACAATATTGTTTTAACTCTATAAGAGTTACAATAATGATATTAAATGCTCCGATTGGCTTTGGGCCCAATTACGAAAGTTTCTCCTAAAACAAAACTGTAGAAGAAGTCTTTTACATTTGTTTCAAATGAAGCTCGGTCTACAAGGTATTAGTTAATAATACAAACAACACTAATGGCATGGAGCCAAAAGTTTTAATTTAAATGTATATATTTGAAACCCTTCCCCCCCTACCCCCCCCCCCCCCCCGAAAAAAAAAGTTACAGTAATGAATTTAAAATGGCGTTAAGCCACGCTTTCTGACATAAGCAATTGGCTGCAAACGCGATAACGAAACTTTCACTTAACTTAATAACATGTAGCTAATATAGCCCTCAGGGTACTTTGCAGTTATACAGACCTTGTGGTTTTTTTAAAAAGCTTGAAAAAATTCAGGTTTAAGAAGTTGAGATTTACTGTCAAATGATATAAACAACTATGAACGCAAAACTGATGAATTATTATTCAGGTTTATGTATGTATTTTTAAAAAAATTGCATCTGATTACACTTATTAGATAAATTACTTCTGTTTGCATTTAGTAACTGATAAACGGCTTCTGTATATTAAATGAATTGTTTAAATATTGAGAAGAGGTGGCGAGAGGTAGAAAGACGAGTAAACAAACGGGTAGACAGACGGGTAGAGAGACGAGTAGCGACATAGGTAGGCTGACGGGTAGCGAAACGAATAGACAGACGGCTAGAGCGAAAGGTAAAAAGAGGGTTGACAGAGGGGTCACGAGACGGGTAGAGACATCGGTAGACAGGAATATAGCGAGAAAGGTTGCGAGACGCGTAGCGTGGTAGATAAAGAGACAAGTAGAAAGATGAGTACAGAGACGAGTTGACTGACGGGTAATGAGATTGGTAGCGAGTCGGGTACAAAAACAGACGGATAGTGAGACACGTATACAGACAAGTAGAGAGACAGTAGATGGGTACGGAGATGGGTAAGACGATGGGTAGAGAGGCGTATAGCCAGACGGGTAGAGAGATAGATAGAAAAGTTGTGAGACAGATAGACAAATGGGTAGCGAAGTGGATAGAGACACGGCTAGACATACAAGTAGTTAGACGGATAGACAGACGGTTAGAGAAATAGATTGGCGGGTAGTGAGACCGGTAGAGAAATATAGAGACAGGTAGAGAGACGTGTAGAGAGATAGACAATCGGTTAGAGAGACGGGCAGAAGAACGGATAGGGAAAGAGACAGATTGTGGAGAGACAGGCAGACAGGCAAAAGAAAAGTCTGCGGATTGGCGCAGTAAAGGCGCAGGGGGCAGAGCCTCCTAGAGAATAATCCAGAAGTATCTGTTAAGCTTAACTTTGAAATATGTATAATTTTCAATTTTGCCGATATGGAGATTTAATGTAAAAGTTATTTTACAGAAGTCATCAAAAGATTTTTTGTATACTTTAATAGTAATTTAGACTATAGTTTTGCAATCTGGTTTGTAGAAAAGCATGCTATCAATGTGGTTTGAAGTGTAAAAGTTTCTATAAACAGTTATACAAATAATAGATATATATATTAGTTTTAAATGCTAAAGGTGTAAAATTAACAACTTAATATAAATTAAAATAACTTTTATTAGTTGTTTTACATGTTTCGACTCTTTCCGAGTCATTTTCGAAAACAAAATGAGAATATTCTAAAGCTGCACGGGCTTTGAAGTTATTATTTTCATGTATTTTTTAAAAATTACGCACGTTATCTATTATTTTTACTTGGTTGTTTATTTTCATATCTTTGACCATGGAGTAACTCTAGCCACAGTTTTGGTAAATTAAAAGATGCCGCATCGTTACATATTGTATTTTTGCGCATGAGTATCTCTATGGTTTCTCTTATTATGGATGGATAATATAGACTGGAGGGAAATATTATTTTACTTTCATTGAAATTTATTTGGATGGTTTCTTCTTGATATAATGTTGCCAGGGCTGTAGTTTTTCTATTGTATTTAATATCAGCTATATGCTCTTTTTTTCTGCAATTAAATTTCCTGCTGGTATGTAGTAATTCTTGGACCCGTCTTCTTTTATAAAAGGTATTTCATATACTCCTGAATAATTCTCAAAATTAATTGGGTCAATTTTACTGCAAATGATATTCTTTAATTTCTTAGGTGGTTTGGCTATTAAGCAGATATTGAAACGTTTAAGGCTGTGTACCAGCAGGAAATTTAAATGCAGAAAAAAAGAGCATATAGCTGATATTAAATACAATAGAAAAACTAACACAACCTTAAACGTTTCAATATCTATGCTTAATAGCCAAACCACCTAAGAAATTAAAGAATATCATTTGCAGTAAAATTGACCCAATTAAATTTGAGAATTATTCAGGAGTATATGAAATACCTTTTATGAAAGAAGACGGATCCAAGAATTACTACATAGGCATGACCAGCAGGAAATTTAATTGCAGAAAAAAGAGCATATAGCTGATATTAAATACAATAGAAAAACTACACAGCCCTGGCAAGATTATATCAAGAAGAAAGCATCCAAATAAATTTCAATGAAAGTAAAATAATATTTCCCTCCAGTCTATATTATCCATCCATAATAAGAGAAACCATAGAGATACTCACGCGCAAAAATACAATATGTAACGATGCGGCATCTTTTAATTTACCAAAACTGTGGCTAGAGTTACTCCATGGTCAAAGATATGAAAATAAACAACCAAGTAAAAATAATAGATAACGTGCGTAATTTTTAAAAAAATACATGAAAATAATAACTTCAAAGCCCGTGCAGCTTTAGAATATTATCATTTTGTTTTTGAAAATGACTCGGAAAGAGTCGAAACATGTAAAAAAACTAATAAAAGTTATTTTAATTTATATTAAGTTGTTAATTTTACACCTTTAGCATTTAAAACTAATATATTATTACAAGGTGTTATAATTTATTATATTGTTAAATAGATATATAGTCAAGGAAAGAAAAATGTTAAATTCACACACAAAAAAAGGTGCAACAATGAAATTAAATTTGCTTTAAGCCACGCTTGATAGAATAATCTATTGGCTGCAAATCCAATTACGTAACTTTAAAAAGCTTGGCGTTTTAAAAGATCCGGCGATTTTTTTTTTTTTTCTTCAAGTTTTGCACAATACGCGCTTAAGAAAATGAGATTCTTTGCCACATGTTAAAAAAAAATTATGACAACTCATCTGATGAACGGTACTTCTTTTCTATTTTTTTAACAGTGTATATATGATATTTTGTAATTCTATCATTTAATTTGCTCTTTTTCTTTATATTGTAATTGTTAACCCTATGTTCTCAGCAATATCACTCAGACTAATCCCTTTGAGGGAAGTCCTAGTTTAAGTAAACCGCAGACGATTTTTCTCCATAGACGTAATGTAACAGAATTCTTTTGACTGTCCCTGTAAAGTAACTATAGGTACTATACACACCCTATTCCATATTAAGCTTCTTGTAATGCACCTTAGTGATATATATCAATTACAATGTGTTTGAAATTGTGTAACCTCATTAAAATAAACAGCAAATGATTTTTCCCCATTGACCGTAATGTAACGGGATTCTTTTGAGTGCCCCTGTAAAAAAGTATAAGTGCTACACACTTCCGTTGAAATAGGGAACATGCTATAGGTAATGACAATAACATATAAAAAATGCATAGCAATCCGAGCATATTTACGGGAGTTAGAGCACGGATAGACGGCCAGACGGCAGACGGCCAGACAAACCGAAGTCATAAACACTTTTCAACTAGGTTGGAAAGTGTTAAAAAGCGAGAAGAAAACATTTCTTTTACAATTAGATAACAATATTTTTTCACAAAATTTTTACACGGGCTGTAAAACCGTTTTATTTATCACCAATAAAGATTTTTGGACGAAAAGAACTTTTTATTTTAAAACTATGAAACGACCCTAACGTAAACAAGAAAATGAGCGTTTTTATCACTAAATATTAATATTTTTTCACGAATGTTTCCTTTTAAAGTATAATTTTATACATAATCCGGTTAAAGATATAAAATAATAAAAACTTGGTGTTTCTTTTTAAATTTATTATCACGGGACCGGGCAATGCCAGCGGTGGTCAGCTAGTCATTTATAATTTAAATGTTATTAGTAACAGCTATTGCCCTATGTTCAATGATTAACCACTCTGAAAAACCATGAAAATCTTAATCAAGAATCCTTTGAGTAATAATCTATATAAATAAATAAATATTTGATGTAAGTTCATGAATTACTATTCAAAACATTTTCTTTGAAATACTTGTTTTCTGGGATGTAACGATTCTTTTTATTTCCCCGTCAGAACACTAAATGAGCAATTATGATCTTTAATTCTAAAAACAAAGCTTTTCATAAGGAATTCCTGGAATGATTTGAGATTTAGCAATTAAGTCGTTTCACCTTTTGAGAAGTATTACTTGTTACTTGATACTTCTCTTCCAAAACTGCCAGGTATCCACGAAAAGCGACAGAAAGAACCTATTTGTACTAGCTTTTCAGACTTCTAAAAATACTGATCTTAAAATGCACAGCTTTTGTAAAGCTACTGCTTTACAAAATGTCATGCACTAAAACTTTTAAACAGCCATCAGATTTAATAAACGCCCCCCCTCCCTAAGCTATGTTATAATACACATTACTTTTAAATGACTAAACTAAAAAAAAATATTTTTTTTTTTGGACATTTTTTTAAAATGAAAAGTTGATGTTTCAAGCAAACCTTATCTCGATATCCCAACACTCCCCCATTTTCATGTTAGGTTCAAGTAGGTTTGTTTGTTTTATAGCAGGGTTCGGAATTTTTTCTTTAAATCAAAAAATCGGATTTTTTTTTTTTTCACACAATATTATTATTTTATGACTTTTTTTAATTTATGAAATAAAAATTATATATACACGCACACATGCATGCTGTAAGTATTACCAATATATATTAATATTTTTACACAAATGATTAAAAATGATTAACATTTTAGGCAATGAAAATATTTTATTACATAAAATGCATGGAAAACTACAAATCAGATGTCAAAAATAAGAATGTCGCTGCTCTCTCATAAAAAGCTATGATCCGTCTACGATATGCTGGCTAATGAGTAACGCAAATTTAAATGAGTTTATTATTTATTAAGGTGACAGTCGCATCTAGCAATTACCAGAGTCTAGATCAGGGGTCGGCAACCTTTTTCGGCTGCGGGTCACAATCAACCAAAATATGTGCATTGAGAAGACTTTTCGAGTCAGTGGTATTTTCATTTTAAAACAGTCTTTTTTTGGTGAATAATAAGATAAATTTTATTGAGGAAATAATTATCATACACATTTTTTACACTTTAAACACAAAAAATAAAATTATAATTATTATAAAAGGAAACATAACTGAATGAACTTTGATTTCTCTTCAATGGCTCCCCTGATGCTGAACTTTTGACGTCAATTCATTCAAATCAGGTTTATAGTTAGTCTTTTTAAGACAAATACAAGCATCTGAATTTTCAGTAGTTAAGCTGTTCCTGTTCTTACTTAAAATAAATTTCATGTGTGAAAATATTTGCTTACATTTATAAGTTGAACCAAATGCGGGTAAAATGGCAAAGCCAAATTTTTTTAGAGATAGAAATTTTGTAGGAAGTGATGCCCAACCCGCTGATATCGTGGAAAGATCACGATCTTCTGATTTTTACAAATCTTTACCTAATGTCTTCAATTTATCCGTCCATAACGCTGAACTTATAAAGTCAATTATTTCTAAACTAAAATTGTCAACTTTAAGAAATTGAAAATACTGCAAATCTAAAACATTATCTTCTGTTTCTTCGGGCTTATGCAGTCGTTCATTGCTGCAGGGGAAACCAAATTTATACTAACTCAATTTCCGGAGAATATCTTTTTCTCTCTTCGTCATTCTTTATTTTCCTGTCTCAAAACATGGTTTTTATAACAAACAAGTGCAATTTTCTGTTATGTTATTTAATAGTTTGGAATTTTTGAATTAAAATTAAACCTTTTAAAGTTCAAAATAAACTCGAAATATTTTTTTAATACAATTTTATTATTTTTATATATTTTTCGGAACTCAAGTGGGTCACTTGAAATTATGAAATGGGTCACTCGGTGACCCGCAGGTCATAGGTTGCCGACCCCTGGTCTAGATTTTCATTAAGTAATGGTTTTGCTACATTATTTATGCCTGTGAGCTATTTTCTTTCCTCATAGTATCGCGAATACTTTTAAGGTTATCAGCCAACTTATCGTGGTCAGAGTATATACTCTTTTTCAGCCGTCAAATGAATTTCCTAAATTCTGAACTAAAATTTGAAAGTTTTTTATGTTTCAGTTTTTTATAGTAAGTGTGATTTTTATTTTTTTTTTCCCTTGATATGAAATTTGTACTTTTTTTATTATTATTTCAGACACAGACGCACTGTCAAAAAACTTCAAAGATCTTTACCTTAATGGAGAATTCTGCGATGCTGTCTTGCAAGTTCAAGATAAGGAGTTCAAAGCCCACAGGATTGTACTCATTGCTCGATCATCTGTCTTTGCAGCTATGTTTAAACACGATACTTCTGAAAAACAAACGGGCGTTATTAAAGTCCCCGACTGCGATGCGGATGCCTTCCAACAGTTTTTGAAGTACCTGTACTCAGGTAAACTCGAAGATATTTCGTTTGACGATTCTGTTAACTTGCACAGAATTTCGGATAAATACGACGTAAAAGAACTCAAGACGTTGTGTTTAAAATACATGATATTCAACTTAACAGTAGAAAACGTCTTTGATGTTATTATCCTAAGCTGATGAATATGATGAGACGGAGTTATTATGGGCTGCTCAGAAATTTTTCAATGAAAATGGAAAAGAAATTGTAAAGACGAGTGAATGGGAAAACCTATTAAAAATGAACTATCGTTTAGCCAACAAACTTATAATCAAAATGTTGGAATATAATGGCTGATGTGGAATTCACCTGATGTGGAGGGCTGATGTGGAGTATCAATAAGTACCGCAAATATATCGCAAATTTGCAAAGCTAGATTTAACCTTTGCGTATAAAAGCAAAATTTTGAATGTAATCCATTTTATAATAATTATAACGTTTGTGTATTTCTTTTAAATGTTTAGTTATTTTTGCTATCCATTTTTTTTTAATATTATTTATGTTAAATTTTGACTTATAAATATTGCAAAGTGCCTTTGTTTCAATAAATAAATTAATAAAATATAGGATAAAAAAGGAAAAAAAACTATAATATATTGTACTTTTATTGTTGTCGGCCATAAAATGTTTCCACAGTTTTTATACGTAATTTCTGAATTTTTGCTATATAATCCGGGATTATTTAACTACTATCACCTTTATATACAATTCTGATTTATAAATAAGTGTCTATGTATCAATAAATTAATTAATAAAGAAAAACAAAAGATACATAAGATTGTTCTTTTGTTGTTGAAATCAGATTTCAACGATAGGTCGCAGAAATAAATCAAATTTGTCCATCTGTCGTGGAAATATATCGCAAATTTCGTCAAAAGATTACGTGAATAAATCGCGAATTTCGTAACAGTCATATTATTTGTAACATATTTTAATTAATTAGAAATGTCCCTATGCTCTTTCCCGACACTTGACCAGCGGACAGACACGATCATGAAATAAAAATGTCACCGGGAAAAAATTCAATGCTAAACACCACAAGTTTAATGCCTCGAAAAGCCGAATGGTTGGTCTCGGGGCCCTGAGTACGTCGGAGGACCACTGCGGCTTCAAGCTTATTATTATTGGGCAAAAAGATCGAGAATTTCGTCTAATGATCGCGCAAAAAAACTGCAAATTTTGTCTGTCGATTGCGGAAAATAAATCACGAATTTCAACAACCAGTTTTGCGGAAAAATCAATTTCGTCATTCGATAGCAGAAAAAAATCGCGAATTTCAGAAAATGATCACAGAAAAAGAAGAAAAAAATCGTGGTATTCAATCGGTCACTAAATTTGCATATTTTGTAATCTATATTAGGAATAAATAATTTTGATTAATTATTTTCTGCCACTAAAAATTTCTCATAATCATTGTCTGCCTTCCTCTTCAGACTGTGATCTAAAATTCATACAATTCAGAAATTTTCAAAACCCTTGGTCGCTAGTAGACTGCCTGCATTGTTCCGGGTAACGCGATTTTACTTAAACCCGTTCAGCGGTACCATTGGAGACGGGTTGCCACTGCTTTTTTCCGCCTAAAGCCAATCTGATTTTTAGGATCGACCTGATTTTTAGATTTTTCTTATTTTTAGAACCTGATTTTTAGACTGAACCTAAAGCGAACCGACTTTTCAAAGGACTACATTCGGGAAATATTCGAGGCAGTGGAGAATTTTTTAATTCTATTAGTACCACTTTTTGAAAAATAATCTCTGCCATATATTTAATTTAGGATATTTTAAAGAGAAATCTACCATAATTTTTTTCTTTTTCTCGAAATTGTGGCATGATTGAATATAAAAAATAGTCGTCAATCCTTGCCCGAAATTAAAGGGTTGGTTATAAAAATAGCAAAAAAAAAAAAAAAAAAAAAAAAAACCCTTTGCGCAATAATATTAAAATGCAGAAAGGGTCATTCCATGTCAAATCAACGTCGGGTCTGGACCTTGACGTTTCAGATCTCTATAATTTTTTGTTTATAGTTTGTATCCATGGAGTATATGAAAAATCTAATTTTTTTTTCTTAGCGTTTTTTTTTTTTTTTTTACGGAATTTTGAAAACGGCCAAAAGTACCACATTTAACCAAACTTTCAATCACATTATCCTCTACAATTCTGTAACAAATTGGGTTAGAGAGCTGAGTTATACCTTATTTTAAAACTCATTTTAATGGGCTTTAATATGGTATGCAACATTAACTGTTTTGAGTACAATAATGTTTTTGACAATTTTTAAAAAAGTTTAAAAACACCATTTTAATTTTTTTTTTCAAAAAAATATATGTCAATCTTTGATTTTCTGGCTAGAAGTATGCAAAAGTTCAAGATGAAGAAATGATGGGTTTTTGAGCTATTAATTTTTTTATAAGAATGGTCTATTGAAAATTTTCAGGTAACTGGTTCCTTTTACCTTAAAAATTAATAGTTCAAAATCTCATCATTTCACCATCTTGAAATTTTGCATACTTGTAGCCAAAAAATCAAAGAATAACATTTATTTTTTTGATAAAAAGTAAAAATGGTGTTTTTGAAAATTTTAATTTCAAAAATTTTGAAAAATTGTCAAAAAAATTATTTTACTCAAAATAGTTAGTGTTGCATATCATATTAAAGCCCATAAAAAGAGCTTTCAAATAGGACATAATTGAGCTCTCTAACCCATTTTTTTTTTACAGAATTGCAGAGAATCTTGTGATTGAAAACTTGGGTTAAATTTTGTACTTTTGGTTAAAATTCCGTAAAAAAAAAAAAAAAAAAAAAAAAAAAAAAAAACTGCTAAGAAAAAGAAAATTCAAAAACAGATTTTTCATATACTACATGGATTCAAACTATAAATAAGAAGTTGTTGAAATCTGAGATGTCAAGGTCCAAAATTTGCATTTATTTCGTTGATTTGACATGGAATGACTCAGTGATTCCATGTCAAATCAACGTGGGGTCTGAACCTCATCTCAAATTTCCGTAATTTTTGGTTTATAGTTTGTATTCATAGTGTATAAGAAAAATCTTATTATTATTTTTTTTTCCCTTAGCGCTTTTTTTTTTTTTTTAACGGAATTTAAACAATTGTGAGCTATAAATTTTTAAACAAGAATGATTTATTGAAAATTTTCAGGTAACTGGTTCCTTATTACCTTAAAACATTAACAGTTCAAAATCCCATCATTTCACCATCTTGAAATTTTGAATACTTGTAACCAAAAAATCAAAGATTAACATATATTTTTTGGAAAAAAATTAAAAATAGTGTTGTAAAAAATTTTTAATTCAAAAATTTTGAAAATTTGTCAAAAAATTTATTTTATTCAAAATAGTTAGTGTTGCATATCATATTAAATCCCATAAAAAGAGCTATCAAACAGGATATAACTGAGTTCTCTATCCCAATTTGTTACAGAATTGTAGAGGATCTTGTGATTGAAAACATGGTTAAATTTGTAACTTTTGACAATTTTTTTAATTCCGTGGAAAAAAAAGGAACATATTTCATATATACTATGGATACAAACTGTAAACCAAAAATTATGGAAATCTGAGATGTTGAGGTTCAGACCTCACGTTGATTTGACATGGAATGACTGGGTCATTCCATGTCAAATCAACAAAATAAATGCAAATTTTGGACCTTGACATCTCAGATTTCTATAACTTTTTATTTACAGTTTGAATCCTTGTAGTATAAGAAAAATCTTTTTTTTTTCCTTAGCGTTTTTTTTTTTTTTTAATTTTTCTTATTGAATTTTGTAAATGGCCAAAAGTACCAAATTTAACTAAACTTTCAATCACATTGTTCTCTACAATTCTGTAACAAACTGGGTTAGAGAGCTCAGTTATATCTTATTGTCTGAGTGCAACGAAGACTCATACACAGCGCAGTATTACTTTGCCCCATATATAGCTACGATGGATATTAAAACCTTTCGTCAAGCATAACTCAAAAAATATTCAACGGATTTCGTTCAAATTTTTACAGCAGGTACCTATAAAGGTGACAACGTCGTCTATTTATTACCAAGAATAAGTGTCAAACCGTTTGGAAGTTATATTAAAAAAAATAGATAAAAAAGCACAATTAAAGTATACATACGTCACTAAATTTTGTGCGTACGTCATTTTCACCGGCGGGAGATTTTCGTAGACAATCGGAATTGAAAAGTTCATGGAATACATGGAGCAAAAAAATATGCAAGCACTAATATTCAGCACAATAAAATATATTTCAATTTAATAAAAATGGAAAGTTAATCTGGAATTTTTTCTGTTTGAAAAGTATTAGAGATTAGTAAGAGTAGTATTAGTATTAGAGAATTGGCGTAAATCACACCATTAGCAGCTTTTTTATTTCGCGTGTGTATGTTAGGAACAATTCTTTGATGTTTAAATAAAAGGTTTCGATTTGTGGCATTATTTCTTATTTTCTTTTCCTTTTTAGTATTTTAAATGGAATTAGTGAAAGGCGTGTATTTTAAATTAAATGAGTGAAAGACGTGTATTTTTAAGGTATGTATTTCAAATGAAATCAGTGAAAGATTTATATTTAAATGAAATGAATGCAATATCAAGATGTTATGAGAAAAATATTTGGCGATTTATCAACTGCGCCAAGTTAACATAAAAGTAATAATACATATGTGGGTACTTCTCTATTATCCCGTCGACCACTTTTCATAACAAAAAACTATCGCCAAATAAACGGGAGAACGTTGTCATTGAAATATCAAAATACATAAATAAATAAAATATAAGAATTTAAGGACACAATTGTTATTTTAATGAATGAAATAACTAATAAATCAGTAAAACATAATGAAAAATACACGCAAATGTCGCGTTAAAAACCACTTGATGACGTAACAAACACGTATAATGCTTCTGATATCAAGTAAATGGGACTGCATTTTTGGCGTTTAATCTAACAGTTTGGCGATAGTTTTTTGTTATGAAAAGTGGTCGACGGGATAATAGAGCAGTACCTCTATGTGAAATGAAACAAGGCACAGATGTCATATACGCACCACGTTGGCGCGATTTTCCCCTCCACCAGCTTGGGGAAAACTTTGTTTTTGAATATTAGTTACAAATAGTGTGACAAATAGTACACGTGATTTTTTATTTCAATATAAAAATAAAATAACGTAATAAATGAAACAGCTTCTATTATTTTTAAAAAGGAAATAAAAATAAATAAATAATAGTTTGATATAAATAAAGGCGCGGATGTCATACACGCACCACATTGGCGTGATTGCAAAAAATGGCAATTTTATGCCTCACATGGTAACCCGGTTATTTTGTTTCAATTGTTGTTTATTAACTTTTATTTTTTATTTTAATTCTATAAATTGTTTTTATTATATATATCAATATTTATTTATATCAAACTATCATTTATTTAATTTTATTTCCCATTTTTGAATAATAGGAGCTATTTCATTTATTACGTTATTTTATTTTTATATTGAAATAAAAAATTACATGCTATTATTGTAGGTATTTGTAACTAATATTCAAAAACAAAGTTTTCGCCAAATTGGCGGGGGGAAAATCGCGCCAATCTAATGCGTATATGACATCTGTGCCTAAATTAATATTGATATACATATAAAAATAATCTATAGAATTAAAATAAAAAATAAAAGTAAACAAACACAACAAACAGTTTTCGCCAAAGGGGCGGGGGAAAAATCGCGACAACGTGGTGAGTATATGGTATCTGTGCCGGGATTTTTACCCTTTTATCTGTGCTTTCGGAAATATAAAAAAATTAAAAAATTCTTATATCAGGTGTATAATGTTTTGCATTTTTATACGGACCACTTCTCCATTTTAAGATTTTAAATGCTATTTATATCAGATATTTCTTTCTTGAGATTCCCACAAGTTTTTTCCGGTAATTTTTTTAGTTCGCTTATTAATTGTTTACAATTTGCCCCCCTGGCAATAACAATTATTTATCACAAAAAATGGGTACTTCTCTATTATCCCGTCGACCACTTTTCATAACAAAAAACTATCGCCAAACTGTAACGCTAAATAAACGGGAGAACGTTGCCATTGAAATATCAAAATAAATAAAATATAAGAATTTAAGGACACAATTGTTACTTTAATGAATGAAATAACTAATAAATCAGTAAAACATAATGAAAAATACACGCAAATGTCGAATTAAAAACCACTTGATGGCATAACAAATACGTATAATGCTTCTGGCATCAAGTAAATGGGACTGTATTTTTGGCGTTTAATCTTAGTTTGGCGATAGTTTTTTGTTATGAAAAGTGGTCGACGGGATAATAAAGAAGTACCCAAAAATGGCTTAGTTTTGTTAAATTTGTTTGTTATGTATTTTCATTTCTTATTAAAATATCGAAAATGGCAATAAAATTTTATTTTAGCACCGTACTTAATTTTTTAAAATGGCTCAAAAACATGGTTTAATAAACGTATATTTGTAAATATTTTAAAAAACATGTTTTTCCGCTCTCTAGAAAAATTTGTAAGATTCCACAACTGCCTTTGGCACCAACCAGTACATGATACGGAACTTTTCCCTATTCAGATACACAGAAGAGGTTGGTCACAAACAAGAGTAATGCTAGCAACAATATTGTTTTAACTCTATAAGAGTTAGAAACAATAATGATATTAAATTCCCCGATTAGCTTAGGGCCCGATTACGGAACTTTCTCCTAGAAAATAAAAACTGTAGAAGTCTTTTACATTTGTTTCGAATGAAGCTCGATCAACAAAGTATTAATTGATAATACAAACAACACTAATATTAACATGGGGGCAAAAGTTTGAATTTAAGTGTATATATTTGGAAACCTCCCCCCCCCCCAACCACCCACCAAAAAAAGAAAAAGAAAGTTACAGAAATGAATTTAAAATGGCGTGAAGCCACCCTTTCTGACATAAGAAATTGGCTGCGAACCCGATTACGAAACTTTCACTTAACTTAATAACATGTATCTAATAGCCCTGAGGACAATTCCCCTTCCCAGTTATACGGACCTTGGGGCTTTTTTAAAAAGCTTGACGCAGTTCGGGTTCAAGAAGTTGAGATTTACTGTCAAATGACATAAACTACTATGAAAATAAAACTGGTGAATTATTATGCTGGTTTATGTATGTATTTAAAAAAATTGCATCTGATTACACTCTTTAGATAAATTTCTCCTGTTTGCATTTAATAACAGATAAACGGCTTCCGTTTACTAAATTGTTTAAATATTGGGAAGAGTTGGCGAGAGATAGATAGACGTGTAAACAAACGGGTAGAGAGACGGATAGCGACAGAGATAAGCTAACGGGTAGCGAAACGAATAGACAGACGGGTAGCGAGGCAGGTGCAAAAAAGGGTTGACAGAGGGGTAGTGAGATGGGTAGGGAGATGGGTAGCGTGGTGGATAGAGAGACGAGTACAGAGACTACTTGACAGAAGGGTAGAGAGAGGGGTATATCGACAGACAGACGTGTTGATAGACGAGTAGTGTAACGGGAAGCGAGACAGGTAGAGACACGATTAAAGAGTCGGGTAGAAAGACAGACGGATACTGAGACGGGTATACAGAAGAGTAGAGAGACAGTAGACAGATGAGTTCGGAGAGAGACACAGCTAAGACATACGAGTAGTTAGACTGGTAGACACGTTTGTAGCAAAGCATGTTATCAATGTGGTTTAAAGTATACGAGTTTCTATAAATAGTTATACAAATAAACAAAGGAAATTTTTTTAATTCAAATATTAAATATTTGATTTAATATTTCAATATTTAATATTTTATTTTTTAATATTTTATTTAGATATTTGTCACAAAGAAAATGTTGCAAAAAATAAATTAAATTTGCGTTAAACTACGCTTGCTGAAATACGCTATTGGCTGCAAATCTGATTATGTGACTTTAAAAATATCGTTTTAAAAGATCCGGCGGTTTTTTTTTTTTTTAAGTTTTGAGCAATTCCCGCTTAAGAAAATGAGATTATTTGCCAAATGTTATAAAAAAATGCATATGAAAACATAACAGTATATGATTTTATATATGATATTTTGTAATTATATCATTTAATTTGCTATTTTTCATATGTTGTATCTTTATCTATCTCTTGTCTATCATATGCTGTATATTCACTTAGATTCTTGTTGATATCTTCTTTATATCGTAGTTGTTAACTTTATGTTCTCAGCAATATCACTCAGACTAATCCCTTTGAGGGAAGTCCTAGTTTTAAAGATCTTTTAATGGGCATTATATGATATTCAACACTAACTATTATGAGTAAAATAATATTTTTGACAAATTTTCAAAATTTTTGAATTTAAATTTTTCAAAACCATTATTATTATTATTTTTTTTTTCAAAAAAAAAAAAAATAAATAAATAAATAAATGTTATTCTTTGATTTTTAGGCTACAAGTATGCAAAATTTCAAGATGGTGGAATGATGGGATTTTGAACTATCTAGACACACGGCAGTGTGTCAGCCAAGTTCACAAAGCAAAAAACTCGACACACCGGCCGTAGGTATATTTACATGAACCATTTCGAGCTGTTTTCGCCAAATTTCGACGCTCTATTACTGAAATTCTATTTGACCTACGTACTTGTAATTTTAGATGTGTAGTAAGGCCCCCTTATTTATCCAGAATCCAAAATTTTATAAATAACGCATAATTAGTTTCCGAGATAATGATATTTGAAAATGTCTGATAATTGATAATTTTACCAGTGACTCACTCACTCATCAAAAAGATTTCATATATCTACAGCACGTACAGACTTAAAATTTGGTAAGAAGCTCGTTTACACTATAAGAAATCGAAAAAAAATCAAAAAATTCTGAAAATCGATTAATTACCCACTTGGGGGTGTCCATTTTTATTAGGCCATTTTTATTGTCCGTCTATTAGGCGAGATTTTAATTTGCCAAAAAAAGCGCCAAATGTTGAATCCGGGCGGACCTTGCAGCAAAATACTTGATCATCAGCCATTTTGAGTTAATTTGAGAGAATTAATTTTTTGAGTAATGGTGCATAAAATTTACCTTTTTAGACACGTTGTGAAAAAACAAAAACATCTTGAGAGAATACATATATCGAAATACGCACATATTTCGAGACATCCGCAGTTGAAATTCGTCTAATTCCAGAATTAAAAATGTAAACAAAAGAGAGTCATTCAAATGACTCAAATAAATATTGATGAAAAATGATTCAAATAAATATTGATCATGGATGATCTACCATGGGTCTAGGCAGTGTAGCTGTGGCAAAATATTAGCTCATTTATTCCATCAAACTTACAAAAAGGCACGCGCGAGAAAAAAAAAATAACAACCGTATTTTAATTACATCGAAAAAAAACCATGAGACAATCCATGGAGTCTTTCTCTCCTAAACAATGCAATTTGAAATTTGCTCTTTAATCATAAAATATAAAATAAACACGTGCGGAGATGTCACACTTAATCTCTTTTGTGCTAGTTTTGTTAATATTTACGATTTATTGTGATATCTATATATTTAAAACGCTAAGCGTTTTCTTTTGACAATCCGTGAGAACAAACTACTGCATCAAATTATATCATTCTTTTTTTTTAAATGAAAGATATTTAGACATAGATTTGTTATCGTACATTCGTTTGTTCAAAAGTTTCATTAATTAGCCGTAATTTTAAATTAAACTTTTACTTCTGCGTATGACGTCATAAAGTCGGCAATTGTATATGCGAGGCACAGAGTAACGTGAAACTCCGTGGTTGCGAGGATAAAAGAGAAATAATAAATATTAAAGGCACGTGGCTTTTAGGCCGATTTTTTTTAATTTGCAAGTATAATTTGGGTAAAAATATTTATCGCGTGCACTTTATTTTTATAAGCGAATAAAAATTCATTTTTATTGTGACGTCATGGGAATATTGTCCATTGAGTTCATTTTATCATTATGCATTATAACTTTGTTGATGCCATTTTTTTCATTACAATTAAATGCAAAATATACTTTTATTTGTATACATAGCGTTTAAGCATAAAAGTAACTTATATAAAGTATGTGTGAAAATGCGCCGGTGAAAATGACGTTAGGCTTTTAACATTGATAAAACTAAAGAGAAAAATTTATATGATTGTGTCAACATGACGTAATTTTTACTGATTTCTCCATTCTTAATTATAATTAGAATTGGAGCCTTTATTGATTGCTTCATCTTGATAGCATACCTTGATTACATGTTACCAATTACTTTTTATTTTTTAATTATAGGTTAGACGATTTCCTTTTGAATAAAAAAATTCACAAAAGTAAAGGATTTCAGGAAAATTAAAATTATTTAAAATAGTGTTGTAGATGTGTTCTTTATTTACTATGTTCTTTTATTTACTGAATATGAGATGAACGTAGGAATATACTATTTGTGTGATACATCATAGGGCATGAAATTTTCTTTTTTGCCATGAGGAATATGGCGGTAATATTGAACTGATTTGCATTACACAGTTGTTTACGGATTGTTTGTTTTAAGTTTGCATCGGAAATAGTATTGTATCTCATTGGGGAAAAAACATTAAAAATAAAATATTTGAAAGAATGCTTCGTACGCACCTTCTTAAATAATAAAGAAGCTTATTTTACTGATATTGTTATAGTATTTTTTTTCGTCACGTTTTGACGGGTTACATCTAGTTTATATTTATTATTATATTTATTATTATGTTTATTATTTATAACTGTTTATTTATTATTGCATGCTATTTGTAACTAATATTCAAAAACAAAGTTTTCGCCAAATTGGCGGGTTAAAAAAATCGCGCCGATGTGGTGCGTATATGACATCTGTGCCTATTAAAATACCAATTTCTGTCGCAAATTGACAGCCAAATATTTTGTTGTAGGAAAATTGAATGCTGCCTGGTAAATAAAACAGTCACTTATAAACACATTAAAAACCATTAAGTATAGTGTTTAAGTATATTGTAACTGTACAAAAAGTAATGAAATCCCATCAAAAACATACATGTGAAAGAAGGCCAAGTTCGTTAACGGTTTCGCTAATAAAATAAGTGAGATCTAACTGGAAACCAAGTTCTTTCGAAGCTCCTTAAATCATAGCTCCTGTCATACATAACGTTCTTCAATTGCTTAAAATGATTTGTTATGTTATTTGCTACTCAATTAGAGCGACTTGGCAAGTTTTCACAAACCAACTTTAATCTTTGAGTTTGAGTACAATTTAGTCTAGTATGTCATTGGCAAAGATGTAGTCAATCAAGTATTTGAATAAGTATGTCGAAGTTAAGGTATTGATAAGTTAAGGAAGTGATTAACTTTAAGTTCAGATCAATCAAGTAGAGAAATTCTAATAAGAGAAAAACTTGCCAAGTCGCTCTATTGAGTAGCAAATAACATAACAAATCATTTTAAGCAATTGAAGAACGTTATGTATGACAGGAGCTATGATTTAAGGAGCTTCGAAAGAACTTGGTTTCCAGTTAGATCTCACTTATTTTATTAGCGAAACCGTTAACGAACTTGGCCTTCTTTCACATGTATGTTTTTGATGGGATTAATTTTTAAGGCATAAGGAACCAGTTACCTGAAAATTTTCAATTCTTATTCAAAAATTAATAGCTCAAAAACTCATCATTTCTCCATCTTGAAATTATGCATACTTGTAGCCAAAAAATCAAAGATTAACATATATTTTTTTGAAAAAAAATTTAAATTGGTGTTTTTGAAAAATTTAAATCCAAAAAGTTTGAAAATTTGTCAAAAAAATTATTTAATTCAAAATAGTTAGTGTCGCATATCATATTAAAGCCCATTAAAAGAGCTTTAAAATAAGATATAACTGAGCTCTCTAACCCAATTTGTTACAGAATTGTAGAGGACAATGTGATTGAAAGTTTGGTTAAAATTGGCACTTTTGGCCATTTTCAAAATTCCGTTAAAAAAAAAAAAAACTGCTAAGAAAAAAAAATGAGATTTTTCATATACTCCATTGATACAAACTATAAACAAAAAAATTATAGAAATCTGAGACGTCAAGCTCCAAAAATTGCATTTTTTACGCTGATTTGACATGGAATGACCCGAAAACCAACGTTAAAAATGCACAAATAATAAACAAAAAAGCAGCAAAAAGCATGTTACAGAGCGAGTTACAAATTCCGTTGGTGTCGCTTCCTCAAAGAAGTACGGCCCAAGAATAATTGTGCCTGCAATGCCGCACCACACAGCAACTTTGACGTCGTATAAAGGTACTGGTGCCACAGCGTGCGGATTCATGTCTGCCCAGTGCACACAATTTTTGGTGTTGACGTTGCCAGTTAAGGTGAAATGTGCCTCGTCCGTCCATAATATGCGAATATGCCAGTCGTTATCTCCATCATATCGGATAAGAAATTCATTAGAAAAGTCTATACGTTGTTGATGGTCCCCCACTTCCAACATCTGGACGCGCTGGTACCGGTAAGGAAACATGTGGATTACAGAGCGCAGTTGCTTTAGAAACGTTGATTTCGGTATATCGAATACACGAGATGCACCTCTTGCAGTTTGCATGCGTCCTGTAGTCACTATGTGATGCTCTTCCATAACAGTATCCTCAGGAAGAGTTGGTCGTCCGGATCGCGGTCTATCACATGTGCAGCCAGTTTCTTCGAATTTCTTTACTAAATCACGAAGATCTTGCGGGATACATGGGCCACGTATTTGGCGATGGTTTCGACGGTAAACACGAAAGGTTTTCCCAGCATTCATCCCATTTTGATAATAGTTTTACCAATTCACCACGAACTTCATTTCGTGGGCATGTGCGAGCTCCCGACTGAAGAACTAACATTCCCACCCCACTTTTTATTCGTTTTCTACGCTAACTATCTGGCGAACGGCGTTCCGTGATTGGTGTTTTGCCTCTGTCATATTCAAATTTCCTTCGTTCGCCCTGATCGTGTTTTTTTTTTTTTTTTTTTTTTTTTTTTGGCCGTTCGCAGAGCAGTTTCTGTGCGCGCATAACGCGTCTGTTTATTGCGATACACGTGCCGTTCCAACGATCTTTAGGGTTTTCGCATGCGCTGAGCATTTTGCGAAGAAAAAAAAGGGGTGCATTACCATTTGAAAATTCCGAGTTTCTGTAGCTATAACTGTAATCGTGAGCGCCCATTTGTTGCCGTTCACAGAATACCGAGCTCATACCTGTGAATAACTATATCTGAAATGTCATCTCGATCGGTTGAATAGACCGGCCGCTAGAGTTCGATAAATCGGCAAAGTTTTTTTTATGACCGCCTTGTATATATATATGTTCATTTTTCTACATAAAAGATAAAATTGATATTAAAGATATAATTGTAGACTACTTTTCTGTATTTGTTATAAAGTAGGAATTAAATTTCTTTCATTCGGGTTGAAGTACGTCAGGTTCGAGTCTATAAAAATTTTTTTGGCGGGTATCAGGTTCACTTGAAATTACAGTCCTGCATCGAATCTGTAACCCAATTTTACCCAAACCTGAACCGCAGTTGTGTCGGGTTGACACTATTCTTTTCGTTGCGGTTCGGGTTGATTTTAAGCTTTTCAGGTTGGGCTTTCTCTCTTTCGAGTCTGGTTCGGGATGACCATTTTTTTTAAAAAAAGGAAATGCTGAAAGTTTTCTTTTTTGAAAATTATTCAGGATTTCTTTTTTACGTGGTCATTCCGAACCCGACTCGAAAGAGAGAAATCAAAACTCAAAAAGCTTAAACTCAACCCGAGCTGAAAAAGCTGTAAAAACTGACGGACTGTAAGAACATTTTTAACACTTAGTTTTTTTTTTTTTTTTTTTTTTTTTTTTTTTTTTTTTTTTTAAATAAAGTGTTAAAAGTTTTCTTACAGTTCGTTAGCTTTTACACATAAAATATTGAATTAAGCATAGATTTTAGAAATATTTTGACAACTAAGAAAAAAAATAAGGAGACATCTTGTAAGAAGAATACAAAGAAAAAACAAGTTAAAAATATTAATTTCCTGAAAAAATATTTTAAAATGTACAAATGCATTTCACGACCACAGGTTTAACACCAGCGAGGGAAATTGAGAAGTTGACTGACTAACAGCCTTAAGGTCATTCTCATGGTTTCTTTTGCTGAATCTACTTATATATATATATATATATATATATATATATATATATAATTATAATTCTACTAAAATCTACGAAGAGATAATTAATGATATTGTGTATATTAGAACTTGATATGTTTTTGAAATTCATAGATATTATAATTATATATATATATATATATATATATATATATATATACATGGACTCATCCAAAATTTTTGACTAGGAGGGGATTTGAGTCATGTATTACTCGGAGAAGTGCCAAAAAAAAAAAATGTACAAGTTATCTTTTTGAGGCGTTATTATTATTATTATTATTGTATAAATGTGAGTGTAAGAACGTGTGAAAAGAAAAGCATATCTAGCTGCAGCTCAGGTTCGTTACCCAATGGAGTAGTATGGGCAGAGCCCCTAGCAACCCCTTTCGCCCCCTCCCCCTTTAACCTCATAAAATTTTAATAATATAAAATTTTAAAACTTTTGATTGCAAACACACTTTAAAATTGTCAAAATACAGAAACACCCCAAAAATCCACAAAGCTGAGATAGGAGCGTTTTATTATCAAACATGTTAAAAGCAAAGCATCCACAATTTGTCCCACCAAATTTTTTTAGAATCCCCCCTTTCCCTCACACTACATTTGTTGGTTACATTACGGCTTTGCAGCAGCTGTTTCAAGGCTTCAAGTTTTGGTGCTGCCATCTATGCTAACTGAACACAAGTATCATAATGTAATCCTAGCATACAATTCTATTGACGTTTTTCCTTTGCTGAAGATAGAGGTTTCAGGATTTAACGCGCTTTGTATGCAACGCAAAATTTGCTAAATTAGGCTAGTTAAAAGTATGAAACCGAATTCCCTTTATTCTTTCTAACAAACTGCATTTCAAAAAATGTGAGAGAGATAGCGATAGATGGCTGAACAGAGATTTCCAAACGAACTTGTGGTTTGAATCTGCTCAAGAAATTCTTTTATTCTGAGTGAAAGTGATGAAGTCGTTATAGCCATTATTTTTATAACTATCTATAAATCTGTTAAAAGGTTATTTTAATTAAACTTAAATTGTGGTAAATTTTATATTTCAAAATGTCTGAATCGAAGAAGAAATGGCGGCAGTATAGTTTTAGGTATTTGAAATATGGATTTACGCACTCTTCTACATACCAATCCTTACCTATGTGTTTAATTTGCCAAAAAGTTTTTTCAACCAAAGCCATGAAGTCTTCTAGGCTACAAAAACGTTTGAATAAAATACATGCTTAAAATCTAGAGAAATGCTTAAGTGATACTAAAAGAAAACAACAAAAGGTTCATAAAAACCTTTTAATGATCAACATACGTTTCAACGCTCCTACTCCTTTTTTTTTTTTTTTTTTTTTTTTTTTTACATATTTGATTTTGTGATTCATGTTTTAAAGGTTATTTTTCAAAATTTGCGAGAATACTTTGTTTATCGTTATATTTCTTGAAAATGGCGCCGTAGGAGCGTTGAAACGTATGTTGATCATTAAAAGGTTTTTATAAACCTTTTATTGTTTTCTTTTAGTATCACTTAAGCATTTCTCTAGATTTTAATTATATTTAGTGATCTTATTTTGTGATTAAAATACATGCTGATAAAATGGACAAAGATTTATCCTATTTTTGTATCAAACCTTTTTGAGACGTCTTCAAAACAAGATGAATGCATGTAAAATCCGTCGTGGGTGTAAAGTCCCCCAAGTTACCTGTGAATTACACCTCTGGGGGTGCCTAGTCTGGTCAAGGTCTCGTCACCAGATCAAGGTTCTAAATTACGAGACCAACTCGAGTAACGATGGCATGACGTATGGATGAGCGATGCAGCGAGGAAATAGTAAATATCCCAGCATCTCACATCCGTCCGGGATGACTTCGCTACACTGAACAGTGCTGAACCGCCTCATCCAAAATCAATTAGCAACCGGCCAACTAAGAAAAAGCAATTAACCCTTCTTTGCATGAGTTTTTCTTTTACAATTGTGCTTTTTATACATATATTAAATATTAGACACCAGAAATTTTAAGATAAATTTTCAACTTTGTTCAGCAACATAGTTCACGGGAAATTTACTGGATTAATATTTCTATATAAATATAGTGGTGGCGATGAAGTTGATTTATTTATTAAAAGTTAAATAAACAGTGATGGAAATTTACATCACTATGCAATTAAGGGTTAAAGCAACAAGACGCACTGAAGCCACGTCGGCCTATAGATTTAACTGCTCTATTTCTCTATACTCTATACTCTAATATGCTCTATATTCTATTCGCCTGATCTTCGCCAGGCGAAGAACAGGCGAATTCTCGCCCCGTTGCCAGGTATCAACTCGTTAAGCTATGCAAAAGCCTGGCAGGTAGGAGGCTGGTCAGCGGTCTAAAAAAAAACTAAAAAACAAGAAGATGACGGACTACGTGCCACGTATAATATTTCATTGTTAATTGTAAAAGCAGGAAAACCACACACAATTGGCGAGGAATTAATCTTATCTGCTGTCACATCCTCAGATATCATCAGAAAAACTCCTCTTAGTAATAATTCGGTACAAAGAAAAATAGATGAAATGGCTGCAGACTTTGAAATATGTATTCTATTACTTAAATTATTATAAGTATGCTATTACTTAAAGACTTGCAAATTTTCCCATTTAACTCGATGAATCAACTCTACCAAATAACGAAGCACCACTCTTATATGCTCGATTCATAAAAGAAAAAAGAAATTGGCGCATTATTTGCTAAAAATTAGGAAACTGATACAAAGAGAGAATCGATATTTAATACCATGAACATGTTTTCACAGAAATTCCTATTCGTAATATTTTGTCAGCTGCTACTGATGGTGCTCCAGCAAAGGTTTTCATAGCGTATTTGAAGCAAGTAGTACCAAATGTACTCGCTGTACATTGTATTATTCATCGTCAGCATTTGGTTAAAAAAAAAGTCTGAATGAACGCCTGCATGCATTCCTTTATCACGGTATTAGAGCAGCCAATAAAATTAGAAGCTAATCATTTCATCACAGATTATTCAGCCAACTTTGTAATGAAAATTATGAAGGTTACAATCGTCTCCTGCAGCACATAGAAGTTTG